>CM070791.1:2154737-2688813 GCA_036346955.1 Dipus sagitta | reverse complement strand
GAGGCATGTCTGGTCTTGACTTGTTTCATCTCTCATCCAAATTGGTAGGAGCAATTTTTGCTCTCCCTATTGTGATGGTGGCTCTCGTTCTCTTCTTTTTGAACATGGGAGCCTCACATTCGGAGCTACAAGACAGCATGTCAGAAACAGAACGGCATAAAAGGTTAGGGGCCCTTGAGGAAAAAGAAAAAGACGTCTCTAAGAAAAAAGGCCTTTCCGCGGACACTAAGTCCACAGAAAGAAAAGACAAGGGAAAAGACGCCCTGGGAGAGAAACATGAGAGGGAAAAGAGAAGTCCAAAAAGGAGGCCTCTTTATCCGATAAAAGAATTGGAGGCTTTAGGAATTGATAGCTCAGAGTCTGAGGATCTTAGTCCCTCCGAGGAGGAAGAATTGGATGGAGAAGCGGCTCGCTATCTTGATGAGCAGCTACTACCGCAAAATCGAAAACAAAAGAAGATAGGAGATAAGAACCGCGCGGCTTTTCAATCTGCCGCCCCTGCCATTCCCAGTGCTCCTCCGCCTTATGCCGGCAAGCATTGTTCAGATTCCTTCCTTTCAGAGGGGGACAGAAGGAGGTTCTTACAAGCCTTCCCGGTGTTTGAGGCTGCGGATGGAGGCCGCGTCCATGCGCCGGTAGAGTATGCCCTCATTAAGCTTTCTAAGGGAAAGGAAAGACTGCAGATTCAATTTCTTACAACATGTTGCAAAATTGAAGTTTCCTTCCAAATTTATAATAAGATGATCCCACAGATGTGTCAATCCAAAAGACAGAGCTCTCACTTCAAAGAGAAATAAGAGGTAGTTTATTCTGGAGCCAATTGTGAGTGACCATGGCCTGGGAACACAGATTTAGGCTACCCAAATTCTGTCTTCCAATTTTTCAACAGCTTCATGAAGTTTTTATAGTTACAGAACAAAAGATAGTCATAAATTGAGAAACTTTCCAAATACATCATGAAGCATCAGTAGGTGGCTTACAGCAAACAGGGAAATCTCCACCATAGGTTTCAGATACTATCTGATGGCCTTCTTAGCCCTTGGGTTGGTGGAAGCAGGATTCCTTTCTTACATTCCAAAAATGGCCATACCTGATAGGCACCAGGATATTAGGTCAGACACAGAGGTGGGCACTATGTGGCTATTAAGTGGCTAAAGGTAGCCCAATGTAATTCGGCTTTGATCCTCCAATGTTCCATTTCTAGAGGCAATCTATCCGTCCATTCAGCCTTACCAATGACAGATGCAGGAAACTACAGTTTACAGGTTTTGTGCAACTTATACAAACACATAACTGAGAAACAAAGAAACTGAGAAACAAACAAAGAACTGAGAAAACAAACTGAAGGACGTTTTTTTGTAAACCATTCCATTTATTCCATTTCAGGGGAGGTTAGATGGGGAAAGAAAAAGTCTGAGAACCAAATGGTGAGGAGTGGACAGGTACATCCACCTGGTGTAAAAGTTCATGGGCCTAAGGAAAATAAAAAATATCCTTTCCCTCCCTGGCAGCAGGATGAGAAGGACAAAGCCTTAGAGATGGCAAAAGCCTCAGGTGCTGGGAAATGAATAACCCTGCATCCAGAAGGAAGACAGAAGCCCAAGAGCCCTTGTGAGCAGCCAGACTTTTTATTTGGGGTGGGTCCAAGGCTGAACCCAAAAGGAGCCAACACACCAGGGTCAGTGTCCAAAAGGTCCTGGGCTTGAACTCTGTGCCCACCCGAGTAATTCCAGCTTTGCAGCTGCTGCTGCAGATACCACGGTAAATGTGTGAAGTAAGTAGACATGTTTGTGAGCAGCCAGAAATCAACTGAGTTTTCTCTTATAAACTTTTCCTTTTTGTAATATTTTATTTATTTATTTGAGAGAGAGAAAGAAAGAATGGGTGTTTTAGGTCCTCTGGCCACTGCAAACAAATTCCAGAAGTTTGCGCCACCTTATGCATCTGGTTTTATATGAGAAATGGGGTATTGAACCTGAGTCCTTAGGCTTTGCAGGCAAGTGTCTTATCTGCTAAGTCATCTCTCCACCCCTCTTATGAGCTGTTTTCTAATTATCCCATTTCCCTCTCAAAATCAGATACTGTTTGCAGGAAAAAAACTGCCCTCTGGTCCTCCCCAAACCTGTTCTCCTGAAGGCAAGGTGGAGGAAATCTGCAAGCTCCCCTGAAAATGTATTCTCAAGGTGAATATTTGCTGTGTGCCTGTGACTCAGTTAAACCAACCCTGAACCCTCAGACAGGCTTCTGAGGCAGGTTAGGGCCCCAGAAAGTAAGGTAGAAGTAAGAAATGCTCTTGAGACTGTAAGGGGATCTTCATTTTGTCTCAGGCACCACCTTGCTGGAGGCCAGAAATATTTTTTAAAAAATTTCCAAGCCTGGCGTGGAGGTGCACACCTTTAATCCCAGCACTTGGGAGGCAGAGGTAGAAGGATCACCTTGAGTTCGAGCCCACTCTGAGACTATATAGTGAATTCCAGGTCACCCTGGACTACAGTGAAACCCTACCTTGAAAAAACCAAAGGGGTAGGGGGGCGGGGGGGGGGGCGAAATCCTTCTTTCATAGAAATGTAAATGGGATTATTCCCTTTTCTGAAAACCTGGTATGGGAAATGAACTGATCAGTTCAGCCCCCATCTAGTGGATCCCCATAATGGACCCTGATTAAAGTCACAAAGCAGATTTTACCCACTTGGGATCCCTCCTAATAGGCAGCATTCTGCTTTAGTTTTGTTAGAGGTTTTTTTTTTTTTTTTTTTTTTTTTTTTTTTTTTTTTCATTTTTGCGGTAGCTCTCTTGCCTTGTAGCAGGAGCTCTGCCTTCTTACCTTCTCCTAAGCCTTGTAAAATCTCTAAACTTCATCCTCTATAGTCTGCATATTTCATTCATCAGATTCATAACACAATATCCTTTAGGTCACGGAGTCAGTGGAAATTTTGTGTGACCATGACCATCTGGTCCTAACTCCTGAGTTAATACCTAACAAAGAGCTATGAATGTCTGTGTTGCTCTCAAAGATACCCCAAATTCCCATAACACTTCCATGTGAGATACAAGGTATGTCAGGAGCAGTCTCTGGTACATGGGTGCCTCTACCAGAATTTTTCTAATGCCCTTCTCCCAATAAAACACCCATATTTCTCTTCTTAACATGCTCACCAGACACCCAGTGAATGATCAAGAGCCCTCCTACTTACTAACTCTACCCTTTTCACCCTTACTCTTATCTCACTGTTGTCAGAGTTGTGGACTCAGTTTTCAGTGGATGGCAAGTGATGGAGAGAAGACTTTTAGCTCTCTAAGGAGATATAGTATGCTTAGCTTGATGGCTGAAGTCGAAATAGATACTCAGTTGTATTTTTACTTTACTACTTCACTGCCTGTCTTCCATGAGAAGTGGGGCAATGTTGATAAAAGCATTTGAGCCAGGAGTGGTGGTGTACGCCTTTAATCCCAGCACTTGGGAGGCAGAGGTAGGAGGATTGCCAGGATTGCCATGATTTCAAGGCCACCCTGAGACTCCATAGTGAATTCCAGGTGAGCCTGGGCCAGAGTGAGACCCTACCTCGAAAAAAAAAAAAAAAAAGAAAAAAAAAAAAGCATTTGAACACTAGGTGGTCCAGGAAATATAAGGAGTAAAACTATTGCATCACATCAAAAGAGTGGTTTTGTAACTTATGAAAGGCTGAGACTCTCAGTGTTATATTGTAGCTAGAACCTTTTTTTTTTTCCCCCTTGCAATGATAATTGCTAAATTTTGCTCCTACTTATACGCACTCAGACTGGTCCTATAATCTTCATTTGATAGTCTTAGAGAATTAATCTTTTTAGAAAACATTTATTTATTTGAAAGAGGGAGGTTGGGAGAGGCAGATTAGAGAGAACAGGCATGCTAGGGCCTCCAGTCACTAGAACACACAGACTCCAGATGCATACACTACCTTGTGCATCTGGCTTTATATGGGTATTGGGAAAGTGAACCCAGATCCTTAGGTTTTTCACACAAGTGATTTAAACTCTAAGCCATCTCTCTACCCCTAATCTTTTTCTTTAACCTTAAATTTTCCTCACAAAGAGTTGCAGAATTAAATCATGTTTTATTGTATCCCAATTCAACATTAATTAGACCTGATTGTCATTTTCAAACTGGTAAAAAATTTTCCTATCAAATGAAGTTAGCCCAAGGTTAACATAGTGTCTGCCTTGAGACTCACTTTTAATTCAAAAGACTTTAGGGTAACTGATTATCACCCTTTCCTCTAAAATCTATATATTTGCCTTTTGTGTGTCCCACCCTTCTGAGCTGTTATGCTTCAGAGCTAATGTTCACTTCTTTAAAGAGTGATGTATGGGGTATTGATATGTCTTACTGTTTAAGGCACTTGCCTCCAAAGCCTACTGATCTGGATTCAATTCCCTAGTACCTAGGCAAGGCCAGATACATAAAATAGTGCATGCATCTGAAATTTGTTTTCAATGCTGGAGGCCCTGGCACACCAATTCTCTCTGCTTTCAAATAACTAATTAAAAATATATTATAAAAAATGGCTTCCAGTTAAGATGGCATCAGAAGTACCACACCAAAGCAGCCTAGGGTGGAAAAGGCCAAAAAAAAAAAAAAAAAAAAACCAGCAAAATACACACTTTTACTAAAAAGTGAGGTGTATAGGAAATTGAAACAGCAGCGGAGGAGTAGGAGAGCTCCAGAGCATCCAGAGCCCGCTTGGGGTGGCAGAAGCTGCTCCAGCGGGGCACGCTGGGAAAAGCCAGGTGAGGGGATTTTCCACTCACACTGAAGCTCTCCGCAAACTCAAGAAACGTGAAGGGAGAACAGCAGTGAACAACGGAGGAGCACATCACAAGGTAGAAGAACACGTGCAACAGCGGGCAAGCTGGAGCAGCATGGGCTCCCTCCCCCTCCCCCACTGCCAGTGCCCAGCCCTCAGGAACAGAGCAGCAGTCCAGGGACCCGGCCACGACTACTTGAACTGACAGAGCACCAAAGAGGGACCCAATTAAGAGCGCAGCTGAGGCCAAAATCATCCCAAAAGGTAACTGGGATTGCACCAGGTCAGTACCCGCCTAATAAACCTGGTATATAGGCCTGAACCAGAAGTGCTAATTGCACCTTCCATGTCAGGATAAATTATATGATACATCAGATGGAAAGTCAAATTTGCCATTCTTAAGAAAGCTGTATTTTGGGCTTGTTATTTGTTGCTTCTTGAATTATAGTGGCTTTGTTTACTCTTCTGTTATACATTAGGGAAGGGTCTCACCTGGTCACAAGCTGACTTGGAACCCTCTAAAGACCAGAAATCTTAACCACCTTGTTGTCAGGATTAAGGGAGTAGGTGAGGCACCACACAGCCTAGGGGACAGACAGAGGATCTGGTTGTCATAATACCTACTGTTGATAAATACTCTGTGCAGTTTTTCAATGAAAGTGTACATTGTTTAGTTAAATTTTAGAATCTGCCTGTATTTTGTTCCACTTAGCCTACTTGAATACTCTCATAGCAGGGACACCCAACACCTAGAGTCACTTTTGTAGATACTCTGAGAGTCTTCAGAGCGACACCTAGCGCCTTAAGCTCCTACCATGAAGATATATAACATCAGATTGAATGATACATCTCTTAATACCCAGCTAACTGGAAAATCCAACCATTAAATAATCCAAGATGCAAAAATATATACATTATAACACAAGAAACACCAAAAGTCAAGACAATATAAATCCACCAAAAGGTATTAATGCATCAAAAATGACCTCCAATGAGAATGAGTTAGAGGAAATTCCTGAGAAACATCTCAAAAGAATGATTATAAATATGTTCAAAGAACCTAAAGAAGAAATCAAAGGAAGCAAAGAAGACACAGGATGCCAATTTAGTGAAATAAAGAGGTCAATACTAGACATAAATAAGGAAAAAGAAATAATAAAGAAAAACCAGTTAGAATTACAAGCAATAAAGAAACAGTCAATGAAATAAAAAACTCTGCAGAAAATCTCACCAGTAGAATGGATGAAGGAGAGGACAGAATATGTAAACTAGAAGACCAGGTGGCACATCTAGTACAGTCCAACAAGGAGAAAGACAAACTAACAGAAAAGTATGAGCAGGAATTTCAAGATATTTGGGACACTATGAAAAGATCAAACATAAGAATTCAGGGCATAGTATAAGGAGAAGAATTTCACTCCAAAGGCATAGTTGGCATCTTCAACAAAATCATAGAAGAAAACTTCCCCCAAATTGGGAAAGAGGTGCCAATGCAGATACAGGAAGCTTTTAGAACACCAGCCAGACAAAACACGGAAAGAACCTCTTCTCACCATATTATAATCAAACTTCCAAATACACAAACCAAATAAAAAATATTGAAAGCAGTCAGAGAAAAATCAAGTTACCTACAAAGGCAAGCCTATCAGGATTACAGCAGATTACTCAATACAAACTTTAAAAGCCAGAAGGGCATGGAGTGATGTACTCCAAGTTCTGAAAGATAACAAATGTCAGCCAAGGTTACTTTATCCTACAAAGCTACCAATTCAAATAGACAGAGAAATAAGGACATTCCACGACAAAAACAGGGTAAAGGAGTATTTGAAGACAAAACCAGCTCTACAGAAAATACTTGAAAGAATCCTCCATGCTGAAGAAAAAGAAAAGACAGATACAAGGAGCTGGGAGAAAACAAACAATACTCAAATACTAGTTAACACAAGACAGCAAAGGTAAAACTGGAAGAACTACCAAAAAATGGCAAAAATGAATACACACCTTTCAATAATATCTCCTAATACCAACGGCCTCAATGCCCCAACCAAAAGACATAGGTTTGCAGACTGGGTTAGAAAGCAGGATCCTTCAATTTGTTGCCTCCAAGAAACCCACCTTTCTACAAAGGATGGACACTATCTTATGGTGAAAGGCTGGAAAACGGTGTTTCAAGCAAATGGACCTAGAAAACAAGCAGGGGTTGCTATCCTAATATCTGACAAGGTAGACTTCAGTCCAACATTAGTTAAGAAAGATAAGGAAGGCTACTTTATGTTGATTAAAGGCACCCTCCAACAGGAGGACATTACACTCCTAAACATATATGCACCTAACATGGGGGCCCCCAAATTCATCAAACAAACACTATTAGAACCAAGGTCACAGATAACACCAAACACAGTGGTAGTGGGTGACTTCAACACCCCACTCTCATCAATTGACAGGTCATCCTGGGAAAAAATAAACAGAGAGGCATCTGGACTAAATGAGGTCATAGAAGGAATGGACCTAACAGATATATACAGGACATTTTATCCAAATGCTGCAGAATATAAATTCTTTTCAGCAGCACATGGAACATTCTCTAAAATAGCCCATATATTAGGACACAAAGCAAATCTTAACAAATACAGGAAAATTGAAATAATTCCTTGCATTCTATCTGACCACAATGGAATCAAACTACAAATCAATAGCAAGAAAGGCTATAGAGCATACACGAAATCATGGAAATTAAACAACACATTACTAAATGATGAATGGGTAAATGAAGAAATCAAGAGGGAAATCAAAAAATTTATAGAGTCAGACAATAATGAGAACACAACATACCAATATCTCTGGGACACAATGAAGGCGGTCCTAAGAGGTAAATTTATAGCTTTAAGTGCCTATATTAAGAAATTAGAAAGGTCGCAACTAAACGACCTAATGCTTCACCTTAAAGCCTTCGAAAAAGAAGAACAAGGCAAATCCAAAATCAGCAGACAGGAATAAATAGTAAAGATTAGGGCAGAAATTAATGAAATGGAAACTAAAAAAACAATCCAAAGAATCAATGAGACAAAGAGTTGGTTCTTTGAAAGGATAAACCAGATTGATAAACCCTTAGCAAATCTGACCAAAAGAAAGAGAGAAGAGACACAAATTAATAAAATTAGAGATGAAAAATTAGAGATGAGAAATTCAAAGAATCACAGGGACATACTATAGAAGCATATACTCCACAAAGTATGAAAATCTGAAAGAAATGGATGATTTCCCTGATTTATATGACCTACCTAAATTAAATCAAGATGAGATTAATCACTTAAATATACCTATAACAAGCATGGAGATCTGAACAGTTATCAAAAATCTCCCAACTAAAGAAAGCCCAGGCCCAGAAGGATTCACTGCTGAATTCTACCAGACCTTCAGGGAAGAGCTAACACCATTGCTTCTTAAGCTTTTCATAAAATAGAAAAAGAAGGAATTCTACCAAACTCCTTCTTTGAAGCCAGCATCACCCTGATACCAAAACCAGGCAAAGATAGAGAAAAAAAAAAAAAAAATTACAGCCCAATCTCCCTCATGAACACAGATGCAAAAATTCTCAACAAAATATTAGCAAACACAATACAAGAGTATATCACAAAGATCATTCACCCTGACCATGTAGGCTTTATCCCAGAGATGCTGGGATGGTTCAATATACACAAATCGATAAATGTAATACATTATATAAATGGGCTGAAGGACAAAAATCACATGATCATCTCATTAGATGCAGAGAAAGCGTTTGACAAATCCAACATCCCTTCGTGATAAAAGTCCTAGAGAGACTGGGTTTAGAAGGAACATATCTCAATATAACAAAGGCTATTTATGACAAGCCTACAGCCAACATGTTACTAAATGGGGAAAAACTGGAAACTTTTCCACTAAAATCAGGAACAAGACAAGGGTGTCCACTGTTCCCACTTTTATTGAATATAGCACTTGAAGTCTTAGCCATTGCAATAAGGCAAGAGAGGCACGTAAAAGGGATACAAATTGGAAAGGAAGAGATCAAGTTATCATTATTTGCAGATGACATGATTCTATACATAAAGGACCCTAAAGACTCTACCAGCAAACTGTTAGAGCTGATAAAAACCTACAGCCATGTAGCAGGATACGAAATAAATACACAGAAATCAGTAGCCTTCCTACATTGTAACAACAAACACACAGAGGATGAGATCAGAGAATCACTCCCTTTCACAATTGCATCAAAGAAAATAAAGTACCTTGGAATAAACCTAACCAAGGAAGTAAAGGATCTCTACAATGAAAACTTTAAAACACTCAAGCAAGAAATTGCAGAAGACACTAGGAAGTGGAAAATCATCCCTTGTTCCTTGTAGCCCGCGTAGTCGTCTCACCAGCAAGAACGCACACGGGCACCAGGATCCTTCTGCAGCAAGCGTTTATTCCAGTTAACAGATAAAAAGAGGAAAGACCCAGAGCCCCGAAATGGCGCCGCTTATATAGCCCCTAGGCGGCGTGTACTCTGCTGATTGGCTGCGCGCTCATTACCCCGTATGACGCCCCGGGCTGGGCAGTGACTTGGCGCGCTTTTACCACTTGCACATGCGCTATTCTACTTGTACACCAGGACCGAGGCCGGATGTCAGCGCCATCTTGTAATGGCGATCACACTCTCTCGGCTCTCCACATCTCCCCCTTTTTGTTTTAATAAGATGACAACTGCCTCATAGCCCAACCAGCGCAGCACCAAACAACCCTATGCTCGATCAAGCAAATTCCTTCCTTGGGGAATAAGCGATCAAGAGCTCACTCCCTCACCTTATCAGGTGCAATGGAGACAAGTCCTCTGAGTGCAAAGGCCAAGGGAGAGACAAAAAGGGGAGTTGACACCCATCCCCGTGCAATGGAATATTGTTCCTGGGGGTGCAAGGGCTGTCAATCTCATATTTTGGTGCTGCAGCCACTTAGGCAAGGGCTGATTAGACTTAGATCTCTCATCGACTCAGTGCAATGGGCTAAACCCCTGAGGTGCATCGACTGAGGGTCTCAGTCTAATTAATTCTTAACCAAATTTCAGGAGATGATCCCTGTTCCATAGCCACAAGTGCTTGTGCAATAACGGCCTTGTCACGTTGCTGTTGAGCTCTGAGCTTGCAGAACAACCAAAGCAGGAACACTAAGCCACAACATAGGGCTGCACCAAACAGTGCCATTCCCACCCATTCCTTAAAGAAAGAGAAGGCTGAAGAAATCCAGGATGTCAGGCCCACAGCTAGGGAGGGGTCAACTCTAGTAGAATAGGGTCTTCATAATGGATCTTGTCCACTTCTTCGGCTCCCACACAGGATCTCGATGATTCGTCAGGTATCACAAGTCTACGTGTTAGGCGTTCTGGTAGCCAGAATGGATTGTCTTTTTCCTGTGGAAAAACACAAACAGCTCCCCTGGATCTTATTAAAATAGGATCCGGGCCTCTCCATTGACCAGTCAAAACATCTTTCCACTTAACCATCTCCTGTGGCCTGTTAGGCTCTGAGCAATGACGGTCAGCCGCCGAATGGCCCTGACTGTCCAAATTTAAAAAATTAAGAGTAAAGAGTGCTATGGATATAGTCGTGGGACTGAGGGCAGAGCCTCATCGACTCCCCCTTTTTGTTTTATTAAATAAGACTTTAGAGTGCGATGAGCCCGTTCTATAATACCCTGTCCTTGAGGATTATACGGGAGACCTGTCAAATGGGTCACTCCCATCTGGTGACAGAACTGTCCAAATTTTTGAGAAGTATAAGCTGGTCCATTGTCAGTTTTAAGAGTTTTGGGCTTCCCCCAGGCACTCCACGCCTCAAGGCAGTGTTGAATAACTTGGGCTGCTTTCTCCCCGGTTAATGGGGAAGCAAACATAACTCCAGAACAAGTATCAATGGAAACATGTAAATATTGTAATTTGCCAAAAGATGGGACGTGAGTAACAGCCATCTGCCAAATTTGTAATGGGCGAATTCCTCTGGGATTAAAGCAAGGAGAGACTAAAACAATGCAAACACAACCACCATCAAACAAACATTAAACTTCTGCAGTTCAAGTTCAATAGCCTTGAAAAGCAGGTTCCTCCTCCAGTCAACTCTTTCCAAAAGTGTTTGCATTTCTATGATAGCCTTTCCTCAGGCATCCTTTCCATTGTTTTAATGTAAAGCAGTTGGAACACCTTCCTTAAGATTGCTAATGTGTTTGACAATAGCAGGTTCAGTAACCTAAAACCAGTCTCAGTGCCTGTAATTTTAACTTGCTTGAGGTTTTCCAGCTTAAAATCTTAAATCTCTCAGTCCAATATCTCTAGCCAAGCACATCAGTCCATTACAAATTTAACCTTGATCAAACTCTCTGGACCTCAGCAGCAGAACGCAGCCAGCCCTTATTCCAATAGCCCAGTTCCAACAAGGTCCTCTGCAGTCTTTCCTTTCCCTTAGAAAGCTTAATGAGGGCATACTCTACCGGCGCATGGACGCGGCCTCCATCCGCAGCCTCAAACACCGGGAAGGCTTGTAAGAACCTCCTTCTGTCCCCCTCTGAAAGGAAGGAATCTGAACAATGCTTGCCGGCATAAGGCGGAGGAGCACTGGGAATGGCAGGGGCGGCAGATTGAAAAGCCGCGCGGTTCTTATCTCCTATCTTCTTTTGTTTTCGATTTTGCGGTAGTAGCTGCTCATCAAGATAGCGAGCCGCTTCTCCATCTAATTCTTCCTCCTCGGAGGGACTAAGATCCTCAGACTCTGAGCTATCAATTCCTAAAGCCTCCAATTCTTTTATCGGATAAAGAGGCCTCCTTTTTGGACTTCTCTTTTCCCTCTCATGTTTCTCTCCCAGGGCGTCTTTTCCCTTGTCTTTTCTTTCTGTGGACTTAGTGTCCGCGGAAAGGCCTTTTTTCTTAGAGACGTCTTTTTCTTTTTCCTCAAGGGCCCCTAACCTTTTATGCCGTTCTGTTTCTGACATGCTGTCTTGTAGCTCCGAATGTGAGGCTCCCATGTTCAAAAAGAAGAGAACGAGAGCCACCATCACAATAGGGAGAGCAAAAATTGCTCCTACCAATTTGGATGAGAGATGAAACAAGTCAAGACCAGACATGCCTCTCAGAACCTACCTTAGTCCTGCAGTTCTGAATCCTTCCCCGTGAATGGGGGGTCTCCTCGGCGCCGGCGATGACAGGCACCCGGCGTCCCGGGTTTTTCGGCACCAGCTGTAGCCCGCGTAGTCGTCTCGCCAGCAAGAATGCACACGGGCACCAGGATCCTTCTGCAGCAAGCGTTTATTCCAGTTAACAGATAAAAAGAGGAAAGACCCAGAGCCCCGAAATGGCGCCGCTTATATAGCCCCTAGGCGGCGTGTACTCTGCTGATTGGCTGCGCGCTCATTACCCCGTATGACGCCCCGGGCTGGGCAGTAACTTGGCGTGCTTTTACCACTTGCACATGCGCTATTCTACTTGTACACCAGGACCGAGGCCGGATGTCAGCGCCATCTTGTAATGGCGATCACACTCTCTTGGCTCTCCACAGTTCCTGGATTGGAAGAATCAATATTGTGAAATTGGCAATCTTACCAAAAGCAATCTACACATTTAATGCAACGGCCATCAAAATTCCAAAGGCATTCTTCATGGAAATAGAAAAAAATAATCCAAAAATTCATTTGGAATCACAAAAAACCTGGAATATCTAAAATAATACTGAGCAACAAAAATAAGGTGGGTGGTATCCCCATACCTGATTTTAACCTATACTACAGAGCCATAGTGACAAAAACAGCATGGTACTGGCACAAAAGCAGACATGTAGATCAATGGAACAGAAGGGGACCCAGATGTAAGTCCAGGTAGCTATAGCCACCTGATATTCGATAAAAATGGCAAAAGTACTCATTGGAGAAAGGACAGCCTCTTCAGCAAATGGTGTAGGAAAACTGGATATGTATCTGTAGAAGGATGAAAATAGATCCTTCTCTGTCTCCATGCACAAGAAATAAGTCCAAATGGATTAAAGACCTTAACTTGAGACCAGAAACTAAAACGGCTGGAGAAAAAAGTAGGGGAAACCCTTTGACATATTCGTCTTGGCAAAGACTTTCTGAGTACAACCCCAATTGCTCAGGCAATAAAACCACAGATTAACCACTGGGACCTCATGAAATTACAAAAATTTTGTACTGCAAAGGACACTGTGAATAAAGCAAAGAGGCAACCTACAGAATGGGAAAAATTCTTCAACAGCTATATATCTGATAGAGGATTAATATCTAGGGTATACAAAGAACTCAAAAAGTTAAATAATAAGAAATCAAACAAGCCAATTAAAAATGGGCTATGGAGCTAAATAGAGAGTTCTCAAAAGAAGAAATATGGATGGCATATAAGCATCTAAAAAAATGTTCTACGTCCCTAGTCATTAGGGAAATGCATATTAAAACTACATTGAGATTCCATCTCACTCCTGTCAGAGTGGCTACCATCATGAAAACAAATGATCATAAATGCTGACAGGGATGTGGAAAAACAGGAACCCTTTTACACTGTTGGTGGGAATGCAATCTGGTCCAGCCATTGTGGAAATCAGTGTGGAGGTTCCTAAAACAGCTAAAGACTGATCTACCATATGACCCAGCTATAGCATTCCTAGGCATATATCCTAAGGACTCGTCTCATTTTTGAAGTACGTGCTCAACCATGTTTATTGCTGCCCAATTCATAACAGCTGGGAAATGGAACCAGCCTAGATGTCCCTCAACTGATGAGTGGATAATGAAGATATGGCACATTTATACAGTGGAGTTCTACTCAGTGGTAAAGAACATGAAGTTATGAAATTTGTAGAAAAATGGATGCATCTGGAAAGGATTATACTAAGTGAGGTAACCCAGCCCCAGAAAGCCAAACGCCATATGTTCTCTGTCATATGTGGATCCTAGCTACAGATGATTTGGCTTCTGTGTGAGAAGGATAAACCTCAGTAGCAGAGGCCAGTAAGCTAAAAAAGAGATACACAGGGAAGAGAAGGGAAGGGAGGAGGGTACTTAATAGGTTGGTATTGTATATATGTAAGTAGAAGAATAGATTAACGGGGGTGAAAAGGCCCAAAGTGAGGTCAGGGGAGGAAATTGAGTAAAGGAAAGGTGGAGGGAGGGCTAATCAAAATGTAAGAGGATATAAATAAATCATATGGAATCCTCTGGTTTTGGACAATCGTACCTCAGGAGACGGAGATCCTTGCTAGAAAATTTTCAGTGCCAGGGATGGGATACCTTCCAGTGAGTTCTTGGCCAGGGAGGTTTCTGATGCCCCAAAAACATTATAGGCCATTGCCGACGTCCTTGTTTTCTCACCAGGAATAGATGGTGAGACCCTATGCTGAAGATTCCACATACTTGGGCTGCAAGGCCACTGAGGAATCCTGCTGGAACTGAGCTGAGAACCTTGTCCATGTAGACCAGGTGATAGAAAGCTGGAAGAAGCCATTCTACATGTAGTTCAATGGGAGAAAGAGATACCACCAGTGAAGATACTCAACAGTGGACACTGCAAGCCTTATAATTGGCCTGCCAGGCCAAATGAGCCAATGGGTCCAATAGGGGCACGTCTATCATGGTGGAAGCCAACTGCCCTCCAGTTGGATTGTTGGCCTGCTCCATGGGAGGGAACACATCCCTGATACTGAAAACTTAAAACAGGGGTAGTCATGAGCTCTAGGGGTGTAACATCTGCTGATGTCTGGATAAATGTATATACTATGCTTATCAAACTGCCCAGTAAGCACTTCTCCAAATATTCATACCCTTATATTCTACTCTCACTTTGGGTAGAGAATCTTCTTTTTTTTTTTTTTTTTTTTTTTTTTTTGGTTTTTCGTGGTAGGGTCTCACTCTAGCCCAGGCTGACCTGGAATTCACTATGGAGTCTCAGGGTGGCCTCGAACTCACGGCGATCCTCCTACCTCTGCCTCCCGAGTGCTGGGATTAAAGGCGTGCGCCATCACGCCTGGCTGAGAATCTTCTCTTTTCAGGTGGCAGTGACCTTGGGATGACTCAGAAGGTATCATAGTGCTGGAAAGAAGTGACTAGAGTACCAACTAACATCTCGATCACACCTTCCAAGGCTCAGGGTCTAATGCAGAAGAGGTGGCGGAAAGAATGTAAGAGCTAAAGGAAGGGTAGGACTCCTTACAATGTGCTCCCTCCAGACATAAAATGGCCTCGATATCCATGACCTCATAAGGCCTGACACTACCTACACAAGACCATCATAAGAGGAGGGAAAGATCATGACATCAAAATAAAAGAGAGACTGATTGAGATGGGGAGGGGATATGATGGAGAATGGAATTTCAAAGGGGGAAGAGGGGGGAGGGAGGTTATTACCAGGGGATATTTTTTATAATCATGGAAAATGATTTTAAAAATTGAGAAAAAAGCTGGGCGTGGTTGCGCATGTCTTTAATCCCAGCACTCGGGAGGCAGAGTTAGGAGGATCACCATGAGTTCGAGGCCATCCTGAGACTACATAGTGAATTCCAGGTCAGCCTGAGCTGGAGTGAGATCCTATCTCAAAAACCCACAAAAAAAATTGAGAAAAAATAAAATAAATTAAAATAAATGTATTATAAAAAAGTAAATGGAGCCAGGCATGGTGGCACACATCTTTAATCCCAGCACTCGGGAGGCAGAGGTAGGAGGATCACCCTGAGTTCGAGGTCACCATGAGAATACAGAGTGAATTCTAGGTCAGCCTGGGCTAGAGTGAGACCCTACCTCGAAAACAGAAAAACAAATAAACAAAAAAGTAAATGGAGCTGGAACGATGGCTTAGTGGGTAAGGTTCTTGCCAGCAAAGCCAAAGGACCTAGGTTCAATTTCCCAGTTCCCAGGTAAAGCCAGATGCACAAAGTGATGTATTTATCTGGAGTTCATTTGCAGTGGTTAAAGGCCCTGGCACACCCATTCTCCATCTCTGTATATCTGATTCTCTCTCTCAAATAAATAAGTATTTTTTTTTTGTTGTTAAAATACGAATGTAGGCCTGGTGTGGTGGCACACACCTTTAATCTCAGCTCTCGAGAGGCAGAGGTAGGAGGATTGCCATGAGTTCAAAACAATCCTGAGCTAACTTAGTGAATGCCAGGTCAGCCTAGGCTAGAGTACGACTCTATCTCAAAAAAGAAAAAAGAAAAAAATAACTATACTATACTATATATATATATATATATATATATATATATATATTATACATATATATATACTATATAGTATATATAATATATAGAATATATTATACACACATATATAATATATTATATATATAATATTACATATATATGTATGGTCATGATGGAGGATTTTTGGTGTCAGGAGGAGTCTCTCAGAATTTGTGAACCCCAAGTTTTGGGTTCCCTCCTCTCTCTAATAAAGAATTAATAAAGACTGATGCAAAAGGATAAATTATGAATTAAGTTTTTTAGAAGTAAATGACAAATTATGGGGTTTTTGGGAGATTGGGATCTAGGAAGGGAGGCTAAACACATGGGGAGTAGGAAACATGCTCTCATGTGGAAAACACAGCATAGGCCATGAGATATATTTAAGAGAAGTTAAAATGGCAAATGGTTGTGACTTAAGGAAGAATAGCACAGAGATTATATCAAGGCAGAGACCAGGAAGTTCAGAGGAGAAATGAGTAACAAAGAGAGTTACACTCATGGTTACCCTGTTTTTAAGAAAACTACACAGGTAGCAGGCAGAGTTTGAGAAATCACCCATGTGGTTGATCTTAGAGTGTAAGGAAGATAGTCATGTGGTAGATTCAGAGCCCAAAGGAAAATCATACATGTAATTAAAGTGAGAAGTTACCCCAAACTATAAAGGTGACGCAAGCAGAAAACTAATCCAGACCAAGAAGCAATAGTATTCTCTCCAACCCCCACCCAGCCTGGGTGGGAGTATGGGCCAGACTTATGTGTATCCAAGCAGAAATGGGAGGGACCGCAGAGACACACACACACCGAGGATCATGTCAAGAGAGTGAGAAGGGTGAAGGCCGCAGACTTTATAATACCAGATTCAGATATGTTTATTAATTTGGAGGGTGGATCTCAGAGTCAGTTCACCTGGACCATTTTATTTAGATAGTGTGCTAACCTAAGGGTAGCAGGAGTTGCTGTAGATCAGTCTCAATCAGACACACAGGTTGCATTCCTGCCAAGAGTGCATTCTTCTACCTGAGCCAGGTGGCATGTGGGGTGGTATCTCCTGGTTCTCTTTAGGTCTCAATCTCTCAGTGAAACTGTGTTTAAAAAAAAAAAAAAAAAAAAAAAAGCTAGCTTTCTGCTATCCTGCTTCAGTCAGGTATGGTGGTGCACACCTTTACTTCCTGGATCATTTAGTGTCTGGTTTCACCCAGTGAAGGTTAGGGCCCATTATAGTTCTTCCTGCAGTTCCTACTGAACTGTGGGAAGGAGTACTTGAAAGGTAGAAGTAGGAGGATGACTGTGAGTTCAAGGCCATCCTGGAAGTACAGAACCAGTTGCAGGTCATCTTGGGCTAGATTAAGACCCTACCTCAAAACACAACACAACACAACAAAACAAAACAAAACAAAACAAAACAAAACAAAACAAAACAACAAAACAAAACAAAACATTAAGAGTCTGGAGTTTTGCATTCCTTGTATGACCTTTTTTTCCCCTTTTCAATGAATTTTGAAAGTAATTCGTTTCTCCCTCCCTTCCTTCCTTCCTTCCTTCCTTCCTTCCTTCCTTCCTTCCTTCCTTCTTCTTTCTTTCTTTCTTTCTTTCTTTTCTTTTCATTCTTTTTAAACCTATATATTTTGGTAGTCCTAATTGAATTATTTGTGTGAAGTCATCAGGTTTTAAATAAATACTTCCCTGACCATTGTATTAATGAAGATGCACCTGGCTCGCAGTTGTAATTTCTGTAGTAGGTTCCCTTTGTTGTTAGAAAATGTTTAATCTCAGCACTTGGAGAACAGGGGTAGGAGGGAGGATCTCTGTGAGTTTGAAGCCAGTCTTGGCTAGAGTGAGACCCTACCTAAAAGAACAAAAAAAGAAAATGTTTAGTTCCAAAAAGGAGTCTCTCATAAATCTAATTTTTTCCTCAGCTGTCATCACTTATGAAAAAGGTGTCACATGGGCTGGAGAGAGGATTTAGCAGTTAAAATGCTTGCCTGCAAAGCCTAAGAACCCAAATTTGATTCCACAGTACCCACGTAAGCTAGATGCACAAGGTGGTGCATGTATGGAGGTTGTTTGCAGTTGCTAGAGGCTCTGGAGCCCCCATTCTCTCTCTCTCAAATAAATAAATAAAAATAAAATAAATGGTGTCACTTCCTGGATCACTTACTGTCCAGTTCCAGCAAATGAAGGCTAAGGCTCATTATGGTTCTTCCTGTAGTTCCTACTGGACTATGATAAGGGGCACTGCACAACATAACACGTGGGACATTCACTAAGAATTGGAGAGTAGCTTATTTCTCAGGTTGCACCTCATCAATTCTAAATGGTCTTTTCCTTTATGACTCATGAAAAGTAAAGAGCTTATTTTTCTAGGTCTTCAGCCAGTTGAAAGGAGGCACAAGGAGATAATTTTATTACTCATTCAGAATAGGTCCAAAACACAGAATAATTTCATGTTGTGACCAAAGGAAAGATAAGTGAATGAACTGAGAAAGAGAAAAGATGCCAAAAACAACAACAACAACAACAAAACAAAACAAAACAAAAAAAAAAAACAAATAGAA
The DNA here is from genome assembly GCA_036346955.1 of Dipus sagitta. Classification (NCBI taxonomy): domain Eukaryota; kingdom Metazoa; phylum Chordata; class Mammalia; order Rodentia; family Dipodidae; genus Dipus; species Dipus sagitta. Next base: position 2,670,222 of record CM070791.1, on the reverse strand, counting down.
CAAAACATATAGGGCTGGAGAAGAGATGGCTTAGCAGTTAAGGCATTTGCCTGCAAAGCTTAGGGACTCAGGTTCAATTCCCCAGAATCCAGATGCACATGGTGGCACATGCATCTGGAATTTGTTTGCAGTGGCTAGAAGCTCTGGTTTGCCCATTCTCCTCCCCTTTTTCTAACAAATAAATGAATGAAAATAAAATAAATGTATAAATGAAGAAGAAATGTACTGACAGAAAGAAAGAGTTGGCCCATGTTGATATGCTCTGAAAATAAAGCATAACTCACATGAAATTTCTAAAATGGCCCTAGCCATACTTGTGTTATTTTGTACTATGTATTTATGCAAAGGGATGTGCTAAATATTGGTTATAAAATCAAAATATTGATCAACTCTGAGAAACATTGAAGATGCTCAGTGTCCTACAGTATCAAATATTCAGCTGAGATTTAATTCTTTGTTGAGATTTACTTCTTTATGTAAAAATAAACATGCAGAGCCATCTAATTAGTATTCAAACTTGCTTTCCTCTTAACAAATGGTAAAAAAAAAAATCTGTATAGGAAAGAATTTTTTAAAATAAACTTGTGTGGTCAGGTGAGATAGCTCAGAATTTAAATGTGCTTTCTTTAAAGCCAACCAGCTAGGATTCATTCCCCCAGGCATCCATGGAAAGTAGAACAGGCTTTCATTTGCAGCAGCAAGAGACGACCCTGGTGCCCCCTGACACACACACGCACACGCACACGCACACGCGCAAGTAAAAATAAATAGGTCTGGAGAGATGGTTCAGCAGTTAAGGTGCTTGCCTGCAAAGCCGACTGAACCAGTTTTGATTCCCTAGTATCCACATGAAGCCAGATGGACAAAGTAGTGCATTCATCTGGAGTTCATTTGCAGAAGCTGGAGGGCCTGGTGCATTCACTATGTCTATCTCTCTTCTCTCTATCTCTCTCTGCTTGCAATTAAATAATAAATAAAAATTTAAATTTGAAAAGCCTATAACAATTTAAAGAATAAAATAAATAAATAAGTTTATGATATATTGTCAGAAAATGTGTGTGTAAACCTACTTTATATAGCCATTCACATCATTTATAAAACTTTGTGGACACTGGAGTGATGGCTCAGTGGTTAAGTCACTGGCTTACAAATCCTAATGACCAAAGTTTGGGCTCCCAATACCCACATAAAGCCAGATACACAGTGGCACATGCATCTGGAGTTTGTTTGTGGTGGCTGGAGATCCTGGCATGCCTATTTATTTATTTACTTGAAAGAGAGCAAGAGACCTCTCTCTTTCAAGTAAATAAATAAATAAATTTTAAAATGGTTTCTTGTAGCCAGGCGTAGTGGCACACCCCTTTAATCTCAGCACTTGGGAGGCAGAGTAGGAGGATCACCATGAGTTCAAGGCTGTCCTGAGACTACATAGTGAATTTCAGGTCAGCCTGGGCTGAAATACAAAATAATACACATATAATATACATAATATATATGATATATGATATATGATATATAATATATAATATATATATATACAGGTATAATACATATAACAATATATGAAATACAAAAAACCCTACCTTTCTTGTATAAAAGGAGACCATGAGTGGGAAAAGTTTAAAAATCCTTGTTATGGACAATAAATGTATCCCACACTGAAAGATCATGTATGTTAGCAATAATTTGTTGCATTTACATTTGAGAAAAATGACAAAGCAACCCACATGGCCATCAGTGTGGTAGTTATTAATAAAATGACACAAGAATTTTGGGGTTTCTTACCAATACACCCATTATACTTGTCTTATGAATATAAAGTATTAAATTTGACAGACCAGGGATGGAGAGATGACTTAGAGGTTAAAGTACTTGCCTGCAAAGCCCAAGAATCCAGGTTGGATTCCCCAATGCTCACATAAGCCAAATTCACAAGGTGGTGCATGTGTCTGGAGTTCATTTACAGTGGCTAAAGGCACAGAACACCTGTTCTCTCTCTAACAAATAAATAAAATAAAATATTAAAATCCACAGACCAGAAGGTAAGATTTAGAGAAACTTTATTAGGTGACAAGAAGGAAAGAGGAGGATATACAGAGAGCTCCAGCTATGAGGAACATGAGAGGGGGTAAAGCCCATGTTGGAGTAGATGGGATTACCAGAGCAAGGACTGGGAGGTTCAGGCCTCGGGAGAGATGAACAACCAAAAAGAGCCCTTAGCCAGGCATGGTGGTGCACACGTTTAATCTCAGCACTCAGGAGGCAGAGGTTGGAGGACTGCTGTGAGTTTGAGGCCACCCTGAGACTACATAGTGAATTCCAGGTCACGTCAGGCTGGGCTAAAGTGAGACCTTACTTTAAAAAGGGTGGTGATGGAGGGGGGGACTGCAGAGATGGTTTAGCAGTTAAGGTACTTGCCTGCAAAGCCAAAGGACCCATGTTCAGTTCCCCAGGACACACATAAGCCAGATGCAGAAGGTGGCACATGCATCTGGAATGTCTTTGCAGAAGCTGAAAGCCCTGGCATGCCCAATCTCTCTCTCTCTCTCTCTCTCTCTCTCTCTCTCTGTCCCCATCCCCCTCTTTCTCCCCTTGTGTGCTTTTCTCTCTGTCTCAAGTAAATAAAAAAGAGCCATTGCCCACGTGTTAAACATCTATTTATTCTTTTTTTTCCACTGCACTGCTTTTGTCACATATGTAGCCATCTCTCCATTAATATATTTAAGGTGGGCTTTACAAATTTTTATTTTTTTATTTAAAAATATTATTTATTTATTAACTTATTTGTAAGCAGAGAGAGAGAGAGAGAGAGAAAGAAGAGTGGCAGACAGAATAGGTGTGCAGGGCCTCCACCCATTAACAAACAACAGATGCACTCACCACTTTGTGCATCTGGCTTTATGTGGGTACTGGGGAATTAAATCCAGGTTGTTAGGAGCCTTTGCAGGCAAGTGCCTTAACTGCTAAACCATCGTTCCAGCCTCAAGCATCTATTTATAATCTTACTATGGTAGGCATTACCCCCAGGATCATTGCTGTGGACTCAGGAGGCTGGCTCAGGAATAGGCCAGCCATGATGCCAAGATGTAGGATTGAGCTGAACCAAGCAGAATGGCAGGATGAGATTATTTATTTATTTATTTATTTATTTATTTATTTATTTATTGAGGTAGGGTCGCACTCTAGCTCAGGCTGACCTGGAATGAAGTCTCAGGGTGGCCTGGAACTCGATCCTACTACCTCTGCCTCCCAAGTGCTGGGATCAAAGGCCTGCGCCATCACACCTGGCTTCCAAGATGAGATTTAAACCTTTAATTGTAGGAAAGGAAAATTCCTTCCCAGGGAGGAACTCGGGTTGTTTTTGGAAAAACAGATCTAGGTAACTCCTTTAGAAAAGAGATAAGGAGATGTCAAATCCTTCTCTGATCTCTAGCAAAGGAGAGACTGTAAGGGCAAACACAAGGACATGCCTGCTTTTTACTTTTGGGGCTCATCACTCTAAACTGTCTCAAAACGAACATGGCCATCGGTGGGATAGTTATTAATTATCCACATGACCATCAGTAATTTAAGTTGTGGTAATTACACAACTCAATACCTCAGTTTGTTTTGAAGAACGATCCAGGAGACCCTTATGACCATCAGCTATTTGTAGGAGGAAGATGCAGGTTATCATTTGTGTGAGCGGAGCATAGTGAAGGCAATAGGTACCTTTGCAAAATGTCCATGGAAGGATATATATGCTCCAAGAAATATTTCTGTCAAAATCGAATGACTGGGGACATTCATTGAATAAGAGCTTTTCTTCTTTTGATGTAGGGTCTCAATCTAGCCCAGACTGAGCTGGAACTCACGCTGTAGTTACAGACTGCTTTCACAATGATTCTCCTTGCTGGGATTAAAGGCATGCACACCGCGCCCGGTTAAGTAAACTTTTGTGAACGCCATTCATTTGCATTACTATTCAACCTAAGAATAAAAGAGTTTCGAGATGCGTTAGATAATTACAGAACCCAAGCTGCTCCAGCGCTCCCAGGCAGCCCCCAGGGCCAGAGGCGGTGGGTCCGCGCCGCCCAGCCGCCGAGCTGCCGGAAGTGCCCTCCGCGCCTGTGCGCATTTGCGCCTGAGGCCCTCGTTCCAGGCCTGCGGTGCGCGCTGTGTGGACGCTGGCGGCCTCACGGTTCCTTTGCACGCGTGAGGTGAGTGTTTCTTCTTTCCCAGGTGGAGAAGAGGGTACCAGTCCCTCCCAGCATCCCTGTGGCGGGTTGTGGCTGCTCCTGTCACAACCAGGTCCCACCAGAGGACTTGGGCAGGCCTCACCAGTGGCCTGGGCACAGGGCGGGCTCTGGTTATGGGTTCCACCCTTCCGGGGTTGGTGCGCAACCTCTTAGCTCGGGGTACCCAGTCAGCTTGTAGGATGGAAGAGCCTTCGTCAAAACTGCTCACTGTAAACTCGGATCACCCGGCAAACCGTCACTTTATCTGTTCATCTGCCAAGTGACTAACATGAGCATTTGGCAAGAAAAACCTACCTTGCACAGACCACAATTTCAAACCATGTCTTTAATTTACAATTTTGTTTCCTTGCTCTTTTAGAGACTAAAAAGACTGTTTCATCTGTGCGTGACTGCAGCAGAGTTTGCACTTTTTCTGCAGTAACTTTTTTGTGACTTAGGAATATCTTTTAAGGTAAGATCTTAAGAGATCTTCCTTGAATCATTCCTGGATAGAGAGTTGTATCTCTTAAGCTCCGAATGGCTGCAGCCATGGAACTTGAAGAACAAAAAGGGTTTTTTATAGTTAAAGGAGAGAACCATTCCCGGGAGCAGGATTCCATCTCACAAAAATACAGTTCTTGTAAAAGAGAAGTCAGCAGACAGAACTTCAGGAAGCTGTCCTATGAGGATGCACCCGGACCTCGTGAAGCTTTTATTCAGCTCTGGGAGCACTGCTGTGGGTGGCTCAAGCCACAGTGCCATACCAAGGAGCAGATCTTAGACCTGCTGGTGCTGGAGCAGTTCCTGAGCATTCTTCCTCGGCAACTCCAGACCTTGGTGCGGGCACACCATCCAGAGACTGGAGAGGAGGCTGTGACTGTGCTGGAGAACCTGGAAAAGGAGCTTGATGAATCCCAAAAGCAGGTGTGTTGGGCTTGTCAATTGGATATTAGTCATCAGGGTATATGGGCCAAGTTAAAACCAGAGGCATGTGGAAGAAAAAATCTGAAAGTAATTATATATATATATATATATATATATATATTTTTTTTTTTTTTTTTTAGGTAGGGTTTCACTCTAGCCCAGGCTGACCTGGAACTCATTCCTTAGTCCCAGGCTGGCCTGAACCTTACAGTGATTCTCCTACCTCTGCCTCCTGTGTGTGGGGATTAAAGGCATGCTTCACCAAACCCAGCTAATATTTGTTTTATTGCTAGAGAATAACAGGATTTAGGGAGGACCACCACTACAAATGTCATAAAACTAACGTGCTCAGTAACAAAGAAACTGACTCTGTTTCAGTCGGGAAGCTAGAATCAGTAGGAAATTACAGGAAGGCAGATATGTGAAGAAAACAGTCAAAACTACATATAAACATATTGGGCTGCCATATGAGAAACTCCCTTTCTACCAATATGTGTATAGGAATTCAACTAGATGTCAAAGACATTTCAAAACAACACTGCTCAAAATTACATGTGACCTATGTATGTAAATTTATTTATTTTGAGAAAGAGAGAGCCAGAGTGAGAGACGCAGATATAGAGATGGAATGGGCACACCAGGGTCTCTAGCCACTGCAAACAAACTCCAGACATGTGTGCTACCTTGTGATTCTAACTCACATGGGTACTGGGGAATTGAACCTGGGTCCTTAGGCTTCACAAGCAAATGCCTTAACCACTAAGCCATCTCTCCAGTCCAGTAATTTTGTTAAATTAAAAAATCTGGGCGCTGGGCATGGTGGCATATGCCTTTGATCCCTGCACTCAGTAAGAGGCAGAGGTAGAAGGATCATTATGACATGGAGGCCAGCCTGGAGCTACAAAGTGAGTTCCAGGTCAGCCTAGCCTGGAGTGAGATCCTGCCTTGAAAAAACCTATATGCATATAGATCTTGGGTCTCTGTAAGACAAATGGGAAAAAGAAGAGAATTTCTCCAGTATCTTGACCTATAGAAATAAGCCTTTCTTCTAATAACTATTGCCATTTCAATTGAATAAAAATTTGTTCCTGTTTCTATGGCCTTGGTCCCTAGCAGATGCTTTTTAATATATTTTATCTAAAGTTCTGTATGTTTCCACAAAATCTGACTCGTTGATCATCCCTAATTGTCCCCAGGTCCTGGACAGTTCAGAAAATGAAGACATACTCCTGGACAAATCAGCCCCCTTGGAAAAGCTGCATGAGTCACTAACTGCTCAAATTGGCCCAAAACAGGCCCCAGAAGAGCAGGACTCTGAGAATGGTAAGGAGCCAGAGTTATGTGCCTATGGGGCAGGAGGGGATTTCTTAGATCCAAGGGTATCTTAGTCCATTATCTGTTGCTGATGACACAGTGCCATAGGCTGGATAGTAATTAAGAGAGGATTGGTTTTGTCCATAGTTCTGGTTCAAGCTCGAAGGCTGGCTGATAATATTCATCTTGACAGAATCACAGGGCATCCTATGTCTAGAGACAGAGTGTGTGTTTTCTGGTCTCTCCCACCTTCATATAAAGCTACCAGTACTCATGCACATGGACTCCACTGTAATGACCTTATCTAATTCCTTTATGTGGGAATGTAATTTGACATAAGTGCCTCCATTGTGTTATAAAGAGGCCTTTTTTTTTTTTCTCTCTCTCTCTATGATTTCCAAGTTTCTTAGCCACTACAGATGAACTCCAGATTGCATGCACCACTTTGTGCATCTGGCTTTATGTGGGTATGCAGGTCATTCTATGTTGTTAGGCTCTGTAGGCAAGTGCTTTAACTTATGAGCAATCAAGCCATCTCTTTGGCCCAGGGGGCAATCTTTGTTTCTTTTTTCTCCTGAGCTAAGGTCTCACTCTAGCCCAGGCTAACATGGAATTGACTATATAATATCAGGCTGGCCTCAAACTTAAAGCAATCCTCCTACCTCGGCATCCTCAGTCCTGGGATTAAAGGCATGTGCCACCACACCCAGCACAGGAGGCCATTCTTAAAACATCTAGTTTGGGGGCAGGAGAGATTACTCAGCAGTTAAGGCACTTGCCTATACTGCCTAACCACCTGGGTTCAATTCCCCATACCCATGTAAAGCCAGATGCACAAAGAGGCACATGCATCTGGAGTTTATTTGCAGTGGCTGTAGGCCCTGGTGTGCCCATTCTCTCTCTCTCTTTCTCTCTGTCCTTGCATATAAATAAAAACATATTAAAAAAAAACAAAAAACATCTAGCTTTGGGCTGAAGAGATGGCTCAGCAGGTAAGGCACTTGCCTACAAAGCCTAATGAACCAGGTACAATTTCTCAGTACCCACGTAAAGTCAGATATACAAAGTGGTGCATGCATCTGGAGTCTGTAGTGGCTGAAGGCCCTGGTGTGCCTATTCTCTCCCTGCTTGCAAATAAAAGAAAATTAAATCTAGTTTTCCAAAAAGTCATAGAGAGGAAACTACTGTTTATTGAGAGAAATACTCTTTTAAGTGCTACAAACAGTTCCCAGAACATCAGGGTCACAGAGGGCTGTATGAAGTGCCTAAAAGGATAGGATAACATGTGGACTTGGGCCCTTGTGATTACTGGCAGGCTTGTGTTAGTTATGAATTTTTTTTCCAAATATTTTATTTGCAAGCAGAGAGAGGAGAGACAGAGAATGGACATACCAGGGCCTCTAGGCACTGCAAATGAACTCGAAATACGTGTTTCACTTTGTGTGCCTGTCTTTATGTGGGTACTGGGGAATTGAACCCAGGTAGTTAGGCTTTGCAGGTAAGTGTCTTAACCACTAATCCATCTCCCCAGCCCTTGAACTGTTTTAAATTAAATAGTTGGGTGCTGTGGTCTAGTCGTCTATTATTTTCTCTCAATGTTTTGCTAATGAAGCTCAATGAAAGCTCAGGGTATACTTGTGTATGCAGATCACTTCTGGTAAGAGTTCTCTTAAATTGCTTGGGGCTGCCTTAGCATAATGCCAGATGGCTTGTGAAGCATTTATTTCTGCGTGCCCTGGCTACACCACCTTCTTGGTTTGCTGGCTTCTTCTCACTGCCCTTTCATAGCATTTTTTTCTATGCGAACACGTTTCTGGTATCTCTTACTCTGGTACCATAACAACCTAGTAGGTATATTAAAGATTGGGGTTTCAATGTGTAGATTTTTGGGAAGAACACAACTCATTCTCTTATGTCACCAAGTTCAAAGGAACAGGAAAAAGACCGCCAGCAAGTAGCCCACTAGGGTGAGTGGGTAGGTTCTTGTTACAGCTCACTAGTTAAAGACCAGGAATCTAGGGTGGCCCCAGCCTATACTAAAACAAACAAACAAACGAACAAATAAACAAAAACAGCCAGCTCTGTGTCTCTGTCTCTTTCTCCAATAAACAAACAAATACATAATAGGTTTATAAAATAAATTAAAAACAGGGCTGGAGAAATGACTCAGTGAATAAAAAACACAGCCAGCTTTTAAGTGTCAGTTTGTTAAAGTCTGTCCTTTTCAGCTCTTCTTTTCTCCAGAATTTCTAGTATCCATAAAGCTTCCCCTGAGGAATGCCCTATACTGTAGCTTATTTTTCATTTTCACTGAAATTTTAAGAACCTCAAATATCAGATGGTTAAACCTAAAATGTTTTATTTTTTCATGTGTAGTTGCTGTGTGTGGTATACACATGTATATGCAAATGCACAGGCATATGTGTTTCCTCCATACCGTACCACTTGTTCACATGTTTCTTTGAGATAGTCTCTCAATAGAGAGCTATGGTTGTGGGTTTTTTTTTTGTTTGTTTGTTTTATTTTTGGTTTTTCAAGGTAGAGTCTTGCCCTGCCTGACCTAGAGTTCACTATGGATTTTCAGGCTAGTCTTGAATTCATATTCATAACAATCTTCCTACCTCTGCCTCTCATGCCATCACACCTGGCAGCAAAGTTATGGGTTTTTTATATTTTTTTATTTTATTATTTATTTATGACACAGAGAGAAAGAGGCAGGAGAGAGAGAGAGAGAGAGAGAGAGAGGGAGAGAGAAAGAGAAAGAAAGAGAGAAATAATGGGTGTGCCAAAGCCTGTAGCCACTGAAAATGAATTCCAGACACATATGCCAACTTGTGCACGTGGCTTTATGTAGGTACTGGGGAATCAAACCTGGGTCCTTAGGCTGTGAAGGTGAGAGCCTTAACCACTGAGGCATCTGTCCAGCCCAGAGCTATGTTTTTTGTTAACCATAGAAATTCTGTATTCTCTTCTCCCCACATGGCTGGGGTATAGAGGCATACATAGCTGTGCCCAGCTATTTACATGGGTTATGGGAAATTAGACTCTGGCAGTTTTAGGCCCTATTGCTGGCAACAATTACTCTTAAGTGCTAAGCCATTTCTCCAGATCCTGGAAAATCATTGTAACCTGAGATACCAACTTAACAGGTTGAATTCAGCTGCATATAATTTAAGAAGTTTTTCAGTCCTTTAAATCTAGAAGTGGAATGGATGTTGGTTACTGTTGGGCTGTAGAGGTGTTCACGTGTACGTTCTCAGTGAAAATGTTGAGCAATGGCAGAAAGCTAGGCACAGTAATATATAATAAAATAAGTATTCCAAAAACAAGACGTTTAAGCTCTGTTTTGAGGCATGGTCTCTCTCTAACCAAGGCTAACTTTGTAGCTCCAGGCTGGCCTCAAACTCAAAATAATCCTTCTACCTCTGCCTCCAAAGTACTGGGGTAAAAAGCATGCACCACCATACCTGGCTTAAGCTCTTCTTTTTAAGAAGCAAACAAGCAGTTAGAGTTCTACAGCTAAGCTCCAAAGAGTAGAGCAGCTATCCCTGTGGGAGTTTGAACAGATGTGGGTGGGTGGGTGGGAACTAGAAATGGGTCATTCTGAGTAGTGAATAGTGCTGAGAATAGCATCTTTTATGTGTTTGATTCTGATATGGATGGTTTTGTGAGAGGCTGGTGTCAAAGATTTCTGTGCTGTGGAAACAAAATATCATTCCCTCATAACGAGGTCTGCCATTTTTTAAATTTATTTATGAGAGGGAGGGAGGGAGAGAGAGAGAGAGAGAGGGAGGGAGAAAGAGAGAGAGAGGGAGAATTGGCATGTCAGAGCTTCCAGCCACTGCAAATGAACTCCAGATGTGTATACCACTGTGTGTGCATGCATTGCCTTGTGCATCATCTGACTTAGGTGGGTTCTGGGGAGTTGAACATAGGTCCTTCAGCTTTGCAGGCAAGTACTTTAACCAGTAAACCATCTCTCCAGTCCTATTATTTTACATTAGAGTGGGAGAAAGATGATCCTTCTCCCCTTCTTTCTTAAGTCTGTTCATAGCAGAAAAATAGGTCAGAAATGTTGAAATGAGAGGTGACATTTTCTTTTTCATTATTTTCTTTCTTTTTTTTTTTTCTAGGTAGGGTCTCACTCTAGCCCAGGCTGACCTGGAATTCACCATATAGTCTCAGGGTGGCCTCAAACCCACGGCGATCCTCCTACCTCTGCCTCCTGAGTGCTGGGATTAAAGGTGTGCACCACCATGCCCAGCTCTTTTTCATTATTTTCAATGTCTATATTTGAATGAGCAAAGAACTCCAGTAAGGAAAAAAAAAAAAAAAAAAAAAAGATAGCAGTAGGAAGGACACCTTTCAAATACAGAGAAGGAAGAGACAAAACAGACCTAAGATAGAAAGGAAGGGAGAACATTCAAGAGCAGTAGAATGGACATACCTAACTAGACTGTGGGTTGGGAATAATTTCAATAATCCAAACCTGTGCCTTGGCCAGCTAGGGTTATATACTTGATCCAGTAGTTGAGAGGAAACTTAGAATAAAGATAAATTTTTGTGTTAGGAATCTTGAGTTATGAAGATGTGGTACATTTATACAATGGAGTTGTATTCAGTGGTAAAGAAAAATGAAATTATAACATTTTCAGGGAAATGGATGGACCTGGAAAGGATTATAATTACTGAGGTAACCCAGGCCCAGAAAGCCAAACACCTCATGTTCTCTCTCTTTTGTGAATCCTAGCTACAAATGTTTGGACTTGTGTGTGAGTTGGAATAAAACTCGGTAGCAGAGGCCAGTAAGCTAGAAAGAGGCTATAAGGGAGGGAGGACAGGGGAGGACTTAAGGGGATAATATTGTATATATGTAAGTAGAAGAACAGATTACTGGGAGTGGAGAGGAAGAGATTGAATAAAGAAAGGGTAGGGGGAGGGTTAATCAAATCTAAGAGGGTATAAATAAGTCACATGGAAATCTATTTTTTAGACAATGGCACATCCAGAAGCCATAGATTCTTACTAGAAAATTTTCAGTGCCAAGGATGGGATACCTTCCAGTGAGTTGTTGGCCAGGGAGGTCAATGATGTCCTCGGAACATTACAGGCCATTGCCGAGGCTCTTGATTTCCCACCAGGAATAGATGTAAGACCCTATTGTTGAAGACTCCACAGGCTGCAAGGTCACTGAGAAATCTTGCTGGAGCTGAGCTGAAACCTCCTCTGTGTAGACCAGCTGACAGAAAACTGCAAAAAGCTACACTCCCTGCAGCTTCGTGGGCTGGAGAGATGGTTCAGTGGTTAAGATGCTTGCCTGCAAAGTCACATGACCCAAGTTCAATTCCCCATAGCCACATAAAGCCTGATGCACTAAATGGTGCATGCATCTAGAGTTCATTTGCTGTGAGTGGTGACCCTTGCATGCCTATTATCTGTCTGTTTCTCTTCTCTCTATCTCTCTGTATGCAAATAAAGAAAAATAAAACAACAGCAAAATTGGTGGTAGCTTCTGTAAGCAAGAATAGTTGGAGAAAGTGTGAGAGGGGGAGAGGACAAGTTCAGAAGAAATTAGTTCACAATAATATTGAACATGTCAATATGCTAAATTCCATTTATATATAAATTACATTGCTGTATGTCCACTGGCTTACCTATTCATACTTTAAATTCTTTTGACTTTCTATGATACTTCTGGACTATTTTCATTTTGTCTGTTAGATAAAGCCCAGAAAAACACACACTTACTACCTATACATAAAAGTTAAAAAGTTCACACATATGCTGCTACCAAAATAACTTTTCAAAGGAATACTGCATGGTTAAAATATGAGGCTCACGGGGCTGGAAAAATGGCTCAGCACTTAAAACATTTCCCTGCAAAGCCTAAGGACCTGGCTCCAATTCCTCAGTACCCATGTGAAACCAGATGGGCAAGGTGGCATATGCATCTGGAGTTTGTTTGCAGTGGCTAGAGGTCATGACCTATCCATTCTGTCTTTCTTTCCTTCATTAATAAATAAATATTTTAAAAGAATATGAGGCTCAGGAAACCCAGCTGCCCTGTAAGGACAGAATTCTTAGGGAAGTTCATTTTATAATATTGAACTATCTAGCCATTGTTTTCCAGGGTATTTCATCAGTAACCTTCCACAATTTCTTTGTTCCCCAACACTGCACTCCACACACACAATAGACAAGCAAACAAGAAGCTAAAATGTCTGGCAAAAATCAATGTACAAACATGAAGTATATTTACTATTCAGTAGGGTTATGTGCAATATTGTATTTATTAATATTTTTCAAGGTAGGATCTTGTTCTAGCCCAGACTGATCTGAAATTCATCATGTAGTCTCAGGGTAGCCTCAAACTCACAGTGATCCTCCTACCTCTGCCTCCCAAGTACTGGGATTAAAGGTGTATACCACCAGGCTCAGCCTTTTTTCATTATTAAAAAACACATTTTATCATTATGAACAAGACAGTAGCATGAGAATTGGCTATTGGCTGTGGTTATATAACTTATGTCTGTGTATGCCTTGTTGGGACTTACAGAAGGATCTTTATATGTGATGTAAGTACTAGGACAGCTAAATACCCTTATTTATTTTTTTATGTATTTTTATTTATTTAAGAGAGGGAGAGAAGAGGGAAATAGAGCGAATGGGTGTGCCATGGCCTCCAGTTACTGAAAACAAGCTCCAGACAAATGTGCCACATTGTGCATCTGGCTTACGTAAGTCCAGGGTAATTGAACCTAGGTCCTTTGGCTTTGCAGGCAAGCACCTTAATTGCTAAGCCACCTCCCCAGCCCTAAATATCCTTTTTTTATGGGGGAGGGTCAAGGTAGTGTCTCACTGTAGCCCAGGCTGACCTGGAACTCACTATGTAGTCTGAGGGTGGTCTTGAGCTCACAGCAGTCCTCCTACCTCTGCCTCCTGAGTGCTGGGATTAAAGGCATGCACCACCATGCCCAGCCTAAATATCCTTTTTAAAATTATTTATGTATTTATTTGTTTTAAAGCAGACAGAAGAGAGACCGAACCCTAAATATTTAATTATTTATTTGAGAGAAAGAGACGCAAATAGAATGAGAAAGAGAATGGGCCAGTTAGGGTTTCCAGCCATTGTAAATGAACTCCAGATGCATGCTTCCCCTTGTGAATTTGACTGTGTGAGTACTGGTAAATCAAATCTGGGTCCTTAGGCTTTGCAGGCAAGCACCATAACTGCTGAGCCATCTTTCCAGCTCACGCCAGCTAAGTTTTAATAGCTCTTTGAAACAAGTTTTTCAAAAGTATTTCAAAAGAAATGGAATCTTTTTGAATACTGACTTTCTCCAGTAGTTCTAAGGTGATACCAGCCTCCTGAACTCTTCCAGTTTCATCACTCAGCATTCAGTCTTGTTCTTTTCTCACTGAACTGTCAGACACCAAATGCACAAGGTAATCAAATGGCCTTTGTGTATATAACTTATACTCAGTGACCAGCAGAGCTGGGATTACATTAATACTTTTGTGTAAAAATAATAGAATTTTCTCAGTTCTGAAACAAGGTTATTAGCCTGGGACAAGTTGGCACTTCAGAAAGATTGATAAACAAAGTAAGTTAACTTTTATAGTTTCCATCCATTGTTCACATTGCTGAGCAAGAAAAACCTAGAACTATTGGTGCTGCCATACTGAATCTTTTGATTAGTATTCAGTAATTGACAGAAAAGTCAACCAGTAGTCACTGCTGCATGTAAAAGAAGCTTGTGAGCTGAGTGTTGCTGTTGGTAGTGTGAGGTTGGTGTGGAAGTATTTATGATTACTACACCTACCTTGATATTTAGTGTCTTACTAACTTTGAAATGATTCTGTCCACACATTATAATTTTCCAAGTGCTTTCTCTTAAATAACCTTGACTGATTATCTAAACTATAGTGAGGAGAAACCATAGGTAACAGAGAAACCAACAGGTTTCTGCGAGAATTTCAGCAGTTACCAGCAGATCAGAATCTCCTATCTAATCTAGTTTTAATAATTTCTAGCCACAGATATTGAGCATTTAGATTACAAAGAATATGCTCAGAGAAAATAACAAAACTTTGATAAAGTCCACTGCCTGATAAAAGAAATATAGGGACTTTGAAGACATATGCACAAGGGGAGAAGAAATTTGTGAATCTAGAGGCAAAAGAACAGTTGTGGCCTAAGAATGTCAAGAGACCAGAAGTGCAAGAGGTGAATCAGGGGATTCTCCTTATAGTACAGAATGTGTGGCCCACCCCGCACCTTTATTTCAGGCTTCTAGCCTCCAGAACTGTCAGAATTTTGTTTTAAAATGAAGCAATAATTACTGTTACAGGGAATAAGATGGGGTGAGGAAGGTTTGTTAGGAAAAAGTCACAGTGGTATCAGTAAAGGATGGAATGTATGCACCATCAAAGCTGAAGCCTGGTACTTCATCCAGCCAGGAAACAATGATCCTAACAAGTGGCAGTTACACACTTGATGTTCTGTGAGGTGACATTTTGTTGAGATGCTAGTTTAAGCATGCCCAAACAAGTGGCCTTTACCCCTTCCAAACCTTCAAGACAGCCATTTTCTTTCAGTGTTCAACTCAAATATCTCTTCATCTCTTACTGTATGTCAAGTTCCCTGTTGAGACTGTAGTTATGGGTGTGACAGAGAATATGTCTACTTTAGGAAATTCAGGAAAAATTTCTAGAGAAAGCAGCATTTGAGATGGACTTTGACTACAATGATTATGCCAGTGATTCTCAGTGTAGACCCTGAACAGACAGGTCTGTGTCACCAGGACACTTGTAGAAGTGCAGATTCTTGGGTTTTACCCCAGCCTTCTCCAAGCAGAAGGTGGAGGTAGAAAGATCCCAGTGATCTGTTTCAATAGCAACCTAGGTGATTTTGAAAAACAGTAAAATTTGAAACTACCAAACTAGGATGTTTTGCCTGTTTAGAGACAAGATCTTTTATTATTTGTAGTCAGTGACTGCAGTCAAGTTGGTACCATTGTTAGCCTGCTCCCTGTCCCTCTCTGTCCACAGGGACCCTCCTTCTTGGGGTGTATGGGTTGTGCATTGTGGGGTTAGCCTTTAGTTTTGGGTAGGAGGAAATGTCTCTGCATGTCATGACCCATCGTGTGGCTTTGACATTCTTTCCACCAATTTCCCTGAACCACGTTGGGTACATATTAGGGCTGCTTCAGTGTTGAGATCTTGGTGGCCTCTGTGTCTCTGGATATCTCGTTTAGTAGGGGTTGATTGTTCTCTGTGTCTATCTCCTTCACTGTTGTGCTGGTTCCCAGTTAGCCAAGAAAGCAGCATTCTTGCATGTTTCCCCAATTATTCTTAGCTTCAGCTAGGGTCCTTTTGAGGTACGATGGGGTAGTTCTCTCCTTAGGATCTGTGTCTGTCTGAAAAAGAGAAGCAGATTCTCCAATGGACAGTAAAGTTAGCACCAAGTAAATGTGATAACCATTATATTTTAGAGAGAGTTTAATGGGGAGTGGGCTCATTTTTGGATATGGTTCTGACTTGTTTCCAAGCTCCAGCTATGGGTTCCATTCCACTAAGCAGATCAGTTAGCCAAATTGAGAACAGCTATGTGCCACTATTGCACTTGTATGAGCATCACATCAGGTTGTTTGCTGCTAAGTAGGTTACACCATGCATTGCTTGGACAAATATTGGTCATTTTCCCCCAGTTGCTCATGTAGCACCTTCTGGCACTAGACACACTGTCTGGGGATTGACTCTCTTCCAGCCATGTTGCTCCATGACATGTGCCAACAGTATATGGTGTCTTCAGCAGTAGGGTCTTACCACTAACCTATGGTGGGTCATCAAGTGCTCTGACATAAATTTGTCTTCTTTTGGGAAACTTTGTAGTCTCTGATCAAAAGCTCATTGTGGATGATATCCACGTGCTGGTACCAGGAGTTACAGGTCAGCTCCCAAGAAGAGAAGGAAGAAAATATTAAGTGATATAAAATAGATAGAGAGATGAGAGAGAAGAGAGAGGGAGGGAGGGGGACAGAGAGAGAGAGAGAGAGAGAGGGAGGAAGGGAAAGGGAGGGAGAGGGAGGGAGAGGGAGAGAGGAGCACAAATAGGAGGAGATAATGGTCAGTTTTCGTCATATCCTCTCCAGGGCCTTGTGAATCCGGTGTTCCCTCTAAGGGCCTGGTGAAGGTTCATCCATTTGATCTGTCTGTTAGGATGTAGAGTTTTATGGTACCATTGCCGTTTGAGTTCAGTTTTGCATCTCCCACCCCCTCTCTTACCCTTCCCTCCTCCCCACCCTCCCTATTGTCTGGTCCTTGAGATGCTTGGTAGGTATGTTGGCAACTTGGGTAGATTCAGCTGTAGATGAGTGAGACTATGCTGCTGCTGCGATTATCTTTCTGTGATTGGGTGAGTTCACTGAGAATAAGCTGTTCTAGGGTCAACCATTTTTCTTCAAATTTCCTTGTGTCATTTTTCCTTCCTGCTGTGTAGAATTCCATCATGTAGATATACCACATCTTAGTTATCCTTCCGTCTAGTGATGGACATCTGGGTTGATTCCAGCTCTTAGCTATTACAAATTGAGCCACTATAAACATGGTTGAGCAAATCTCTCTGGACTGTAGTTTAAAGGTTTTAGGGTACATGCCCATTAAGGGAATAACTGGGTCTGTTGGTAACTCTATAGTCATCTTTCTGTTGGTAACTCTATAGTCATCTTTCTTAGGAGTCTCCATATTGCTTTCCAAAGTGGTTGTACCATCTTACATTCCCACCAACAATGGATGAGGGTTCCTATTTCTCCACATCCTCACAAGCATTTAGCTTCATTTGATTTTTTGATGTTTGCTATCCTTACTGGGGTAAGGTGGAATCTCATAGTTGTTTTAATGTGCATTTCCCTGATGATTAGGGATGATGAACACTTCCTTAAGTGTGTGTTTGCCATTTGTATTTCTTCCTCTGTGATCTGCCTGTCCAATTCTTTGCCCCATTTTGTGAGTGGGTTGTTTGACTTTTTATTGTTTAGGTTTTTGAGCTCTATGTAGATTCTAGAAATTAGGCCTCTGTCAGTTGGATATTCAGCAACTATTTTCTCCCATTCTGTGGATAATGTATTGGCTCTGCTTATTGTATGTTTGTCTGTGATGCAACTTTTCAGCTTCATAATATTCTATTGGTTGAATGATTGTTTAAGATCCTGTGCTATTGGAGTTTTATTCAGGAAGTCTTTTCTCATTCCTAAATCATGGAATGTTCCTCCTAACTTTTCTTCCAGTATTAGCCAAGTTTCTGGTCTTATATTGAGGTCTTTGATCCATTTGGACTTGATTGTTGTGCATGGCGAGATGTGTGGATCAAGTTTCAGTTTCCTGCATATGGTTATCCAGTCTGTCCAGCACCATTTGTTGAAGATGCTGTCTTTTTTGCCAGCCTATATTGTTAGGGCCTTTGTCAAATATCAAGTAGCTGTAGTTACTTGACCCAAAGTCCAGGTCCTCGATTCTATTCCATTGGTCTATTTTCCTGTTTTTATGCCAGTACCATGCTGTTTTTATTATCATGGCTTTGTAATATCGCTTTAGATCAGGTATGGTAATGCCTCCAGAGGTGTTTCTTTAGTGGCCCCTTAATTCCTTGCCTCTCCTTCCCGGGAGTTGTGGTGCAGTTATGCTGACACCATCTTGACTGGAAGCCCTTGAGACAAGATCTTGTGAGGTAGTCCAAGCTAATCTCAAACTTGTGATTTTCCTGCCTCAGTTTCCCAAGTACTGAGTTTGAAAAATTCAACTAAGTACATGTACCAAACAATACCTTGTCAATTCTACTTACTTTCCTTCTGTGTGCCCTGACATGAATGATCTCACTCTGCTTTCAGAAAATATGCTCCTGCTGTAGTTTGTGAAGTATATTTCCACCCCAAGGTTTGTAACCCTAGTGAGAGGTGATGAGATCATAAAAGGTATCACTTCATCAATGGGTTCAGCCATTGATGAGTTCATACTTAATGGGCTATTAGCTGATGTGGCTGGGTAGAGGAAGTAGTTTACATGAGGTGTTCTCTTGAAAAAAAATATTATATATGTGTATATATGTATATGTATATGTATGCATATATATATACATATATATATATTTTTTCCTTGGCCATTTTGTGTTGTTCTCTGCTTCCTGCCTCCTATCTGGTGTGTAGTTAACAGAGAGAGATACAGAGAAGAGAGAGAGAGAAAGAGAGAGAATGGTTGCTGAAAGTGAGCTCCAAATGCATGTGTGACTTTGTGCATCTCCCTTCTCGTGTGTGCTAGGGAATTGAACCAAGGTTGTCAGGCTGTACAGGCAAGCAGCTTAGCAATTGAACCATCTCTCTAGCCACTGTTCTACCATTTTTACTCCCGCTGCCTGCTTCAGGTCCAGCATGCTCTCCTTCCCCCTCCCCCGCCAGCCCCCACTAGGTATGGTCTCACATTAACCCAGGCTGACCTGGCACTTATTATGGAGTCCCATGCCGGACTCAAGCTCACAGTGATCCTCCTGTCTCTGCCTTCAAAGTGCTGGGATTAAAGTGCCTTGCACCTCCATGTCTAGTCTCTTCCTGAGTTTTTATCTCCTTCCCCATCTTAGTCTTCTAGTCTTTCCCTTTGCCCTTTGGTCTCTGTCCCTCAATGTCCTTGGCATATTTACGGTCTCTCCATTCATGTGATTACAGTATTTCTAGGTGGTCCCTTGATCTATATTTTTAGCTTTTCCTCTTAATCTACTCTCAAATAAATGACCCTGCTGCTAACTTCATTACTGGCCTCTTTGTATTTCTTTCCTATGTTGTTACAGTATGCTATAATGTTACCAAAACCAAGCCATCACTGAATAGTGACAATACGTGTTAATACTTTTCACTATTTTGTAATACATTAATAATATCTGCATGTTCTCCCCCCACCCCCCACAGGCTTTTTGTTTTTAACCCTAGACTAAGATCTGTTCGTGTCCTGTGTGTTACAGGTGATAAATACAAGACCAAGAATGAAGTGACCTCCCAGAAGAAAGACGTGCCCATAGACAAGGAAGTCCTTGGGTATATGAACAACAGAATGACCAAAGATATCCATCAGCATCCTGAGTCCAAAGACGCTGTTGAAGATGAGGGAAAAATGCAATGGCGACCAAGAGGGAAAAGGCAGTATAAGTGTGATGAGTGTGGAAAGAGTTATAGTGGTAGATCAGACCTTACTAAGCACAAGAGAATTCACACGGGAGAGAAGCCTTACAAATGTGATGAGTGTGGGAAAGCCTTCATTCAGTCCTCACATCTTGTTCAGCATTATAGAGTCCACACTGGAGTGAAGCCCTATAAGTGTAAAGAATGTGGGAGAGACTTCAGTGGGCGTACAGGTCTCACTGAACACGAGAGAATCCATACAGGTGAAAAGCCCTATCATTGCAATGAGTGTGGAAAGTACTTCCGTATAAGTTCAACTCTTATTAGACACCAAAGAATTCATATAACAAATAAGCTATACTAAAAAGCTAGAAGTAGAGTGTTGGGGAGATGGCTCAGAAGGTAAGCACACTTGCCCCATGAGCATGAGGGCCCGTTTCACCCTGAGCTTGATTTCCCACACAAATCCCTGGGCATAACCATAGCCGCTTATAACCCCAGTCCAGTGGGTAGAAGAAACTAGAAAACTGCTGGGGCTCATTGGTTAGCTAGTCTCACAGAATAGCAGCTCTGAACTCAGGGATAAACTCTGTCTTAAGAAAATACTGATGAGTGAATAAAAGAGTATGCCTGATGTTCTCTCCTGGTCTTTGCACAAAAACATGTGTGTGTACACAAGGCCACATATACTACATGCACACCAAAATAACAAAAGTTCTTTAGTGCTCAGTCCCAGTTAGCTATCAGAATTCACCTTATACCATCTCTTTCCTTAGTGTGGGAGGAGTTTCCTTGCTGTTGGGGAAGAATCAGGAGTTATTTCAGAAGGATTTATGTTCAGTGTGGTGGCTCATACCTATAATCCAAACACTTGGGAAGTGAAGGCAGGGATGTACATAGTCCTGAGTTTGAGACCAGCCTGGCCCATGAGAGTGAAGCTCCTGTCCACTGTAACACTGATACTTTCTGATCCATCTTGACTACCTCTGCTCTAGTGTTCAGGAAACTGCCTTAGCAGAGAGAGCCTCTGTCCATATATTCCCTAGATGAGAGACTCCCCAGCTATTTTTGTTTAGGTTAAAATTGTCTTGAAATTAACCCAAGTAAATTGTTTTCTACCATTACTAAGTGTTGCAGTGATCTTTGTGTTGTTGGGGAAAACACCTAACAAATAGCAGCTTATGATTGTTTCAGACTTACAGATAACAGGGGAAGCTTCACTGTGGTGGACAAAGCCATAGACCATTGCCAAGGCCCTTGGTTTGACCAGCACAGTATATACATTTAGCAAGACACCAGCAGACGTTAGACCTCTAGGGCTCATGACTACTCCTGTTGTAGGTTTTCAGTACCAGGGATTAATCCCTCCCATGGAGGGGACCTCATTAAATTAGAGGGCAGTTGGCTTTCCTCATAACACACATGCCACTATAGCGCCCTTGCTATGCACTATTGCTCATTGGCCAGGCTGGTCAAATTTAAGACTTGCAGTGTCCACTGTTGAGTATCTTCATTGGTGATTTCTCTCTCTCCCATTGAACTGCATGCAGTGTGGCTTTTTCCAGCGTTCTGTCAGCTGGTCTACATGGAGGAGGTTTTCAGGTCAGTTCCAGCAGGATTTTTCAGTGACCTTGCAGCCCAAGCATGTGGTGTCTTCAGCCAATAGAGTCTTAATATCTATTCCTGGGGGGAAACCAAGGACCTTGGCAATGGTCTGTAATGTTTTGGGAGCATCAGGGACCTCCCTGGCCAACAACTCACTAGAAGGTATCCCGTCTCTGGCACTGAAAGTTTTCTAGTAACAATCTGTGGCTTCTGAATGTTCCATTGTCCAAAAAGTAGCTTTCCATATGACTTATTTATATACTCTTAGATTTTGATTAGCCCTCCCTCCGCTTTTCTTTTACTCAATCTCTTCCCCAGACCTCACTTGGGACTTCTCAGCCCATTAATCTGTTCTTCTACTTAAATACATACGATACCATCCTATTAAGTTCTCCCTCCTTCCCTCCCTTTCTATTCCCTTTATATTTCCTTTCTAGCTTACTGGCCTCTGCTACTGAGTTTCTTCCTACTCACATAGAAGTCCAATCATTTGTAGCTAGGATCCACATATGAGAGAGAACATGTGATGTTTGACTTTCTGGGCCTGGGTTACCTCACTAAGTATAATACTGTCCAGATCCATCCATTTTCCTGAAATTTTCATAACTTTATTTTTCTTTGATGCTGAGTAAAACTCCATTGTGTAAATGTGCCACATCTTCCTTATCCACTCATCAGTTGAGGGACATCTAGGCTGGTTCCATTTCCTAGCTATTGTGAATAGGGCAACAATAAACATGGTTGAGCAAGTATCTCTGAGGTAGTGAGACAAGTCCTTAGGATATATGCCTAGGAGTGGTATAGCTGGGTAATATGGTAGATCTATTTTTAGCTGTCTCAGGAACCTCCACACTGATTTCCACAATGGCTGTACCAGATTGCATTCCCAACATCAGTGTAGGAGGGTTCCTCTTTTTCCGCATCCTTGCCAGCATTTATGGTCATTTGTTTTCATGATGGTAGCCAACTGACAGGAGTGAGATAGAATCTCAACATAGTTTTAATCTGCATTTCCCTTTTGACTAGGGATATAGAATATTTTTTTTAGATGTTTACATGCCACCTGTATTTCTTCTTTTGAGAACCCTATTTAGTTCCAAAGCCCATCTTTTAACTGGATTGTTTGATTTCTTCTTATTTTTTTTTTTTAATTTTAATTTTAACTAATTAATGTATCTATTTTTGGTTTTCTGGGTTAGGGTCTCACTCTAGCTCAGGCTGACCTGGAATTCACTATGTAGTCTGAGGGTAGCCTCGAACTCATGGTGATCATCCTACCTCTGCCTCCCTAGTGCTGGAATTAAAGGCATGCATCACCACTCCTGGCCTTATCATTTAACTTGGTTGGTTTGTTTGTTTTTGTTTTGCGAGGTACAGTCTCACTGTAGCCCAGGCTGACCTGAAATTCATTATGTAATCTCAGGGTGGCCTCGAACTCACGGTGATCTTCCTACCTCTGCCTCCCAAGTGCTGGGATTAAAGGAGTGCGCCACCATGCCCGGCTCATTTAACTTTTTGAATTCTTTGTATATTCTAGATATTAATCCTCTCTCAGATGTATAGCTGGCAAGAATCTTCTCCCATTCTATAGCTTGCCTCTTTGCTCTATTCACAATGTCCTTTGCCATACAAAAGCTTTGTAATTTCATGAGATCCCAGTGGTTCTTCAGTGTTTTTGTTTCCTGAGCAAGTCTTTGCCAATACCAATGTGTTGAAGGGTTTCCCCTACTTTTTCTTCTACCAGTTTCAGAGTTTCAGGGCTGATATTAAGGTCTTTGATCCATTTGGAATTAATTCTTGTCCATGGAGAGAGATGAAATAATTCCATCCTTCTACAGATACATATCCAGTTTTCCAAGCACCATTTGCTGAAGAGGCTGTCTCTTCTCCAGTGAATGTTTTTGGAATTTTTGTTGAAGATCAGGTGGCTGTAGCTACCCAGACTTACATCTGTGTCCTCTATTCTGTTCCATTGATCTATATATCTGTTTTTGTGCCAGTACCATACTGTTTTTGTTACTATGGCTCTGGATTATAGGCTAAATGCCATTGAAATTTTTTATGGGGGTTGCATTAAATGTGTAGATTGCTTTGGTAGGATTGCCATTTTCACAATATTGATTATTCTGATCCAAGCACAAGGGATGTCTTTCCATTTCCTAGTATCTTCTGCAATTTCTCACTTGAGTGTTTTAAATTTTTCATTGTACAGTGCCTTCACTTCCTTGGTTAGGTTTATTCCAAACTACTTTACTTATTTTTTTTTTTTTATGCAATGGGAGTGATTCTGTGATTTCATCCTCTATGTGTTTCTTGTTAGCACATAGGAAGGCTACTGATTTCAGTGTGTTTATTTGGTATCATGCAACATGGATATAGGTGTTTATCAGCTCTAACAGTTTGCTAGTAGGGTCTTTAGGGTCCTTTATTTATAGAATCATGTGATCTGGAAATAATGATAACTTGATCTCTTCCTTTCCAATTTGTATCCTTTTTGTGTGTGTCTCTTGCCTTATTGCTATGGCTAAGACTTCCAGTACTATATTAAATAAAAGTGGGGACAGTGGACACCCTTGTCTTGTTCCTGATTTTAGTGGAAAAGCTTCAAGTTTTTCTCCATTTAGTATTATGTTGGCTGTAGGCTTGTCATAAATAGCCTTTATTATGCTGAGATACGTTCCTTATATTCCAGTCTCTCTAGGACTTTTATCATGAAGGGATGTTGGATTTTGTCAAATGCTGTTGCTGCATGTAATGAGATGAGCATGTGATTTTTGTCCTTCAGTCCATTTATATAATGTATTACATTTATCATTTTGCGTATGTTGAACCATCCCTGCATCTCTGTGTTAAAGCCCACTTGGTTGGGATAAATGATCTTTCTGATATATTCTTGTATTCTGTTTGCTAATATTTTGTTGAGAATTTTTGCACCTATGTTCATGAGGGAGATTGATCTGTAATTTTCTTTTTTTATTCTATCTTTGTCTGGTTTTGGTATCAGGGTGATGCTGGTTGTATAGAAGGAGTTTTGTAGGATTCCTTCTTTTTCTATTTTATGGAAAAATTTAAGAAGTGCAGTCATGTTAGTTCTTTCATGAAGATTTTTTTTTTTAAGTTGGGAGACTTTTTATAACTGCTTGAATCTCCATAGTTGTTATAGGTCTATTTAAGTGGTTAATTTCATCTTTATTTCATTTAGGTAGGTCATATAAATCAAGGATATCATCCACTTCTTTCAGATTTTCAAACTTTGTGTTGTATATGTTCTTATAGTATGTCCTTACAATTTTTTGAACTTCTCTGGTATCTGTTGTGATGGTGCCCTTTCATCTCTAATTTTACTAACTGTGTCTCTCTCCCTTTCTGTTGGTCAGATTCGCTAAAGGCTTATGAATCTTGTTTATCCTTTCAAAGAACCAACTCTTTGTTTCATTGATTCTTTGGATTTGGGGGGGGGGGTTCTAGTCCATTAATTTCTGCTTTAATCTTTATTATTTCTTCCCATCTATTGATTTTTGGTTTGCCTTGTTTTTCTTTCTCCAAGGCTTTATGGTGAAGCATTAACAGTTTACTTGTGACCTTTCTAATTTCTTAGTATAGGCATTTAAAGCTGTAAATTTCCCTCTTAGGACAGCCTTCGTTATGTCCCAAACATTTTGGTATGTTTTGTCCTCATTATAATTTGACTCTCTGAATGTTTTGATTTCCTTCTTGATTTCTTTTTTGACCCAATCATCAGTTAGTAGTGTATTATTTAGTTTCTATGATTTTGTGTATGCTCTATAGCTTTTCTTGCTGTTGATTTATAGTTTGATCCCATTGTTATCAGATAGAGTGCAAGGAATTATTTCAATTTTCCTGTATATGTTAAGATTTGCTTTGTGTCCTAATATATGGTCTATTTTAGAAGATGTTCCATGTGCTGCTGAGATAAACGTATATTCTGCAGCATTTGGATGGACTGTTTTGTAGATATCTGTTAGGTCCATTTGTTCCATGACATCTTTTAATTCAGATGTCTCTCTCTTTATTTTTGCTGGGATGACCTGTCAATTGATGAAAGTGGGGAATTGAAGCCTTCCACTAGAATTGTGTTTGATGTTATCTATGACCTTAAGCCTAATAGTGTTTGTTTGATGAAACTGGGAACCCCCATGTTAGGTGCATATATGTTTAGGATTGTGATGTCTTCCTGCTGGAGTGTTCCTTTAATCAGTTTAAAATGACCTTCTTTTTCTTTCCTCACTAATGTTGGTTTGAAGTCTGTCCTGTCAGATATTAGCATAGCAACCCCTGCTGTTTCCTAGACCTGTTTGCTTGAAATACTGTTTTCCATCCTTTCACCTTAAGATGATGTCTGTCTTTTATTGAGAGATGAGTTTCTTGGAGGCAACAAATGGCAGGATACTGCCTTTTAATCCAGTCTGCAAGCCTGTGTCTGCTGGATGGTGCTTATTGGACAGGTATGCATTTATTTTCTCCATTCTTCTTATTTTGTAGTGGTCCCTGTTTTCCCTTTACTCATTTGTTTTAACTGTTATTTGAGTGTGGTTTATTTTTTCCTATTTCCTCCTGTGTGTTTTGCTTTCTCTTCAACATTAAGAATTCCTTCAAGTATTTTCTGTAGAGATGGTTTAGTTGTCATAAATTCCTTTAGCATGTTTTTGTTGTGGAATGCCCCTATTTCTCCTTCAATTTGGATAGATAGCTTTGCAGGATAAAGTAATCTTGGTTGACAGTTGTTATCTTTCAGAACATGGAATACATGTTTCCAAGCCCTTCTGGCTTTTAAAGTTTGTATTGAGTAACCTGCACTTATTTTGATGGGCTTGCCTTTGTAGATGACTTGCTTCTTCTTTCTAACTACTTTCAATATATTTTCTTTGGTTTGTGTGTTTAGTAGTTTAATTGTAACATGGTGGGAAGAGTTTTCTCCAGGTTTTGTCTGTCTGGTGTTATAAAAGCTTCTTGCATCTGAATTGACATTTCTTTCCCAATCTGGGGAAATTTTTCTTCTATGATTTTGTTGAAAAGCCTCTGTATTGAAATTATTATTCTTCTGTTATACCCTGAATTCTTATGTTTGATCTTTTCATAGCGTTCCGGATATCTTACAGTTCCCATTCATACCTTGCTATTAGCTTGTCTTTCTTTTCTCAGGACTGTATTAGATCTGCTACCTGGTCTTCTAGTTTAGATAGTCTGTTCTCTCTTTCATCCATTCTACTACTGAGACTTTCCACAGAGGTTTTTTATTTATTTTTTTTACTTCATTGACTGCATTCTTCAGAGCTAGGATTTCAGCCTGGTTTTTCTTCAGTATGTCTATTTCCTTACTCATGTCTTCTAATGACCTCTTTACTTCATTAATCTGGTTTCCTATGTTCCCTTTTAGAAGTTTGTTTTCTTTCTTTCTGTTTTTTTTTTTTTTGTTTTTGTTTTGTTTTTTTTTTTGTTTTTTTCCCCGAGGTAGGGCTTCACTCTGGCTCAGGCTCTCCTGGAATTCACTATGTAGTCTCAGGGTGGCCTCGAACTCACAGCAATCCTCCCACCTCTGCCTCCCGAGTGCTGGGATTAAAGGCATGCACCACCACGCCCAGCTTGTTTTCTTCTTTAATTCTTTTGTTTTCTTCTTTGATTCCCTTCATTTCTTCTCTGATTTCTTTGAGCATAGATACCATCATTTTCTTGAAATCTTTCTCAGGCATTTCATCTAAAACAGTCTCATTGGTGATCATTTCTGATGGATTTATAGTTTTTGGTGGGACTGTAGTGTCTTAATTCTTTGAGTTTCTTGTATTATATTGTAGCAACTTTGCATCCTGAATTGATTTGGTGCTTGGGGTTTCTACTTATCTGCAGTGTTCCCAGATGTGGCAGTCCACCTCTGTGTACCCTCAGGATATGAGTTCAACGTGCTGGGTGTAGCTCTTGTCCCCCAGTCAAAGCACAGAAGTAATCCTAGGTGTTGAGTTTGCTTGCTAAGCAAGTATTCTAGTGGACTGGGTGGAATAATTTACTGGCACATTCTAAACTTCAACTGAGTAACACACACAATCAATAAATTCCAGCTCAAAGTATGCAATTGTGGGCGTTAAAAGGAACAGAAAGTCATATAAAGCCAAAATCCCTAAGGGTGTATGTTGCTCTGCACCCTTAATCTTGTCAGCTGGGAGGTAGAGATTTCTGTTCTGAATTGGATTCCAGGTCAACCTAGATCTGGATCAGACCCTGTCCCCAATAATGACAGAAACAAAAAACAAAGGCCCTATTATATGAAAGCACCAATGGAAACAAAAGTCAAACACCAAATACACACAGGTAATTTGAAAATGGTAAAGCCAACCAATAATATATACCCCATAACCTTTCCTGAAAAGGGAAGAGTGATTAGCTCTTACAGGAGGACTTTGTTCCTCTTTTTCTTGTTGTTGTTGTTGTTGTTGTCAGCCTTGTTACCTTTTGGGGTGGCTTCCTAGCTCACCAATGCTGAGTGCCTGCCTTGATACCTCTGTGTTGAGCTGTGCAGCTGTACCTCTGATCCGCTCTGATGGCTGAGCTGCCACTGAGGGCTGAATGCTGGAGGTTTGTGGTTCTAATGGTGGAAAATGGGAGTCGTCAAACTTCTGGAGTTGCTTGCACCCTCAGTAGCTCTTTAGGTGATCTCAGCTGCTTTTCCTTCAGATTTCGTAACTTTGTGAGAGGGCTGATGGTGTTGAAACATCTGTTGCTTGGTCTTTGCTGATACTGCTGCTGCTGCTGCCTGGTATGCCTGGCATGCCTGGCAGGACTTTCCCTGGCTGGTGTGTGGCTCATAGGCCACGATAGCCACAGTGGGACTCTGGCCATTTTCCTCCTTTCTGGCGGATCTGGTTCTCTCTGGCTTCTCCTCTGTGTCTAAGAATAACCTATACTCCTTCACTTTTCAAAAGAAGAGTGTATTTTGCTGGGGTTTTGCTTAAATCCCTCCCTAGGCTGCTTTGGCATGGCCCCTAAGCCACCATCTTGCCTGGAAGTCCCCAAGATATTTTAACTGAAAAAAAAAAAAAAAAAACGCCAAAAAAATTCCACCAAAACCCATAATGGCACAGAATTGGGCATAGTAAAGAAATATTCAACAAATACCAGATTTTAAAAGGTCAAACATCAAACTCTGCAGCTCGAAGTCCAGCAACTCTAGCCAGTGACAAGTCTCCAAGTCCAGTAATTCTAATCAGCAATAAGTTTCTGGTGTTCCAATTCTGCCTGTCCACCTAGGCTACTCACAGCCATGGAACACTTCATCTGAGCCTGGAAGCTTTCCTTAGCAGCCATCTTGTGGTTCCAGCATCTCCACTTGGTCTCCACTACAAACCACGGTCCATCTTCATGGTTCCATCAGGTCTCCAAGCAGACATCCAAAAAAAAAAAACCTGCTTCTCACTGCCCATGGCCATTTCCACATCACAAGACCATGTTGCAAATTCAATGACCCTCCTTTCTCTATACTTCTTATATTCTGTAATACAAGGTGGGGTCAAGTTGTTAATCCAGGGGGGAATAAGACAGACTTTGAAGAACAAGACACTCCTTGAACATTCATGGCCCTTCAAAAGAGCCTACATTCTTTCTGTTGCCCCAATGCAGTTCAGCTGTCCCAATCTCAAAGGTTGTAATTGCTCATATAATTGCAGCTCAATGGGCGGAAGTTTTAGGCCAAAGATTTCATTTCTGTGTCATATCACTCAGCTCACAAAAGTCCATTTCCATGGAATCAACCCTTCACAACTTCTCAGGACATGGACCTAACAACAAGCTTCTCACACAAACTGCTTCTAGCTCAGAGAAGAGAAAGGTCTTTTTTACCCTCACAAGCCACACCTTACAGAAAATAGTTCTTACTGCATTCAGTTTGCAACTCTGACCAGAATAATCCATCAAGATGTACTTACAGCACCTCAAGGTGTCTCTGAGGCCAAGATTCCAAATTCACCCACATGCCTCTTGAAAATCAGCTCCAAAGGCCAAAGCTATACAGTCAGGTGTCTAGCAGCAAATGACACCACGCTGTGGTAGTAACATTCACCCTGCTCAAGTAGGCTTTATCCCAGAGATGCAGGGATGGTTTATCATATGCAAATCAATAAATGTAATATATTATATAAATGGGCTGAAGGACAAAAATCACATGATCATCTCGTTAGACACTGAGAGCATTTGGCAGAATCCAATATCCCTTCATGATAAAGGTGCTACAGAGGCTAGAATAGAAGGAACATATCTCAATATAATAAAGGCTATTTATGACAAGCCTACATCCAACATACTACTAAATGGGGAAAAACTTGAAGCTTTTCCACTAAAATCAGGAACAAGACAAGGGTGTCCACTGTCCCCACTTTTATTTAATATAGTACTGGAAGTCTTAGCCATGGCAATAAGGCAAGAGATGTATATAAAAGGGATACAAATTGGAAAGGAAGAGATCAAGTTATTATTTCCAGATGACATGATTCTATATATAAAGGACCCTAAAGACTCTACCAGCAAACTGTTAGAGCTGATAAACACCTATAGCCATGTAGTAGGATACAAAATAAATACACAGAAATCAGTAGCGTCCCTATATGCTAACAGCAAACACACAGAGGATGAAATCAGAGAATCACTCCCATTCACAATTGCATCAAAGAAAATAAAAGAACCTTGGAATAAACCTAACCAAGGAAGTAAAGGATTTCTACAATGAAAACTATAAAACACTCAAGCAAGAAATTGCAGAAGACACTAGGAAATGGAAAAACATCTCTTGTTCCTGGAGTGGAAGAATCAGTATAGTGAAAATGGCAATCTTACCAAAAGCAATCTACATATTTAATGAAATCCCCATCAAAATTCCAATGGCATTCAACATATTGGTCTTGGCCAAGAGTTTTTGAATATAACTCCAATTGCTCAGGCAATAAAACCACAGGTTAACCACTGTGACCTCATGAAATTACAAAGATTTTGTACTGCAAAGGACACTGGGAATAAAGCAAAGCGGCAACCTACAGAATGGGAAAAAAATCTTTGCCAGCTATATATCTGATAGAAGATTAATATCTAGGATATACAAAGAACTCAAAAAGTTAAATAATAAATCCAACAAGCCAATTAAAAATGGGCTATGGAGTTAAATAGAAAGTTCTCCAAAGAAGAAGTCCGATTGCGTGCAGCAGCAGCTGGTGGGTGAGATCGTGCGGCAGTGCTTCGAGAGGAAGGGCTTCTAGCTCTTGGCACTGAAGCTGGTGCAGGCCTTGGAGGAGCTGCTGTGGGAGCATTATGTGGAGCTGCCCTAGTGCCCTTTCTACAGCTGCCTGGTCAAGTACATGGGCTCGGGACCCATTGTGGCCATGGTGTGGCAAGGGTTGGATGTAGTGCATGCCTCACGAGCCCTCATTGGGACCACCAACCCCAGGGACGCCCTGCCTGGCACCATCCGGGGAGATTTCTGTGCAGAGATTGGCAAGAACATGATGCATGGCAGCAACTCAGCAGAGAGTGCCTGCTGGAACATCCCGCTCTGGTTCCATGCAGAGGAGCTTCTGTGCTGGGAGGACAGCATGGGGCACTGGTTGTATGAGTACATGCGCCTGGGATTCTGTGTAGCCAGCCCCGAGGTATCACAGCAGTACAGGGAAGTGGGTGCAGGTCCACCCAGGACAGTGGCCTCCGCTCAAAGTGCCCTCACTTTTGCTTCCTTCGCCTTTTCATAATAAACTGAAGAAAGCCCTGGAAAAAAAAATAAGAAATACGGATGGTGTATAAGAATCTAAAAAAATGTTCTGCATCCCTAGTCATCAGGGTAATGCAGATTAAAACTACATTGAGATTCTATCTCATTCCTATCAGATTAGCTACCATCATGAAAACAAATGACCATAAATGCTGGTGGGGATGTGGAAAATGACGAACCCTTCTACACTATTGGTGGGAAAGCAATCTGGTCCAGCCATTGTGGAAATCAGTGTGGAGGTTCCTAAGACAGCTAAAAATTGATCTACCATATGACCCAGCTATAGCACTCCTAGGCATATATCCTAAGGACTCATCCCATTTCCTTAGAAGTACATGCTCAACCATGTTTATTGCAGCTCAATTCATAATAGCTGGGAAATGGAGCCAGCCTAGATGTCCCTCAAATGATGAGTGGATAATGAAGATATGGCACATTTATACAATGGAGTTCTACCCAGTGGTAAAGAAAAATGAAGTTATGAAATTTGCAGGAAAATGGATGGATCTGGGAAGGATTATTCTAAGTGTGGTAACCCAGACCCAGAAAGCCAAGCACCGCATGTTCTCTCTCATATGTGGATCCTAGCTACAGATGATTGGGCTTCTGTGTGAGAAGGGGAAAACTCAGAGGCAGAGGCCAGTAAGTTAAAAAGGAGTTATAAAGGGAAGAGAAAGGAAGGGAGCAGGGTACTTAATAGGTTGGCATTGCATATATGTAAGTAGAAGAATAGATTAACGGGGGTGAAAAGGCCCAAAGTGAGATCAGGGGAAGAGATTGAGTAAAGCAAAGGTGGAGGGAGGGCTAATCAAAATCTAAGAGGATACAAATAAATCATATGGAATCCTCCAGTTTTGGACAATGGAACACTCTGCAGCCATAGATCATTGTTAGAAAATTTTCAGTGCCAGGCATGGGATACCTCCAGTGAGTTGTTGGCCAGGTTCGTCCCTGATGACCCCAAAACATTATAGGCCATTGCCAAGGCCCCTGGTTTCCCACCAGGAATATATGGTAAGACCCTATTGCTGAAGACTCCACATACTTGGGCTGCAAGGCCACTGAGAAATCCTGCTGGAACTGAGCTGAGAACCTCCTCCATGTAGACCAGCTGACATGTAGTTCAATGGGAGAAAGAGATACCACCAGTGAAGATACTCAACAGTGGACACTGCAAGCCTAATAATTGGCCAGTCAGGCCAATTGAGCCAACGGGTGCAATATGGCATGTCTGTCATGGTGGAAACCAACTGCCCTCCAATTGGAATGGAGGCCCGCTCCATTGGAGGGAATATATCCCTGATACTGAAAACTTAAAACAGGGGTAGTCATGAGCCCTAGGGTTGTAACATCTGCTGATGTCTGGATACATGTATATACTATGCTTATCAAACTGCCCAGTAAGCACTTCTCTTAATATTTGTACCCTTATATTTACACTACTCTCACTTTGGGTAGAGAATCTTCTCTTTTGAGATGGCAGTTACCTTGGGACGACTCAGAAGGTATCATAGTGCTGGAAAGAAATGACTGGAGTACTGAGTAACATCTTGATCACACCTTCTAAGGGTCAGGGTCTAATGCAGAAGAGGTGGTGGAAAGAATGTAAGAGCCAAAGGAAGGGTAGGACTCCTTACAATGTGCTCCCTCCAGACATAAAATGGCCTCGATATCCATGACCTCATATTGCCTGACACTACCTAAAGAAGACCATCATAAGAGGAGGAAAAGATCATGGCATCAAAATAAAATAGAGACTGATTGAGATGGGGAGGGGATATGATGGAGAATGGAATTTTAAGGGGGAAAGTGGGGGGAGGGTGGGTATTACCATGGGATATTTTTTATAATCATGGAAAATGTTAATAAAAATTGAGAAAAAAAAGAAATCAAGTAAACATGACAAAAAAGAAGTGTGGGACAGTCTCAAATGACCAAACATCCGGATCCTGGGTATATCAGAAGGAAAGGAAACAAGATCAGAGGCATAGAGACCATATTCAACAAAATTATTGAAGAAAATTTTGTGAAACTCTCAAAAGAAAGACCCATCAAGATACAAGAACACCAAACAGACAGAAACAAAAGAATCTCCAAGACACATCATACTTAAGGTTCTTTTTAAAAAAATTTTTTTTTATTGACAACATCCATAATTGTAAACAATATCTCATGGCAATTCTCTTCCTAACCTCCCATCTTTCCTCTTGGAAACTCCACTCTCCATTACAGCTTTCTTTCAGCTGGTGTACATGGAAGAGGTTTTTAGCTCAGCTACAAAAGGATTTCTCAGTGACCTTTCAGCCCAAGTATGTGGAGTCTTTAGCAATAGGGCCTTACCATCTATTCCTGGTGGAAAACCAAGGGCATCGGCAATGGCTTGTAATGTTTTGGGGGTATAACGTTGGGGGCCAACAATTCACTGGAAGGTGTCCCATCCATGGCACTGAAAATTTTCCAGTAACAATCTATGGCTTCTGAGTGTTCCATTGTCCCGAAAAAAAATTTCCATATGACTTATTTATATACTCTTAGATTTTTGATTAGCCTTCCCTCCACCTTTCCTTTATACAATCTTGTCCCCTGACCTCACTTAGGCCTTCTCACCCACCCCCCTTTAATCAGTTCTTCAACTTATACATGTACAATACTATCCTACTAAGTCCCCCTCCCTCACTTTCTATCCGCTTTATATCTCCTTTCTAGTTTACTGGTCTCTGCTACTGGGTTTTCTTCCTACTCACATAGAAGTCCAATCATTTGTAGTTCGGATCCACATATGAGAGAGAACATGTGACGTTTGAGTTTCTGGGACTGGGTTACCTCTCTAAGTACAATACTTACCAGATCCATCCATTTTCCTGAAAATTTCTTTTCTTTCTTTCTTTTGTTTTAGTAAGATATTTTAATGTTATTTTTAATATTTTATTGTTAACTTGCATAATTGTAAACAATATCCCATGGTAATTCCCTCCCTCAGCAAACTTTTTCCTTGGAAACTCCACTCTAGATTGTATCCCCTTGCCCTCTCAATCAGTCTCTCTTCTATTTTGATGTCATGATCTTTTCCTCCTATTATGATGCCTATGTGTAAAGGAGGACCTCTTTGGAAAAGGGGCAGGGATGAGGAAAAAGTTGGTAACAACATGTGGTATTTCCATACTAAGTATGCCCACAACTAATAAAAATAAATTTAAAAAAGTTCAATGGCTGAGAAGGAAAAAAAATGAAAGAAAGAAATTGAGTAAGACATGAGTAGATGGAAAGAGATCCCAAGCTCACGAGTCAGAATATTTAATATTGTGAGATTTGTGATCCTACATGAAGCAATATGCAGATTCAATGCAATTCCATACAAAATTCCAACATTATTCTTAACAGAAATGGAACAAATAGTCAAAATGCATACAGAAGCACAAAACACCTTGGACTGCCAAAAATATCCTCAGCAAAAGACTAATATTTGTGAAATCACCATATCTGATTTCAAGATATGCTTCAAAATCATCATAATAAAAACAACAGTAGGGTGTGGTAGTTCATTCCTTTAATCCCAGTACTCTGGAGGCAGAGTTAGGATGATCCCCATGAGTTCAAGGCTACCCTGAGATCACATAGCGAATTCCAGGTCACCCTGGGGTAGAGCAAGACCTTACATCAAAAAAAAAAAAAAAAAAAGAAGAGACTTCCAGTCAAGATGGTGACTGCCTAACTGCACTGCACCTCCCCAGGAAAGAAAGTCAAGGCATTAAGGGTTCACTTGGTCTTTTAGGGGAGAGAAATCTGTAATAGATCACCAGTGGGAGGGCGCAGAAGGGGAAAAAAAGGAAATTGCTGATTCCCTTGCTCACGGGTACCCCACCAGCCACCCAATACCCCCAAGCAGCTGTACCCATAGTCTCAGCCTCAATATACTCCCACACTTACTGTAGGAAAGGCGACCCAGGCCAGCAGAGTTCCACTTGCCACACTGCACAGGGGCGATTGCCCTGATGCCCCCGTCCACGTGTGAACTTGGGCAGGCTCTGCCCGCTGGCTCACTCAAGGCTTGATCTTTCCATTTCCCCACCACATGCATGTCACCCATCTGCTCATGCAGGCTTAACCTGCTCTGCACATTTGCCTGCTTACTGCTCTGGCCACCTGCCTGTCCATGCACAAGCTCAGGCCCATTCCACCTGCCCATGTGAGCTCAGGCTCACTCTGCCTGTCCACCCGCGCCAGCTGAGGCCCAATCCCCATCTGCCATGCCAGTCTCCTACCTGTGTCCTGCTGTGCATAAGCTCAGGTGACTCCAGTGTCCCAGTGTTCCACCACGCACCAGTTTAGACTGCTTTGGTGCTTGGTGCTTTGGTTTCCCTCCATGTGTGAGCTCAGACTGCTTCAGCATTCCTGCTATGTGGAAGCTCAGGCTGCTTTGGTGTTCCACCAAATGAGAGCTCAGGCTGCTTTGAAATTCTGCCAAGTGAGAGCTCAGGCTGCTTCCACTTCCCACTGTGCCTGACCTCAGGCTGATCCACCCACCCACGTGATAGCTCAGGACCACTCTGCCCATATGCTTGCCTGCCTGCTAGCGCAGGCCAGCTCCCCCAAGAGGCACCACTTATCTCGCCCATCAAGGAACATTCCAACAATCCCTGCCCATACATTATGATGGGCAGACCACAGCGCAAAACAAATAATATGAAAAACCAAATGCGGGACTTCCGGTTAGGATGGCAGCATAGGTAACACGCCAAAGCAGTCTAGGGGGGAAAAGCAAAAAAAAAAAAAAAAAAAAAAAAAAAAAAAAAAAAAAACAGGAAAATACACACTTTTACTAAAAAGTGAGGTGTATAGGAAATTGAAACCACAGTGGAGAGGTAGGAGAGATCCAGAGCATCCAGAGCCCACACACGCTGGCAGAAGCAGCTCCAGCAGGACCACAGACCATGAAAACAGTGGCAGCAGGGGCAGCATGCCAGCCAGCCACCAGGCTCAGCTTCAGCCACAGGAAAAGCCAGGTGAGGAGAGTTGCCACTCACACCGGAGCTCTCTGCAAAGTCAAGAAACGTGAAGGGAGAACAAGCACTGAACAACAGAGGAGCAGATCCCAAGGTAGAAGAACACATGGAACAGTGAGAGAAGAACAGTGAGAGAACTAGAGCAGCATCGGCGGTCTCCCCTCCCCCACCGCCAGTGCCCAGCTCCAGAAAACAGAGCAGCAGTCCAGGGACCAAGCCACACCTACTTGAACCAACAGCAAGACCCAAGCAGGAGCAGAGGTAACTGGGATTACACCAGGGAAGGCTCTCACCTGGTCACAAGCTGACATGGAAACCTCAACAGACCAGAAATCTTAACCTCCTTGTTGTCAGGATTAAGGGAGTGGGTGAGGCACGACACAGCATAAGGGACAGACAGAGGATCTGGTTGTCATAATACCTACTCTTGGATATATTCTTTGAGCTGTTTTTCATTGAATGTGTACATTGTTTAGTTAAATTTTAGAAACTATCTGTATTTGGTTCCACTCAGCCTACTTGAATATGCTCATAGCAGGCAAACCCAACACCTAAGATCACTATTGTAGGTATCCTGAGAGTCTTGAGAGCCACACCTAGTGCCTTAAACTCGTACCCTGAAGTTATATAACACCAGATTGATTGATATATCTAACAATACCCAGCTACCTAGAAAATCCAATCATTAAATAAGCCAGGATACCAAAATATAAAAAAAATCGAGACAATATAAATCCACCAAAAAATATTCATGCATCTGAAATGACCTCCACTTAGAACGAGTTAGAGGAAATGCCTGAGAAAGATTTCAAAGGAATGATTATAAATATGTTCAAAAAAGTCAAAGAAGCAGTCAAAGGAATGAAAGAGGAAATCAAAGGAATCAAAGAAAACATAGGACACAAATTTAATGAAATAAAGAGGTCAATAGTAGACATAAGTAAGGAAATAGAAATAATAAAGAAAAACCAGTCAGAATTACTACCAATTAAGAACACACTTAATGAAATTAAAAAAAAAAAAAAAAAAAAAAAACCTTTGTAGAAATTCTCACCAGTAGAATGGATGAAGGAGAGGACAGAATATCTAAGTTAGAAGACGAGGTGGCAGATCTAATACAGTCCAACAAAGGGAAAGAAAAACTAACAGAAAAGTATGAGTGGGAATTTCAAGATATTCCGGACACTATGAAAAGATCAAACATAAGAATTCAGGGCATAGTAGAAGGAGAAGAATTTCACTCCAAAGGCATAGTTGGCATCTTCAACAAAATCACAGAAGAAACCTTCCCCCAAATTGGGAAAGAGGTGCCAATGTAGATACATTAATCCTTTAGAACACCAGCCAGACAAAACCTGGAAAGAACCTCTCCTCGCCATATTATAATCAAACTACCAAACACACAAACCAAAGAAAAACTTTGAAAGCAGTCAGAAGAGAAATATCAAGTTACGTACAAAGGCAAACCTATCAGGATTACAGCAGACACAACACAAACTCTAAAAGCCAGAAGGGCGTGGAGTGATGTATTCCAAGTCCTGAAAGATAACAAATGTCACGCAAGGTTACGTTGACTGGGTTAAAAAGCAGGATCCTTCAATTTGTTGCCTCCAAGAAACCCACCTTTCTACAAAAGATGGACACTATCTTAGGATGAAAGGCTGCTTATAAAAAATATCCCATGGCAATGTGCATCTCTTGCCTTATTGCTGTGGCTAAGACTTCCAGTACTATATTAAATAAAAGTGGGGAGAGTGGACACCCTTGTCTTGTTCCTGATTTTAGTGGAAAAGCTTTCAGTTTTTCCCCATTTAGTCATATGTTGGCTGTAGGCTTGTCATAAATAGCCTTCATTGTACTGAAATATGTTCCTTCTATTCCAGTCTCTGTAGGAATTTTATCATGATGGGATGTTGGACATTGTCAAATGCTTTCTCTGTGTCTAATGAGATGATCATGTGATTTTGTCCATCAGTCAATTTATATAATGTATTACATTTATCGATTTGCATATGTTGAACTATCCCTGCATCTCTGGGATAAAGCCTACTTGGGCAGGGTGAATGACCTTTCTCATATATCTTGTATTTTCTGTTTGCCAATATTTTGTTGAGAATTTTGCATCTATGTTAATGAGGGAGATTGGTTTGTAATTTTCTTTTTCTTGTTCTATCTTTGCCTGGTTTTGTTATCAATGAAAAACAGCTCAAAGAATATATCCAAGAGTAGGTATTATGACAACCAGATCCTCTGTCTGTCCCTTATGCTGTGTCGTGCCTCACCCACTCCCTTAATCCTGACAACAAGGAGGTTAAGATTTCTGGTCTGTTGAGGTTTCCATGTCAGCTTGTGACCAGGTGAGAGCCTTCCCTGGTGTAATCCCAGTTACCTCTGCTCCTGCTTGGGTCTTGCTGTTGGTTCAAGTAGGTGTGGCTTGGTCCCTGGACTGCTGCTCTGTTTTCTGGAGCTGGGCACTGGCGGTGGGGGAGAGGAGACCGCCAATGCTGCTCTAGTTCTCTCGCTGTTCCATGTGTTCTTCTACCTTGGGATCTGCTCCTCTGTTGTTCAGTGCTTACCAGATGTACTTGCATTAGATTTTTCATGTTACTTCTTTTGCACCGTGGTCTACCCATCACAGTGTGTGGGCAGGGAGAGTAGGACTGTGGTCTTGATAGGTGGGGAAAGTGGTGCCTCTTGAGGGAGCTGGACTGGGCTAGCCAGCAGAAAAGCAGATGGGCTGAGTGGCCTTGAGCTAACATGTAGGTGGGTGAATCAGCCCGAGCTCAAGCACAGTGGGAAGCTGAAGCAGCCTGAGACAGATGCCAAGCAGTCTGAGCTCCTACTTTGCACAATGCCAAAGCACCCTGAGCAACTGGGTGGCAGGGGCACCAAAGTTGCCTGAGTTCTCACGTGGTAATGCGCCAAAGCTGCCTGTGCTCATGCTTGGAGGGATGCTAAAGCACCAAGCACCAAAGCAGCATAAACTCGCACATGGTGGAACATTGAGACCCATAAGCAGTCTGAGCTTGCCTGCAACAGGACACTGGCTGACAGAGAGGGGCTTGCACCTGAGCTGGTGCAGGCAGACAGGCAGCTTGAGCCTGAGTTCTCCTGGGCAGGTGGAATGGGCCTGGGTTCATGCATGATTAGGCAGTGGCTGGAGCAGTAAATGGCCAAATGGGCAGAGCAGGCTAAGCTTGCACAAGTGGGGATCAGTGGCACACGTGTGGTAGGCAAATGGATCAAAGGAACCTGAGCTCCAGTGGGCCAGTTGGTGGAGCCTGCCCAAGGTCATGCTTGGGTGGGTGTAGCAGGGCCATCACCCCTGTCCAGTGATACAAGTGGAGCTATGTTGTCCTGGATCCCCTTTCCTACCATAAGTGCAGTGGTATCCTGAAGTTGGGACTGTGGGTGCTATGGCTGCTTGGAGGAATTGGGGGACTGGTGGGCTGCCCGCGAGTGAGGGAATATGCAATTTCCTTTATTTTCTCCTCTGTGCCCTCCCAGTGGCAATCTATTAGAGATTGCTCTCCCCTAAAATTCCCAGTGAACCCCTAATGCCTTGCCTTTCGTTCCCAGAGATGTGTGGTGCAGTTAGGCAGTTGCCATCTTCATTTTTTAATTTTTTTTGAGGCATTGTCTCACTCTTTTCCAGGCTGACCTGGATCTCACTCTATAGCTTCAGGCTGACCTAGCACTCATGGATGTCCTTTGTATTGTAGTTACCTTTGCATTGCTGTCAGAAAGCATCTGATCAACAGCAGCTTCAAAGTTACAAAATGATTTGAAGTCAAAGTTAGATATTTTAATGAGAACTCTGAAAATAAAGTAGTAAAAGTTTGGTTATATTATATTTCTAGAATGAGTCCCCAGGAACAGTTGATGGGAGAGAGAGCTCAAATAAGAATGAAGAGAGGGAGGGAAAGTAAAGAAAGAGGATAGATGAGAGGTAGAGAATGGGAAAAAAGAAAGAGAGCAACTAAAAGTAGCAGTACTTTATAAGGGAGAACTCTCCACAT
This sequence comes from Dipus sagitta, assembly GCA_036346955.1. Taxonomy (NCBI): domain Eukaryota; kingdom Metazoa; phylum Chordata; class Mammalia; order Rodentia; family Dipodidae; genus Dipus; species Dipus sagitta. The sequence continues at coordinate 2,630,214 of CM070791.1, read as the reverse complement.
TCAATAGATTGAGGCAGAAACACCACCAGCCCCATGACAGGGAAATAATACAGACTTCAAGCCAGATAGGGCTATATATTGAGTCTCCCTGAAAAAAAGTAAAATTTATGGAAATGAAATTAAGAAAAATTTATTCACTGATGCCCCACACCTGTAATCCCAGCAGTCATGAGGCTGACCAAGGAGGATGGTGAGTTTCAAGCCCCTGAGAACCACAAGGTATCCGAAACTAGTCTAGTCTAAAAAACAAAACAACAACAAGAAAACCTTATTTGTAATGAAATTCAAATTGACCAATACCAATTACCACACAGATGTGCATGCATTTGATATTATTCACCAGGCAAAGCATGGGTAACTCCTTAAAAGAACTTCCTTAAATTAAGTTGCAGCAAATCACTACATGGGAAAGAAGCTGAATATTCAAAGACTAATAGGAAAATGAAAGACCAAGAAAGTTCCAGAATGCAACCAAACCCACAAAGTTTAGGTATATAGACTCCTAACGAGAAGGCCTGGCAATATCAGAAACATTCCACCAACCACCATAGTGAGGACTGGAATCAACTCAGCACATTTGTGCCATGAGCATCCAAAGAGAGAGCCCACAAAGCCAAGAAAACCAGAGACCACCATGGGGCCAACCACACACCATGCTGTCAGTCAGGTGTGAAGCTTCACACTGAAAATGGTCACACAAAGCAAGAAGAGTCCCACATCTACCCCTACTGGTTAGGCATAACACAGAGCCACTGGCCAAAGGAAAAGTGTTTGGAGGCAAGGTCCAGTATTGCAAAGCAGAGGCGGAAAAGTCACCTTAGACTACTAAATCTCATGGTCTGTCACCAGTGACACACCTTCTCCAGTATGGCTCCACCTTCCAAAGGCTCCACCAGCTTGGACTTGAATATGATACTTAATCACAAACACACAAGGCTATGGGGATATTTCACATAAAAGCCACTACAATATTGATACCACACTGAACTAGAATTTACAGAAATCTGCCTGTTTCTGTGTCCCAGGTATAGAGCTATCATGTGGGGTTTAAAGATTTTTTTTCTTTTTGGTTGTTTGAGGTAGGGTCTCATTCTAACCCAGGCTGACTTGGAATTCACTGTGTAGCCTCAGGGTGGCCTCTAACTCATGGTGATTCTCCTATGTCTGCCTCCCGAGTGCTGGGATTAAAGGCATGTGCCACCACGCCCGGCTTCTAAAAGATTTTTAAAAACATAGTATGATGGTATGTGTTTATAATCTCAGTGCTGAATAGGCTTACCTAATGACTTAGTGGCCAGCCAAGGAATATATTAATTCCCTGTGCAAAAAGAAAATAGAAAAATAAACAAGTTAAAGTTAATCACTGTAGGCCAACACCTGTAATCCTAACACACAGGAAGCTGAAGAAGGACGATGTGTGTTTCCAGGCCAGTCTGGTTTACCTGGTGAGTTAGAGGCAAGCCTGGGCTGCATAGTCTCCGACTGTTTCAGAAAACTGAGAAAAGATAAGGATATCTGGCTATGAATTTGTGGTTATATTGAATCATATAAATGTTCAAGTCAAATGTTTATAAACTACCTAAATCTCATTTTCAATCTATTTGTCCCCAACTAGTCTATAGACCCTTAAAATTGCTGCTTAAATTCTAGCACCTATTTTTTAAACATTTATTTATTTATTTGAGATAGATAGAGAGAGAATGAGAATGGATACACCAGGGCCTCTTACCACCGAAAAGGAACTTCAGACACATGTGCCACTTTGTGTACCTGGTTTTATGTGGATATTATGAAAATCAAACCAGGGCCATCTGGCTTTACAAGCAAGTGCCTTTATCTGCTGAACTATCTCTCCAGCATCATCCTGCCTCCCCCACCCCACATTTTGTTTTACAAACACCAGTAAGCTATATACAAATTTTTCTTTGGGAATTCTCATTCTCAGCATTACTAGTACACTGGGTTTTATATTTTGCGTGGATAATTTGTCCTACAAACGCTAGGAACCTGGCAGCAAGAACACAGACTTCTTATGTTCTGAGTGATTATAGGTTGGCTTTCCACCTGACATCTCAGAGGAGAGATCCAATTTCCATTTGCACTCTCACAGGAGAGAATCATTTCCCACCTAACATCTGACAGGAGAGATCCACCTTTTTTCTGATATCTGACAGAATAGATCTGCTTTCCACCTTGACATCTGATAGGACAGAGACACTTTCCATTTGACATTTGACCAGGGAGACCTGCTTCCTACCTGACGTCTAAAAAGCCTGGCCTCCACAGGCACAGTAAATGTGTTGTTAGCCAATGGGTGACACCGATTAATGACACAGACACCCACTGTTTAACAGAATTGCTTGGCCGCCTTGCTCTGGCCAACTGCTCTGGTGGTTGTCAGATGCCCAACCACACCTCCTCTATGGAGAGGCCATGGATGGAGACTCTTGTATTAAAGGTGGGAAATAGGCCTGCAATGCCAGTAGGCTCCACAATGAATAAAATAAACAAAATTGTTCCTAACTACATTATAAAGTCCATCTCCATGAAATCACTTTTTAATAGACACCCTATAAAAAGCCACCATTATAAAAGTTATAAGAAAAGCCATTACTTGGCAAAAGCAGGCAGGCCCATCAACCTGGCAAAACTAATCTCTGAAAGCTGCAGTCCAAATGACACCAACTGAAAGGAAAGGTAATGGGGTGTCAGAGACGATGGAGAGTGAGGGGGCAGTGAGGGAGGTGGTCAATGCAGGAGAAGTGCTACCTTCAGGACTTGCCTGAGGAGAAGGAGAGGAGAAAGGAGGGCCTGACTGTTTTCAACTGCAAGAGCCTCAGCACCTTCTTGAGACCAGCAGACCTGGGAGGGGTCTGGAGTCATCCATACCTTCTCTTTGAGCAGCAATGAACTCCAATGTTTTAACAATATTTTATCTGGTTTCCATGTCACATTACATACATATAGCATTCTATATTTAATGTACACACTTTAAATCATGTGATATACATTGAAGAAGAGTACAAATGCATATGAGAGAAATAATCCTAGAGTGCATTTTCTTGTCTAGACGATTTTCACATAAAATTCAGCCCATATTTTATACCAGTGCTCATCCAGTCATATCTGTTTTATTCTGAGGCAACTTTCCAGTAAACTAAAGTGGGAAGTTGGGTCCATCACTGCTGAAGCCATTGCTGCCCCCATCCCACTCCAAATTCAACCTAATCTTTACTTTTCCCAAAATATTTAACATTAATTTAGTCAGGATCATGTTCACGTCCAAGTTTTCTTTTTTTTTTTTTTTTCTTTTTGGTATTTCGAGGTAGGGTCTAGCTCTAGCCCAGGCTGACCTGGAATTCACTATGGAGTCTCGGGGTGGCCTCGAACTCACAGCGATCCTCCTACCTCTGCCTCCCGAGTGCTGGGATTAAAGGCGTGCGCCACCACGCCCGGCTCGAACACGTCCAAGTTTTCCAAATTCTCTGCTCTCTGCTTCTCACACATGGGAGGCACCTTGATCATGTGGCCATTACCACCACAATGTTGTTTATCATGCCCTTAATGTTCCCCAAGTGCCTTGACTTCAGTGCTTTCACAATCCCCAAACCACAAACTCATCTATCCTTTCCATCCTTTTTGTCCCAGCTTCAGCCAGAGTACAGGCCACTTCCTGTGCTAAAGCTTCTTGTGCAGAATTGCCGATTCCTAGTGCTGCATTACTACTTATGGTCATATCCATTCCCGTCAGTGTTGTCATCCTGGGAGCAAAGCGTGGCTCAGGCTCACTGTCCTGCCAGCAGTGGCCATTAACTGCCTGTGCTAGGGCAGGCAGTGCACAGTGCACTCTGAGGATGATGCAATTTTTGCCCAAGTGGTACTGTTTTATTTTTATGTAGAAATGTCTAGTTTTATTTACAATAGCTTGACTTTCATACTATCTTTTTATTTCTAGCTGGTCTTATTGATAAAATAAGTATTTTGTCTTAATTCTAAACATTCTCCTCAGAACTTTGAGTGCTTAAAAAAGTATTGGGAATTTTAAAATAAAAATGTACTGTAATTTAATTGTGTTCCCATAACATTATCCTCTTTTGTCCTCTCTCCCCAGTCCCAATTCCACTGAGGACCCTTTTCTTTCAGGGTAGTCCTTCCTCCATTTTGTTCACACATTCCTTTTGTTTTCCTGCTTCCTCCATGTCAAAACCTTTATAGCTCAGTATAGTGTAAGTCTGTGGAGTGATCAGTAATCAGTATGCAGTTATGAATGCACCAGTTGATTCATGTTAGAAAGATAGTACCACACAATACCCTTCCCAGCCTGTGGCTCTTACATTCTTTCTGTCTCCTCTTCTCTAATGTACCCTGAGCCTTGGAGGACATATTAGAAGTCTTCTTGAATGTGGAGCTCTTGCAGAGGAAGTGGCCCATTGTATATGAGTGCTGCACTCACCTCTAGCCAGAAAAACTTCTCTATGAAAATGGTAGTAGATACTAAGAAAATTCAAAACTCATCAAAGTATAAAATCATTGTCTTGATTTCTGAACATATGCTTACTTTTGGTCACAGTCCCACATGTACTTGTACTTTTTATTTTCCTTAGCTCTGATTTCTACAAGAAGTGTATAAAAAAGCTCTCACAGAAGTTTACAATTAAAAATGTTCTTGGTAAGTGTGAGTATGGTTCTATATATATATATATATATATATATATATATATATATATATATATGATTGAAAACTTCTATTATATATATATGTATGTATTATTGAAAACTTCTATACTTACAGACAACAAACCATACCATGATATTTCCCTCCTCTCCCCTCCCCCACTTTCCCCTTCATAACTCTGCTCTCTGTCGTATCCCCTCCCTCTCTCCATTAGTCTCTCTTTTAATTTGATGTCATCTTTTTCTCCTATTATGAGGCTCTTGTGTAGGAATTGCTAGGCACTGTGAGATCATGGATATTGAGGCCAATTTCTGCCGGGACAGTTGTATGTAAGGAGTGGTACCTTTCCTCCACCACCTCTTCCACTATGGACCCTGAGCCTTGGAGGGTGTGAGATGTTTTGGTAATGGACACTCCTCTGCCCCTTCTTCTCAGCACTATGTTGCCTTTTTGGTCATCCCGGTGGTCAACACCACCTGAAAAAGAGAAGCTTCTCTAACCAGAAGTGAGAGTAGCATTAATATCTGTATATGAACATTAAGTGTAGTACTTTCAGGGCAATTTGGTGAGAATAATATGTGCATTTATCCAGAGAAGGGCAGGCTTTTTACCCCTAAGGCTCATGACCTCCCCTGCCATAGGCTTTTGATTAGGTTTTCAGTACCATGCATGTATTCACTACCACAGAGTGGGCCTCCAGTTGGTTTCCCCCTGAGCAGACATGCCACTATTGTATTCAATCAGTTATTTGCCTTGTATGGCCAAATTCGAGGCTTTCAGTGTCCACTGTTTTTACCACTGATGATTTCTGTCTTTCATAAGACTGCATACAGTGCAGCTTTTCCAGCTTTCAGTTGGCTGGGCTACAGGAGAAGGTTTTCTGCTCAGCACCAGCTTGATTTCTCAGTGACTTTTCTGCTCAGGAATGTGAAGTCTTCAGCAATAGGGTCTTACCATCTATTTCTCATGGGAAACCAAGTGCCTTGGCAATAGCCTTTAATGTTTTGGGGGCAACAGGGAACTTCCTGGCCAACAACTCACTGGAAGATATCCAATCTCTGGCACTGAAAATTTTCTAGTAACAGTCTATAGCTTCTGTGTCCTTAGGATCTGCATGTATCTGAAAAAGAGAAGCAGATTCTCTGATGGAGAGTAAAGTCAGCACGAAATAAATGGGATAACCATTATTTTTTAGAGAGAATTGAGTAGGTGAAGGCTCTCTTTTAGCCCATGATTGGTGGGAACTTGATAATGGAGAGTGGGCTCAATTTTGAATATGGTTCTGATTTGTTTCCCAGCTCCAGCTATGGGTTCCGTTCCACTGAGCAGATCAGTTAGCCAATTCAAGAGCAGTAGGTTTCCCACCATGGCTGTGTGCCAATATTGCACTTGTGTGAGCATCATGTCAGGCTAGACCATGAGTTGCTTGGACAGATATAAGTCATTTTCCCCCAGTGGCTCATGTAGCACCTTCTGGCACTAGATGTGCTGTCTGGGTACTGACTATCTTCTAGCTTCCAGCCATGCCACTCCATTTTAAGTGTCAACAGCATATGGTGTCTTCAGCAGTAGGGTCTTATCACTAACTTTTTGTGGGTCATCAAGTACTATGACAGAAATCTGTCATTCTTTTGGGAAACCTTGTAGGTCTCTCTTATGAAAAGCTCATTGTGGAAGATAGCCACCTGCTGGTACTGGGAGTTACAGGTCAGTACCCAAGAATAGAGGGAAGAAAAGATAAGTATTAAAAAAGAGATAGAGAGATGAGAGAAAAGGAGAGAGAGAGAGAGAGAAAAACAGATCCTATTGGTTAAGTGATTAAGTTCCTGAGCTATTGGGATTTGTTCAGAAAGTCTTTCCCCAGTCTTATATCATGGAGAGTTCCTCATATTTTTTCTTCCAGTAGTAGAAGAGTTTCAGGTCTTATATTGAGGTCTTTAATCCGTTTGGACTTGACTTTTGTGTATAGACATATGTGTGGGTCTAATTTCATTTTTCTGCATATGGTTATCCAGTTTGTCCAACACCAATTGTTCAGGATGCTGTCTTTTCCCTAGTCTATGTTATTGGGCCCTTTGTTGAAGATCAAGTAGCTGTAGTTACTTGACCATTTCTTCAATTCAGTTGCATTGGCCTGTTTATATTCCTGTTTTTATGCAAGTACCATGCTGTTTTTGTTACTATGGCTTTAGATCAGGTATGTTGATGCCTCCAAAGTTGTTTCTTTTGCTAAGGGTATGCTTATATATCTGAGGTGTGCTGGCATCACATATGAATTTTGAGATCTTTTTTTTATCTCTGTGAAGAATTATGCTAGGATTTTTGTTGTTATTGCATTAAATTTGGTTTTGGTAGGATTGCCATTTTCACAATGTTAATTCTGCCTATCCAGGAGCATAGGAGGTCTTCCCATCTTTTCAAGTCTTCCTCGATTTCTTTCTTGAGTGTTTTTTATGTTTTTATTATATATGTTTTTCACATCCATGGTTAGTGTTATTCCATTATTTTTTGTTGCTATTGAAAAATAGGACAGTGTTGCTAATTTATTTCTCTGTCTCTTTGTCCTTTGCATATAGAAAGGCTACTGATTTTTGTGTGCTGATTTTGTATCCTGCTACTTTGCTAGAAGAATTAATCACCTTTAGGAGTTTTGTGATGGCAACTTTTGGGTCATGTCATTTCTAAATAGAGCTAATGAGTTCTTACTTTGTAATTTGAATCCCTTTTATTTATTTCTCTTGTCTTATAGCTTGAGCTAGTACTTCTAGTACTATATTGAAGACCAAGGTTGTGAGTGGGCACCCCTGCCCTGTTTCCTATCTCAGCGGGAACTCCTTGAGTCTTTCCCCACTAAGTATTGTCTGGGCTTTAGGTGCTTTATATCTAGCCTTTATTATGTTGAGATATAAACCGTCCATACCTATTCTGTCCAATGTTTTGATCATGAAGTGATGTTATATTTTTTCAAAGGCCCTTTCTGAATCTCTTGAAATGGTCATGTGGCTTTTGTGGTGACGTTTATTTATTTGATGTAAATTACATTGACAGATTTCCATATGTTGAACAATCCTTGTGTTCCTAGGATAAACTCTAATTGATCAAGGTGGGTAATGCTTTTGATGTGTTGTTGAATTCAGGTTGCAAGGATTTTGTTCAGGATCTTTGTGTCTAAATTCATCAGGGATATATGCCTGTAGTTTTCTTGTATCTCTGACTGGTTTGGGTAATAGGGTGATGATAGCTTCATAAAAAGAGTTGGGGAGCTTTCCGTGTTCTCAAATTATATGGAACATTTTGAAGAAAATTGGTCTCACTTCTTCCATGAAGATTTGATCCTGGACTATTCTTTTAGAGATAGATTTGATTACATTTTCAATCTAGATGGTATAGGTGTGATAGGTTGGTTTAGGAGGCTAATCTACTCCGAGTTTAGTTTTGGTTGGTGGTGTTTGTTCAGGAATTCATCCATTTCCTCCAGATTACCTAGTTTTGTGAAGTAGGGGTTTCAGAAGTAAGTCCTGATGATTCTTCCAGATTCGCTTATATCTGTTGTGACCTCTTCTTTTCCATTCCTAATTTTGTTAATTTGAAGCACCTTTTTTTTTTTTTTGCTTCATCAAATTGCCCAGGGGTTTATCAATCCTGTTTACTTTTTCAAAGAACCAGCTTTTTGTTTCATCAGTTTTCTAAATTGTTTTCTTAGTTTCCAATTAATTTCTGCGCTGATCTTGATTATTTCTTTCCATCTAGAGCATTTAGGATTGGATTCTTGTTTTTTCAATGCCTGTGGATGGATAGATGGATGGTTAGGTTATTGATTTGGGATCTCTATGTTTTTGTTATGAAGGCATTTAGTGCTATGAATTTCCCCTAAGGACTGCCTTCATCCTATCTCCTTGAGCCCATTTTAGTGCTTTTTCTGTGCAAAGGGCACCCTTGTTGTCCGAGGCCCAGTGTGTCTCTGTTTAATTTCTTGATCTAGATATTAAAATATGTCTGGTTCATTCACAACATCCTAAAACTCCCCATTACTGGTGTGAGACGATTGGAGCTGTGGAAAAAAAGATAACACCCATGATGACAAGAACCTTCTTTTTTAGATGAGAGCTGCCATGGGACTCCAAATAACAATTGTTGTGTAGAAGCAACATGAATTTGAAATAAGTCCAGGGAGGGGACTGCTATTTGTATGGCAACTCTAGGCAGAGAAGGGACATTTCAATGGGAAGAAACATCACTTGTGAAAAGACGGAAAAGTTGAGCAAGACGAAACTGTTCTGTACTCTCCATTTTATCCTGTTTTTATTCATAACATGTTTTATAGCACATTTTAGTTCAGTTGAGGAATAGATAATTTTTTGACTTATAATCAATTTTCTTTTGTTTACAGCATGGGTTAACATCCCTTTTGCTAGCTCTAAAAGATAAAAGAACAGATATGTCACAGTTATTAATTAATAAAGGAGAAAACATTTTTTCTATTGATAATTTGAGAAGGTTAAGTCATTTGAATTTTTAGAACAATTTTATTTTGGAGTGGTAATAATACTCAAGTCAGAATGATTAAATTGTCATGAATAAGAGGATTAACTTACAGGGATATAGTGACAAATAACAGTATAAGACATCAGGTTTGTGAGTCAGAAAAGAAAACTATGACATGAAGTGAGTAACATGAAGAATAGTACACAACAGAGTCCACATCTTCATATACACTGACTACTGTTCACTTCTGTAAGGTGACTTTGCTGCTCATATGATCTCATACTTGCCAATGGGTTTCATTTTTGTTTTATCTGCTCTGAAAATATCGACTCTTAGCTGAATTTTTTATTCCCAATGAAATATTGAGTCATTTTTTCACATTCCCATCCCTTCCTTATATAATTTTCCTTTTGAAGTGCTATGTTATCTACACATAACTGAGATCACTCAGTGGCCATAGTGCTGGCCTCAAAAGTGTGAGGACCTCAGCTTGATCCCAGGGTCACATAAAATGGCTAGCATAGTAATGCACTTCTAGAATCCCAGTGTTGGGAAGAAAGAGACAGGAGGATACCTGGGGTTGCTGGACAGCCAAGTCTCACATAATTGTTGTGTGCCAGGCTAACAACAGACCCTGCCACTAAGAGGTCCATTGTAATTCTAAGGAAAACACCTGAGGTAGGCTCTAGCAGCTATACACAACCAAACACAAATATCCACATGCATACAGTGTGACAAGTACATACATTTATAAAGTACAAATACAAATTTAACATCATAATCTGTTTGATATCCTTGTTTATGTGCATGTATGTGTAGTATTGTGTGGTATAGGTGTAGTGTGTGGTGTATGTACATGTATGTGCCCATGAGGCAATTATTCAGATAGACATGATATTAAATTAATATAATATATCCAAGTAGTAGTTAACTACATTTGTTAAAGTGCCTAATAGTGATGCTATCTATCTGCCACTTCAGAAACAGCTTAAAATATGCAATAAAGTCTGACTCAGCAAACATAATGAATCTCCTTCTACAAAAAGATATTAATGAGCTGGTGAGATGGTTTAGCAATTAAGGTGCTTGCCTATGAAGCATAAGGACTTGTTCAACTCTCCAGGTCCTACATAAGCCAGATGCACAGTGTGGTAAGCAGGCAAGGTCACACATGTGCACAAGGGGACACACACATCTGGAGTTCAGTGCAGTAGATGGAGGCCCTGGTGTGCCAATTACTTCTCTCTCTCTCTCTCTCTCTTACACATACACACAAAATGCCAGTCAGTTGGTCTTGCTTGATAAAATGGCATTAACATTCAGAATAAAGATGTTTTGGATAGGCTGCATTTCATCATGCTGTTATGGGCCTATGTAATGTGTAAGTGTTTATCTTAATGTGCTAGTATACATTAAGCTGTAGTTCCAAATAATTACATTTCATTTGCACAACATGTAGGTAGTTTAGGGATAACCATACATAGTCCACTTTGTCTCAGAACTTTATTTCCCAAAGTTGAATATTGAAATCAGTTTGCTAAATGTGCCAGGCAGTCCTCCTTCTATCTGAGTAATACAATTTCAGCTCAGGAATTTTAAGAACTTCAACCCTATAGACCCCAGAATTTTACACTGCATTTCACATATAACTTCATCGAGTGAGGTACATGTCCTGTCAAGTATTTGATTATCTAATTGGCTATTTGGGACTTGAAATTTCCAGGCTAGCAGAAAATCATGTTTTTATCTCAGAGGAATTTTCATCTAAACCCTACTCCTTGACTGCCCTAAAACCCAAACACTTTCTTCAAATCCAAGAAGCCAATCCACTTTCAAAAACGAAATGAGGCAGAAGGAAGAGGTTATTTGAGTCATGCTTTTGCTTCTACCACTTTTATTTTTGTACTGTTGCCACTAAAACTTGTTCTGTGCTCCAGTAATAACTAATGTTTATAACCAGGCTGCCTTCACTGTGTCGCATCTCTGAGTTCAGCAGTAATACACATTTAGACTTACACGTTACCATATTTCACGTCTACAGGCCCATGTGTTTAACCTTAGCTATTAGTCTCATAGTGAAAACACTTCTTTGGGAACTAGGCCTTCTAGATTCAGACACAGAGATTGTTAGACATCTGACCCTTCCCCTCATTCAAAACCTTATATTGAGCCTATTGTTAGCCTACATCATCACGGTGAACTAACTTTGAGGAATTTGTCTCTTCTGCCAGTGATCACGCGTGATATCATTGTAAACTATTATAAAACTCAAATAATCTTGCAGGAAATATAAAAACTTTCTTCCTCTCTATTCATTAATATTGTAACTATACCTAAAGGTCTCCTTTGACCCTGTGTAGCAACCTTCCTTGGGCTTTAGCAGGCCCCATGTCTGCCTTGCCTGGGTGGGAATCAACTCATTGGCCACTGAGTAAGTTTTTCTGTGCCAAATTCTGTGAAACTAACCAGATTTTCTCCCAAAATCTGCCAAGATACTTAAATCTGTGTATTGAGTTTTCTTGATGTTTTTGAATTTTTCTAACAAGGAAGCTGGTAAGCATATTTCTCTTGTCTAAAGTAGAATGTTTGAAAGGAATGAAGTCATATCATGTCTCACCAGACTGTATTTGTAAACTTGCTTTCCTCCTCTTTTCACATCATTTGTAGACAAACATGATTCATAATTATGCCAACAAACATTGTTTTCCTTTTGTCAAGAGGGACAAGTAGTAACAAAATCAAGTGTTAGAGTTTATTAATTTTATTCCCTTGATGGGATTGAATAGCAATAGTGGCCAGCCATCTTTTAAAGTGAAGAACTTGTATTTGGTTTCAAATTGTTGAATATCTTATTTTATTTGAATTACATGCCAAACAATTAGACTGGCCTACCAGCCAAAGTGAGGCTCATCATTTCTTGAACATCTGTGATATCTGAATAGTAAACCCTGCAAGGAAATGCATTTTGGGGTTTGTTGAGGATTCCAAAACAGTTCAGCATTATAAAAGTAGTTACTTTATTTCTGTATTATTGCTTTCTGCATTTCTTTATATTATTTCATATTTTTTATAGCTACCTGCTGAGTCCAGGATGGAAAATCTTCATTGTGTGTGTGTGTGTGTGTTTTTCAAATAGTGCATTTAGTTTACAGGAAATATGTGCAAAAACAAAAGCATCTTTGTTACAGAGCTAGGCTCTCTCCTGAGGGCACGATGCTTTCCCTCATGTCTTGTTAGTCTGTTTATGTCCTGAACTGTACTGCCCCCGTCATTCAGTACCTTCAACATAATTTTATGTCTTTCATTACAAGATTGGTAAAAATGTTTGAGCCTTAAAATTTCAGATGCATAGCAAAGATTTTGATAATGGCAATGATATAGTCTACAATATTAAGAAGAATTTAACACAATTAAAATGTGTTTCTATCAATATTAATTTATTATTTTGTGCATGGCAGTAGAAAGATGCTTTTGGAATATATAAAGTGTAACCATGAACCTATGGAAGATGGTAGTACAGGTAAGAATTATGGCATGGAACTCACATCCTAACCCAAGTAAAATTGTCAAGTAAAAAAAGTTGTTGGAGTGGGGAAGGGATAGTTGAGGAGAAAAATTCTTAGTCTTCCTGTGGATTTTCCCTGTGGAACAGGCATGGGATGCTGGGTGGGCCCAGCTGTAGGGCTGAAGCTTAGCCATCCAGGAGCCTCATGGTAGTGAAGGAGAATACCTCACAATGGTCTGGGCAGGAGGAAGCTCTGGATCCCAAGCAGCTGCCAGCACCCCAGCAGGCCCCACAGGCCCTCGCAGACAGAACCCACCATGGTCGTACTGCAGGTTACTAGAATGTACTCTTCTGGGTGACTCAGAGACAGGCTTCAATGCTTTCTTAAACTTCAAGAGGCCCAATGTGCTGCAGGCCTTTCCCATGAGGCTCCACAATTTCTCCTATTCCTTGATCAAGTTTCCATATCCCAAGCCACATTGCAGACAATCCAGTGCAGGGACTGCCTGAGCTCTGCTTCCTCTGAATGTCCCTGTGGGGCCCAGGCCTCTCCACCTTCCTACCCCTGGGACTGTTTCTCCAGGGTCACTGACCCCTACTGCTGTGTTCTCCAGCTCTGAAGGCAAACCTGGGTCTCACCTTCTACCCAGTCTCTATTCCTCTGCCACAGGCTGAATGACGGCCAAGCCATCTTCTTGTCAGAAATTTCATATTGATCAGACAACAATGGGGCAAGACTCAGATGAATATTACAGACCCACCCTCGCAGCCTTACAACAGGACATTATGAGCCCACCTCAGGTCCTCTTCCTGATGCATAGGAACAAGCCATGACTCAGGACAGACATGTACTGTAGAAACCATAAGAACAAGGCCACCTCTTGGCTGGAGCAGAGGCTTGCTCCTTGCTTTTCTGTGAACCACAGGAACAGCCAGAGTGCTCCCATGAGACGGCCACCAATGTTGGTTCCCCAGAGACTGAAGGTTGTCTGTATGAGTGGGGACAGTTCCAACCTGCAACAGCAGATGGAGAGGAACTGCTGAGGCCGGCAATGCAGAACAACAATCCCAGCACAGCAAATTCTCCAATTTACCAGGAATTGGGTCTCCACAGTCAGTTGCTTACACTGGAGAAGGGTGAAGGGATGCGGAACCCTGTATCTTCCCCCAGGGTGTCTCAGAAGTTGAGACAATGACAAGCAAAAGCTCAGATCCCTTTCTTAACCTTATTCCTTTCCTTGTGAGAGCACATACCATGAACTGAGCACGAGTAACTAGTGTCCCTTGGACTCCAGATGATGTCCTGAACAATGCGAATGAAATGGGTACAGGTGACACTATCAAGCCAAGCACCCTGCCTTGAATCCATCTTAGAGCTGATGGAATGAACACAGATGGAAAAGAGATGAGGCCCAGGCTGCAGGAAGCACTGAGCTCTGACACCATTAATGACATGGAGTCTGTTATGGCCACCACCAAGGTAGATAAGGAAAACTTTCTTACATGATTAGAGAGCCCTCAGGTAAACTTCACATCTGTGAAGGATCTAAGGAGATGAGACCTGAATACCTGACATTTCCAATTATGCCAGTTGCAAGTTTCTGGTTGATACATGAAAAGTCCAGCAAGATTATTTCATGCACTGTTTTGCTCTTCTCTGTCCCTGTCTGCTGGTTATGTTATGACCTCTTTACAGCTGGCCCTATAGAAAACAAAGCAAAACAAAAAATCCAAAACTTTTTATTTCCTTTGTTATTATTAATATTTTTTTTTTTGTTGTTGTTGTTGTTGTTGTTTTTGGTTTTCCGAGGTCGGGTCTCCCTCTAGCCCAGGCTGACCTGGAATTCACTATGGAATCTCAGGGTGGCCTCAAACTCGTGGTGATCCTCCTACCTCTGCCTCCTGAGTGCTGGAATTAAAGGCATGCACCACCATGCCTGGCTCTCCTTAGTTATTAAAACTACTGTTCATTGTGCTGGGTGTGGTGGTGCATGCCTTTAATCCCATCACTCAGGAGGCAGAGGTAGGAGGATCACCACGAGTTTGAGGCCACCCTGAGACTCCATAGTGAATTCCAGGTCAGCCTGGGCTAGAGTGAGACCCTACCTCGAAAAAGCAAAAAAAAAAAGTTCTGTTTCTGTGGGTGCTGAGGTACAAGAACACCAAACAGACAGAAACAAAAGAATCTCCAAGACACATCATACTTAAGGTTCTTTTTTTAAAAAATACTTTTATTGACAACATCCATAATTGTAAACAATATCTCATGGCAATTCTCTTCCTAACCTCCCATCTTTCCTCTTGGAAACTCCACTCTCCATTACAGCTTTCTTTCAGCTGGTGTACATGGAAGAGGTTTTTAGCTCAGCTACAAAAGGATTTCTCAGTGACCTTTCAGCCCAAGTATGTGGAGTCTTTAGCAATAGGGCCTTACCATGTATTCCTGGTGGAAAACCAAGGGCATCGGCAATGCCTTGTAATGTTTAGTCTTAATATTTGTACCCTTATATTTACACTACTCTCACTTTGGGTAGAGAATATTCTCTTTTGAGATGGCAGTTACCTGTACAGTACAACATTTAAAAAGGTCAAACATCAAACTCTGCAGCTCAAAGTCCAGCAACTCTAGCCAGTGACAAGTCTCCAAGTCCAGTAATTCTAATCAGCAATAAGTGTCTGGCATTCCAATTTTGCCTGTCCACCTAGGCTACTCACAGCCATGGATCACTTCATCTTTGCCTGGAAGCTTTCCTTAGCAGCCATCTTGTGGTTCCAGCATCTCCACTGGGTCTCCACTACAAACCACGGTCCATCTTCATGGTTCCATCAGGTCTCCAAGTGGACATCCAAAAAAAACCTTCTTCTCACTGCCCATGGCCATTTCCAAATCACAAGACCATGTTGCAAATTCAATGACCCTCCCTTCTCTGCACTTCTTATATTCTGTAATACAAGGTGGGGTCAAGTTGTTAATCCAGGGGGGAATAAGACAGACTTTGAAGAACAGGACACTCCTTGAACATTCATGCCCCTTCAGAGGAGTCTACATTCTTTCTGTTGCCCCAATGCAGTTCAGCTGTCCCAATATCAAAGGTTGTAATTGCTCATATAATTGCAGCTGAATGGGCAGAAGTTTTAGGCCGAAGATTCCATTTCTGTGTCATATCACTCAGCTCACAAAAGTCCATTTCTATGGAATCAACCCTTCACAACTTCTCAGGACATGGACCCAACGGCAAGCTTCTCACACAAACTGCTTCTAGTTCAGACAAGATAAAGTTCTTTTTTACCCTCACAAGCCAAACCTGACAGTAAATAGTTCCTAGTGCATTCAGTTTGCAACTCTGACCAGAATAATCCATCAAGCTGTACTTACAGCACCTCAAGTTGTCTCTTAAGCCAAGATTTCAAATTCATCCACATTCCTCTTGAAAATCAGCTCCAAAGGCCAAAGCTATACAGTCAGGTGTCTAGCAGCAAATGACACCACTCCCTGGTAATAACACACACATTCTGTCAGGTTTGTACTGCTCGCAGAAACCACCTGGCCAAGAGCAGGTTTTGTGAAAAAAGGGTTTATTTGGCTTACAGACTCAACGGGAAGCTCTATTGTGGCAGGGTTTCAATCTGATGGCATGAGCAGAGTGTGGACATCACTCCCTGGCCAACAAAAGATGGCCAATAGCAACAGGAGATTGTGCCAAACACTGGCAAAGAAAAACTGGCTATACCACCTATAAGCCCACCCCCAACAATACACTGCCTCTAGAAGACTTTAGTTCCCAAATCTCCATCGGCTTGGAACCTAGCATCCAGAGCACCTAAGTTTATGGGGGACACCTTAATCAAAACATCACACCTAAACTAGATAAGTGGAAGTAAGTATACAAAGACAGAATTTTTAAACATTAATGCAGTATATTATTTTTGAAAAGGTTGAAGAATCTTATACTAACAAAAGACATTGACTAGAGAGATGACTCAGCAGTTAAGATGCTTGCTTGCATAGCCTGATGGCTTGGGAATTATTCTGCAGTACCCACATAAAGACATACACGCAAACTGTCCCATGCAGCTGGCATTTGTTGACAGTGGACAGTGGCGCTTTCTCTCTCTGTATGTACGTATGTATGTATGTATGTATGTATGTATGTATATATATATATCCTTGTAAATGAATAAGAGTATACAACCTTTTTAACAAGTTTTGTGCAAATTGCATATGCACACATACAATATAAACAACCCAGATTACCTTCTCTTCCAGTGTATAAAAAAACAAATAAGATGTATGAAAGATTTTATTAGAAGACCTGAAACATTGAAGCTACTTCTGAAAAACATTGAAAATAGGTCTTTATAAAATATTAGCAAAACTGCTTGAACAAAATTAAATAGAAGATGAATGTACGAATCAGGCTATGTGAAATCAAAGAGTTTCTGTACAATGAAGGAAACAATCAGTAGAAGGGAAGACAGCCACCATCAATCATGTAATAAGGAATTGATACTATAGATACATAGGTAGATAAACATTGTCTCTCTGTTTCTGTGTATATACTTAGAAAACAATGTAGCACTATAGAAATTGTTTTAATGAATAAAGTTATGGAGTATTAGTGATCATTTCAAGTTTTCAGATTTTTATTTTAAACGTTTTTCTCTGACAGGCATAAAATATTTAAGATAAATGTTTTTTAAAATACACACACACACACACACACACACACACACATATACACACACATTGGCTTTTTCGAAGTAGGGTCTCACTGTAGCCCAGGCTGTCTTGCAATTCACTCTGTAGTCTCAGGGTGTCCTGAGTTATCTCCTGTGTCTCAGTCCTGGTTATCCTCCTACCTCTGCTTCCCAAGTGCTGGGATTAAAGGCATGTGCCACTACACCAGGCTAGTTTAAATATATTTTAAATGATAGACCCAATCAATCCACCGAATCCAAAAATGGGGTAGAGAATCGAACAGAGAATTCTCAAAGCATGAAAGACAAATGACAACTATACACTACAGGAGATGTTCAATATTTTTCACCATAAGAGAAATGCAAGTCAAAACAACTCACAGACTTTATCCCACTCCTGACAGGATGGCACTCTTCAAAGAACTGAAGCTGTGTGGATGGAGTAACCCTTATCTGCTGTTGGTTGTTGAAACTTGTAAAACAATTAAGGAAATAAGTACAGAAAGTCTTTAAAAATATGAATATAGATCAACTGTTTGATCCAGCTATATTACCCTTGGGACACATACCTATACCTCTTCACCACAGAGATACTTGCTCAGCTATGTTTATGGATGCTCAATTCATAGTAGCTAGGAACTGGAATTAGCCCAGATGCCCGTCAACTTTGAATGGGTAAACAAGATGTGGTGCATTTGCACTATGGAATTCTACCCAGTAGTAAGGAAAAAATGAAATAATGAAATTAGCAGAACAATGGATAAAATAGAAAAAAAAATCATTCAATGAAAGGTCACACAAGCACACAAAGACAAATGCTCCATGTCCTGTCTCATCAGCAGTTCCTAACTGGGATCAATTGGAGATGAGTGCAAATCAAGGTAAGCAACAGGGATAAGGGTACGAAAGTAGAATGATACCAGCAGAGAAGAGAGGAGTATTTGCCTGATAGGTTATAGGAGAAACAGAATTTCAGGAAGGGCCTTGCAAAGGTAGGCAGAGGGAAATGTGGGGTGTGTATTACACAAGAGTTAAGAAAACATGAACCAGTTCCAAGGATACCCTCATTCTCACTAGCAAGATATAACAACGAATAAAAAGGAGTGGTGGCATCTGGACAGTGGGTAGGAAAAGCTTAACCTTAAAAGTATGGACTCTAGGCCTATAAAACCAATCACAGAATGGAATTGGCCCCTACAGTGAGATGTTGGCAAGGGAGATATATGAGGTCCCCAAAACTATGTAGGCAATTTTCAATACAATTGAAATTACTTGTCAGAACTAAAACATAAGACCCTATTGCTGAAGACACCTCATAGTACACTAGGAAATCATGCTAGAACTAAAACGGAAACTAGCTCCCTCCTGGCTAGGCTTCCAGTGCTGAAAAGCCCTATGGGATCCACTGGAGGACAATGATCACCAACACCATGAATAAGCTGGAAACCCTACAGACTACAAAATCAACCAGTAGGTCAAGGAATACACACTTGTGCATTAGGATCATGCAACTTCTGGAAGTAACCAACTGATTTCTGATTGTACATGGGGCCTTCTCATGGGGGAGATAAATAATATCTGGTACTGGAAACCAAGTCAGAATGACATGGCCTGGAAACTCAGTTTTAGGAAAGAAGCCCTCATTGCTCTGTGGATATGAATAGTGGGTTTACAGAGCAATGAAATCTCTCAAGTTTCCATACCCCATTAACTCAAGTTGCTATCACTCTTATTTGGAGGATAGCATTTATTTTACAGATTGAAGAGAAAAAAGCGGAGAACCAAGATCCTAAAAAGATCAGTGAAATATGAGAGAGAGGGCTCAGTCATGTAAGTTGTTTGCTTTCAAACCCTGATAGATTTATTTTGATTCCTCCATATCTAGATATAGCCAGACACACAAAGTTAAGTTGGAGCAGCAGAAGACCTTGTTATGCCTATATTCTCCTTCAGTCTCCCTGACTGCTTCTCTCTATCAAATGAATAAATAATGTTTTTAAATCTAATCCGTTTATTGAAAAATTGGGACTTCCGGTTAAGATGGCGGCGTAGATACCATGCCAAAGCAGCCTAGGGGAGAAAAAGCCAAAGAAAACGCAGCAAAATATACACCTTTACTAAAAAGGGAGGTGTATAAGATATTAAAACAGCAGCAGAGAAGTAGGAGAGATCCAGAGCATCCAGAGCCCACACAGGCAGGCCGAAGCAGCTCCGGTAGCAGCAGCTCAGGCTCCAGCAGTGGAAGCGGCGGTGGAAGCCATGACTCTGGCTCCAACAACAACATCAGCAGCTCCGGCACCGGCTACAGCGTCTTCAGTGGCAGCGGATCCAGCAGTGGCAGCCCCAGCGGATCAGCGGCGGCAGATCCAGAAGTGGCAGCCCCAGCGGATCAGCAGTGGCGGATCCAGCAGTGGCAGCTCCAGCGGCAGCAACAGCAGAACCAGCGGCAGGGGTGCCGATCTGCAGGGCCACAGTTGCCAGGCTTGGTTTGCCCTGCAGGAAAAGCCAGTGCCCAGTTCCAGAAAACAGAACAGTAGCCCAACGTCCCAGCCAGCAATTTGACCGAGACCAAAAACATCCAAAAAGGTACCTGGGATTGAACCAGGGAAGCATCTCCTTTGGTCACATGCTGACTTGGATCCCTCAGCAGACCAGAAATCTTAACCTCTTTGTTGAGAGAAGATCTGGTTCTTATAATACCTACTCTTGCATAAATACTCAGTGCTGTTTTTAACTGAATGTGTACAGTGTTTAGTTAAATTTTAGAATCTACCTGTATTTTATTCCACTCAGCCTACTTGAATACTCCCATAGCCGGCAAACTCAACCCCTAGGAACACTTGTCTAGATACTCTGAGAGTGTTAAGAGCCACACCGCACATCTTAATGTCCTACATTGAAGATATACAACATCAGATCAATTGATACAGCTAAGAATACCGAGCTAACTGGAAAATCTAAACTAAATAGAGAATTCTCAAGGGAAGAAATACGAATGGCATATAAGCACCTAAAAAAATGTTCTACATCCTTAGTCATCAGGGAAATGCAGATTAAAACTGCATTGAGATTCCATCTCACTCCTGTCAGATTGGCTACCATCATGAAAACAAATGATCATAGATGTTGGCAGGGATGTGGAAAAAGGTGAACCCTTCTACACTGTTGGTGGGAATGCAATCTGGTCCAGCCATTGTGGAAATCAGTGTGGAGGTTCCTAAAACAGCTGAAGATTGAACTACCATATGACCCAGCTATAGCATTCCTAGGCATATATCCTAAGGACTCATCTCATTTCCTTAGAAGTATATGGTCAACCATGTTTATTACTGCTCAATTTATAATAGCTGGGAAATGGAACCAGCCCAGATGTCCCTCAACTGATGAGTGGATAATGAAGGTATGTCACATTTATACAATGGAGTTTTACTCAGCGCTAAAGAAAAATTAAGTTATGAAATTTGCAGAAAAGTGGATGGATCTGGAAAGGATTATACTAAGTGAGGTAACCCAGACCCAGAAAGCCAAGCACCACATGTTCTCCCTCATATGTGGATCCTTGCTACAGATGATTGGGCTTCTGTGCGAGAAGGAAAAAACTCAGTAGCAGAGGCCAGTAAGTTAAAAAGGAGATAGAAAGGGAAGAGAAAGGAAGGGAGGAGGGCATTTATTAGGTTGATATTGTATATATGTAAGTAGAAAGATTGAGATGGGGAGGTGATATGATGGACAATGGAATTTCAAAGGGGAAAGTCGGGAGGAGGTTACTACCGTGGGATATTTTTTATAATCATGGAAAATATTAGTAAAAATTGAGAAAATAAAAAAGCAGAATTAGTAATGACGAGGGGCTATGTTGAGCATATCTGTACAGAGGGGTATGCAGCTTGGAGGTCATATTCCCCATGTTTCCATTTTCCAAGTTCTGCAAAATAATTTACAATGTTTTACTTAGGAGCAAATTACTCTCAGAACAGTTCCCCACATCATAATCATTTTGAGAACTTATTTTGGCATTTCTTTTTCTTACCATTAAATCTTTCTTGCATATAGATGCAATATAAATGAAAAATGACAGAGTGTTAAGTGTAGGAAACATAAAAAATGTTCGCTTTCAAGGCTTTGAAGAAGAAAATGATTAAGTGAATGTTGATCTTATCACAAAGCAAATGTTCACTATCTTTGCTTTAAAAAATGTATACACTGGAAATTGAAATAAATTACAATTACAAATGCTAAAAAAAGGAAAGAAATTAGAAAGGTGGCAGTTAAACGACCTAATGTGTCACCTTAAAACCTTGGAAAAAGAAGAACAAGGCAAACCAAAAGTCAGTAGATGGGAAGAAATCATAAAGACTAGGGCAGAACTTAATGAAATAGAAACAAACAAACAAAAAAATCCAAAGAATCAATGAAACAAAGAGTTAGTCCTTTGAGCGGATAAACAAGATTGATAAACCCTTAGAAAATCTGACTAAAAGAAAGAGAGAAGAGACACAAATTAAAGAAATTAGAGATGAAAAGGGTAACATCACAACAGATGCCAGAGAAATTCAAAAAAATCATAGGGACATACTTTGAAAGCATATACTCCACAAAATATGAAAATCTGAAAGAAATGGATGATTTCCTTGATTTATATGACCTACCTAAATTAAATCAAGATGAGATTAATCACTTAAAAGGACCCATACCAAGCATGGAGATCCGAACAGTTATCAAAAATCTCCCAACTAAAAAAAGCCCAGGCCTAGAAGGATTCACTGCTGAATTTTACCAGACCTTCAGGGAAGAGGTAGCACCATTGCTTCTTAAGTTTTTTCATAAAATAGAAAAAGAAGGAATCCTACCAAACTCCTTCTTTGAAGGCAGCATCACCCTGATACCAAAACCAGGCAAAGATAGAACAAAAAAAGAAAATTACAGACCAATCTCCCTCATGAACATAGATGCAAAAATTCTCAACAAAATATTGGCAAACAGAATACAAGAAAGATCACTCACCCTGACCAAGTAGGCTTTATCCCAGAGATGTAGGGATGGTTCAACATATGCAAATTGACAAATGTAATACATTATATAAATGGACTGAAGGACAAAAATCACATGATCATGTCATTAGACGCAGAGAAAGAGTTTGACAAAATCAGACATCCCTTCGTGATAAAAGTCCTACAGAGACTGGGAATAGAAGGAACATATCTCAATATAATAAAGGCTATTTATGACAAGCCTACAGCCAACATATCACTAAATGGGGGAAACCTGGAAGCTTTTCCACTAAAAGCAGGAACAAGACAAGGGTGTCCACAGTACCCACTTTTATTTAATATAGTACTGGAAGTCTTAGCCATAGCAATAAAGCAAGAGACACACATAAAAGAAATACAAATTGGAAAAGGAAAGATCAAGTTATCATTATTTGCAGATGACATGATTCTGTATATAAAGGACACTAAAGACTCTACCAGCAAACTGTTAGAGCTGATAAACACATACAGCCATATAGCAGGATACAAAATAAACACAGAGAAATCACTAGCCTTCCTATATGCTAACAACAAACACACAGAGGATGAAATCAGAGAATCACTCCCATTCACAATTGCATCAAAGAAAATAAAGTATCTTGGAATACACCTAACCAAGGAAATAAAGGATCTCTACAATGAAAGCTATAAAACACTCAAGCGAGAAATTGCAGAAGACATTAAAAATGGAAAAACATCCCTTCTTCCTGAATTGGAAGAATCAATATTGTGAAAATGACAATCTTACCAAAGCCATCTACACATTTAATGCAATCCCCATCAAAATTCCAATGGCATTCTTCACAGAAATAGAAAAACCAATCCAAAAATTCATCTGGAATCACAAAATACCTCGAATACCTAAAATAATTCTGAGCAACAAAAGTAATGTGGGAAGTATCACCATACCTGATTTTAACCTATACTACAGAGCCATAGTAACAAAAACTGCATGGTACTGGCACAAACGCAAACATGTAGATCAATGGAACAGAATAGAGTACCAAGATATAAGTCTAGGTAGCTATAGCTACCTGATATTCAATAAAAATGCCAAAAATACTCATTTGGGAAAAGACAGCCTCTTCAGCAAATGGTGCTGGGAGAACTGCATATGTATCTGTGGAAGGATGAACATAGATTCTACTCTCTCTCCATGCACAAGAATTAAGTCCAAATGGACTAAAGACCTTAACATCAGACCTGAAACTCTGAAATTTCTAGAGGAAAAAGTAGGGGAACCCTTCAACATATTGGTCTTGGCAAAGAATTTTTGAATATAACCCCAATTTCTCAGGCAATAAAACCACAGATTAACCACTACGACCTCATGAAATTACAGAGATTTTGTACTGCAAAGGTCACTGTGAATAAAGCAAAGAGGCAACCTATAGAATGGGGAAAAAATCTTTGCCAGCTATATATCTGATAGAGGAGTAATATCTAGGATATACAAAGAGCTCAAAAAGTTAAATAATAAGAAATCAAACAAACCAATTAAAAAATGGTCTATGGAGCTAAATAGAGAGTTCTCAAAAGAAGAAATACAGATGGCATCTAAAAAAATATTCTACATCTCTAGTCATCAGGGAAAGGCAGATTAAAAGTACATTGAGATTCCATCTCACTCTTGTCGGATTGGCTACCATCATGAAAACAAATGATCATAAATGCTGACAGGGATGTGGAAAAACAGGGACCCTTCTACACTGTTGGTGGGAATGCAATCTGTTCCAGCCATTGTGGAAATCAGTGTGGAGGTTCCTAAAACAGCTAAAAATTGATCTACCATATGACCCAGCTATAGAAGTCCTAGGCATATATCCTAAGGAATCATCTCATTTCCTTGAAATATGTGTTCAACCATGTTTTTTGCTGCTCAATTCATGATAGCTGGGAAATGGAACCTGCCTAGGTGTCCCTCAACTGAAGAGTGGATAATGAAGATACGGCACATTTACACAATGGAGTTCTACTCAGCGGTAAAGAAAAATGAAGTTATGAAATTTGCAGAAAAATGGATGGATCTGGAAAGGATTATACTAAGTGAGGTAACCCAGACCCAGAAAGCCAAGTGCCGCATGTTCTCTCTCATATGTGGATCCTAGCTACAGATGGTTGGGCTTCTGTGTGAGAAGGAAAAAACTCAGTAGCAGAGGGCAGTAAGCTAAAAAAGAGATATAGAGGGAAGAGAAAGGAAGGGAGGAGGGTATTTAATAGGTTAGTATTGTATATATGTAAGTAGAAGAACAGATTAATGGGGTGAAAAGGCCCAAAGTGAGGCCAGGGGAAGAGGTTGAGTAAAGGAAAGGTGGAGGGAGGGCTAATCAAAATGCTAGAGGATATAAATAAATCATATGGAATCCTATGGTTTTGGACAATCACACCTCAGGAGATGTAGACCCATGCTAGAAATTTTTCAGTGCCAGGGATGGGAGAGCTTCCACTGAGGTCTTGGCCAGGGAGGTTTCTGATGTCCCCAAAACATTATAGGCCATTGCCGAGGCCCTTGGTTTCCCACCAGGAATAGATGGTAAGACCCTATTGCTGAAGATTATACATATGTGTGCTGCAAGGCCACTGAGGAACCAGTTGCAAGTTTCTGGCTGATACATGAAAAGTCCAGCAAGATTATTTCATGCACTGTTTTGCTCTTCTCTGTCCCTGTCTGCTGGTTATGTGATGACCTCTTTACAGCTGGCCCTATAGAAAACAAAGCAAAACAAAAAATCCAAAACTTTTTATTTCCTTTGTTGTTATTATTATTATTATTATTATTATTATTTTGGTTTTCTGAGGTAGGGTCTCCCTCTAGCCCAAGCTGACCTGGAATTCACTATGGAGTCTCAGGGTGGCCTCAAACTCGTGGTGATCCTCCTACCTCTGCCTCCTGAGTGATGGAATTAAAGGCATGCACCACCACATCCTGCACAATGAACAGTAGTTTTAATAACAAAGGAGAGCCAGGCATGGTGGTGCATACCTTTAATCCTAGCACTCAGGAGGCAGAGGTAGGAGGATCACCATGAGTTTGAGGCCACCCTGAGACTCCATAGTGAATTCCAGGTCAGCCTGGGCTAGAGGGAGACCCTACCTCCGAAAACCAGAAACAAAACAAAACAAAAAAACAAGTACTGTTTTTGTGGGTGCTGAGGTAATTTATCCTGATTGGATGATAAATGTCATTTATTTTCATAAGTTCCCCAGTAAATTGAATTGTTGTTGTTATTTTCAAGGTAGTGTCCCACTGTTGCACAGGCTGACCCAAACTTACTCTGTAGTCCCAGACTGGCCTTGAACTCACAGTGATCCTCACACTTCTGCCACTAGAGTGCTTGAATTAAATGTTTCTGCCACCATGCCAGGCTTCACTAATAATATCAACTAAACACTCAGACTTGGAAATGAAATGTTTCATGTCACAACATATAGTTTTTTCAAGAAGGTGTTCCTTAACCTGCCTTTACTCAGTGAGAAAACATCTCACTTTTCTGACAAGACAAACCAAGCCAAAAGTGTTGCATCTGCTATCAAATCCTCACTGTTAATTTGAAGAGGGAGCTGAAGCAAAGCTGAAGACTGTTGGAGTATCAGTGTTTTTGTTGTTTATTTTTGAAGTAGAGTCTTGCTCTAGCCCAGGCTGACCTAGAATTTGTGCCGGCCTGCAGCACAAGTCAAAACAGACCTCAAAGGAGGGAGTGGGAATGAATCTGAGACAAGAACACAAGGAATGGAGCCAAGACAAGTTCTGATCAAGGCTCAGGTTTATTCAGGCAAACACAAGCTTATATACAGAAAAGAAAACTTTTTTTTCAGCAATGCCTACATGCCTAAAGTCAGCTTCACCAGGGTCGTATAATAATTTATGCCTCTGTGTCTGGCGCCCACTTCTCCAAGGCCGTACGATAAGGCCTCTATGCCTGGTGCCTGTTTCAACAAGACCCTAAGTTAATTGCCTCTGTGTCAAAAGGCCAAAGACCAGCTGCAGTCCGCAAGGTCTCAGAGAAGCTGCAGCTCCTGACATCTCCCCCTTCTTTATTTATTAAAAGAAGCGACTGTGCCTGTCTTAGGTTGTCAGAGGCAGAAGAACATCGTTACCCGTCATTGGACAAACATATTATCCTTCAATACGTGCCCTGTCATAGGTTGGATGCCTCCTCCCCTGATCTTACCCGTCTCTGGCTACTAGCCGGATAAAATTCAGGGAGAATTAGGATAAAGTCTGAGGGAGCCAAGGACGTGTTCTATAGTGCATAGCTCGGACCTCTGCGCGAACATTTACAACAGACCTCATTAGACACTTGAAGAAAGTAGGCAATAGGCATAAGAGAAGCAGAAGGCAAACTCCCACAGCTGCAAAGCTGCCTATCCAGGAACTCAAAGAGTCCCAACCAGGCAACACAGACTTAATTGCAGCAATTAAATCATTAGCAGCCTTAGTGGCATCCAAATCAAGATGACTCTTCTGTATAGCTAGAATTTATGAATGTAAACTAACCAAACCTAATGAAATGTTATCATGGTGCCAAATTTCTTCTAAATGCATTTTGACCTATACCCAATCTTCATAACTAGCATTGTAAGTTTTAGAAGTGATGCAGATCCATTGGTAATTTGCATGGCATTCCAATCGAGCTCTAATCTTCAATCCTTGAATTTGCTCTCCTAAATATGTCACTACATCAAACAAAGCATCTATTTTTTCTTCTAACTTCTTATCTATGGTTACTTGAGTTCCCAGAGCAACAGAAACGTTCTTAGCTAGATTATTAACAAAGTGTGCAGTATGAACTTCT
Organism: Dipus sagitta; assembly: GCA_036346955.1. NCBI lineage: Eukaryota > Metazoa > Chordata > Mammalia > Rodentia > Dipodidae > Dipus > Dipus sagitta. The sequence goes on along the minus strand of CM070791.1, from coordinate 2,603,025 downwards.
TGTGTAAGAGCAACAGCAGCAGTAGTAATAGAAGCTAACAATGTAATAAATGCAGCTATCCCAGCAATAATTAAACCTACAACTCTCTTTTGTCTACTTAAACTATTAACCTCCTCTAGTATTTGAATACCCTTGTCAGAATAACAAGGCTTAGAAAGATTTACAGGAATCATAACAAATGCAGGTTGTTTGACAATTATTACAGTTTTAGAATCATGAGAAATACAATTGGACAGACTACAATTATCACAGGTAACATTAAACATTCCTTCAGACCCATGATGTCAAGTAATATTTATATTTCCTAACATCGGGGCATAAGGTGGTGTAACACAGGCCATAACAGTTCCCTTTGGAAGACTATTTGGATTATTGCTGTCAGATGTAACCTTGATACCTCCCATAGCAGCAGCAATTTTCCACATGTAAGTTTGCTGATGTCCATTGTCTGACCACTACAGTCCTGAGGACAGTCCATTAGACTTCACTGTAAGCAAGGTGTAGATGACACCATATTATCAGGATCAGCAGTGTCCTCTTGTTCAATCTCATGGCCTGCATACCGGACCAAGCGTTCTGGCAACCATCTGGCTCCATTTTCTTTCTGTGAAAAAATACAAACAGATCCTCGTCCCCATATAGGGTCGGACCCACTCCATTTGTTAGTCAATGGATCTTTCCACATTACTTTAGCATAATTAGTTTTGGTTTGTGCATGCCAAAAATGGTCAGCAGCAGAAAACCCTTTTGCATCCAAAAGTAAGAAATTTAAAATAAATAAAGTATGATTTAGCCATTTTGTTACTGATCTCTGTGTCATTTCCCCCTTTTTTGTTTTTTGTAACCAGATTTTTAATGTTCTATTTGCTCATTCAATGATACCTTGCCCTTGGGGGTTATAAGGAATTCCAGTAACATGCTCAATATTAAAAGAGGAACAAAAGTGCTTAAATCCTGCACTTGTATATCCTGGACCATTATCTGTTTTCAGTTGTTTAGGTACTCCTAGAATATTAAAAGAATGAAGACAATGAGCAATAACATGTTTAGTAGCTTCTCCCGTTTGAGCAGAAGCACAAATGAAACCAGAATAAGTGTCAATAGAAACATGTACAAATTTCATTTTTCCAAACTCAGGAACATGAGTTATATCCATTTTCCATAAGTGGCCAGGAGTCAAACCTCGAGGATTGACACCATGGTGTGGCACAGGTAAAAATGTGAGACATTGTTGACAATTTTTAACAATCTGTCGTGCTTGTTCACGTGTAATTTTATATTTAAGACGTAGAGTATTAGCATTAAGATGATGAAGCTTATGAGCATTAATAGCTTCTTCCACAGAAAAAATTCTAGTAGCCTCATCTGTAATAGCATTTCCCTGAGCTAAGGGTCTGGGGAGGCCAGAATGAGCACGAAGGTGTCCTACGTAGAAAGGTGCTGAGTGCTGGAGAATCAAAAGTTGAACCTGTGCAAACAAATTGTAAACAGTAGAAGAAGGACTTATTCTACTACAGGTTTCTAAATAAGGAACTGAGCGGACAATATATTGGCTATCAGTGTAAATATTAACAGATATAGTAGCAGTATGTTGTAATAAAGCTTTAAAGGCTGCCAGTTCTACAAACTGTGCAGATTTATAAGGAGTATTAAAAGTATATGTTTGTCCATTTAAAGAATAAGCAGCTAGGCCAGAAGAAGATCCATCTGTAAAGGCCAACATAGCTTCCTTGATAGGAGAAAATTGTGTATTGCAAGGAAAAATGACTTGATGTTACATGAAGAACTGAATCAATTTATGTTTAGGGTAATGATTATCAATGCTTCCTGCAAAACCTGCCATGGATAATGCCCAAGTATTTGAAAAAGTGAAAAGCCAAGAAACCTGTTTTGAATTATAAAGCTGACAGATAACCTGTGGTTCTATTCCAAAATATTTAATAGAATTAGCCCTTCCTTCCATCACTACTTTAGCAACAACATCATAATAAGGAGTGACAGTTCTTGGAGGGGAAGATGCAAGATGCACCCATAGTATAGGGGCTCCTTGCCACAACAATCCTGTTGGAGTATATGGGGTAGGAAATACAAGTAACCACAACTATAGTCAATATAAGTGATAAATTGTTCTTCTATAGCCTTTTGTAATGTAATTAATGCTTTAGAAGCTTCAGGTGTAAGAGAACGAAAAGAAGAAGGATTAGAGTCCCCCTGTAGTATATTAAATAAAGGTTTTAATTCATGAGTAGTAAGTTTTAAGTAAGGCCTAATCCAATTAATATCTCCTAACAATTTCTGGAAATCATTTAAAGTGGTGAGGTTCTGTGTTTTAAGAGTAACTTTCTGTGGTTTAATTTGTTTTGGATATAAATAAAACCCAAGATAAGAAAAAGGGGAATCTTGTACCTTTTCAGGTGCAATTTTTAATCCCCACATAGTGAGCTGTTGTTCCATGTAAGAAAAACAAGTCAAAACATCTGTCTTTTCCTTTCCAGCTAATAAAATATTGTCCATATAATGAATAATATATATTTGAGGAAATTTGCTTCTTGTAGAAGCTAAAGCCTTAGCCACAATTTCTGACATAAAATTGGACTATTAGCCATACCCTGAGGGAGAACTTTCCATTGATATCTTTTCATAGGTTCCTTAGAATTACTAGAAGGAACACTAAAAGCAAAACAGCAACAATCTCATGGATGTAAAGGTATAGTAAAAAAGCAATCTTTTAAGTCAATAATCATTTTAGAAAAGTCAGCTGGAATAGCTACAGGACTAGGCAGACCAGGTTGCAATGCTCCCATTAAATGCATAGTAACATTCATAGCTCTCAGATCTTGTAGTAATCGCCATTTTCCCGATTTCTTTTTAATGACAAAAATTGGAGTATTCCAGGGTGAAGATGATTCCTCTATATGTCCTGCCTCTAATTGCTCTTGAACTAACGTTTGAGCAGCTATCAGTTTTTCCCGTGTCAAAGTCCACTGATCCACCCATACAGGATCATCAGATTTCCAACAAATAGGCTCTGCGTGGGGCGGCACAGCCTGACCAGTGGCCACTAGGGGAAATACCCCAGCCCTTGATGATTTGTATTAGAAGCTACTTCAATAGGTAATGAGTCACCTTTTTCCCATTTTCTTAATCCTTTACCAGGCAAGTAGCCCTGTTTAAGCATTTGAGCAGTAACAATTTCATTAGGACTACACATTAACAATTTCATCTGACTCAAAACATGTCTTCCCCACAGGTTTAAAGGCAAACTGTCTATAATGTAAGGGTTACAATACCCAGTATTTCCTTCCTCATCTTCCCAAAGTAATTCTGCAGCACTCTGCTCAGGACAAGAGGATTGTCCAGTACCTCTCAATTGAGTCCCTGTAGGATGCTTAGGCCAAGAAGCAGGCCAATGATTACCAGACAAAATAGTAACATCAGCTCCAGTGTCTATTAACCCTTCAAAATGCTTCCCATTTAATTTTAAAGTTAATTTTGGACGTTCCTTACTGATAGGTTGGAACCAGTAAGCATCTGATGAACCAAATCCTTGAGTCCCTCGACCCTGAACATTAGCAACCCTTCCAGTTCTTATCATAGGGAGGAGCAACAATTGAGCTATTCTCTGACCAGGCAATATTGTAAAGATTGTTTTTGGAGAAGACACCATAATTTTAAGTTCTCCTGTGAAATCTGCATCAATAATTCCAAGTGCTATTTGTAATCCCTGCATAGTACTGCTACTTCTTCCCAAAATTAAGCCTACACTGTCCTTTGGCAGTGGGCCACATACTCCAGTAGGCAATGCTTGAAGTCCCATTTCTGGAGTCAATACTGTGTAGGTGGAGGAACTGAGGTCGAGTCCAGCACTCCCTGGGGTGGCTCGGAGAAGTTGGGAGACTGGCTGTAACTGGCTGTTTGAGGAACGAACTGAATTGCCCCATAAACTTGTCTTTGCGGGGCCTGGGGCTGGCCCCTCCTCCTGTTTCCCTGCTGCTGGACAATAGGGTTGCCATCGCTATCTGTTTGAGATCTACATTCCTTTGCCCAGTGTTTTCCTCTTCTGCACCTTGAGCAAAGACCAAAAGCTGGATTATTGGAATTTCCATTTTTTCTTTTAATTGGACAATCTTTTTTCATATGTCCTATTTTTCCACAAGAGAAGCACTTGCCAGATCTTGCTGCAGTGGTAGCCATTTGAAAAGGAATTCCTTGTAACGCTGCCATGGCTATCCCCTGCGTATAGCTAGGGCCAATATCAGCACATAATCTAATATATCCTTGTAGATCAACTTTCTTTCTATAAGGCCATATAGCTGCTTTGCAAGCACTATTTGCATTTTCATAAGCAAGCTGTTTTACAAAGTCCATACCAGCGCCAGCATCTCCAAATACTCTCCCTGCTGTTTTTATCAATCTATCAACAAAATCAGCATAATTCTCATCACGACCCTGTATAACCTTAGTTAAATTCTCCCCCACAGCTTCTCCTTTTGAAGGAAGAGTAAACCACGCTTTACGAGCTGCTGTGGCTATTTGTTGATAAACAGCACGGGGATATACAATTTGATTGTCATTCCCAGCATAGTTTCCTTCCCCAGTAAGCATATCAACATTCCAATTACCATTCCCTGCCTGTTGATTCAACATTGCAGTCTTTTTGCATAACATATAGAATTCTACTTTCCAAATTAAATATTCTCCTCCTGATAAACAAGCTTTGCCTATAGATTTTCAAGCAACAGGACATTAAGATGCCAAAATTGAGACAGTTACTTTACATACAATAGAGTAGAATCTGGTCTTTTCTGAGCCAAAACAGCTAGCTAAATAATAATATAACCCTTGATAAATCTTTTTGAAAGAAAAAACATTATTTGACAACCAGTGGTTTTGGCTTAAACTTGATAGCTATTGATTTCATGTATCACAGAAATTTTTATTAACATAAAACAATTTAATGTTTTACTCATGAATTAAATTTGATAAAGCTTAAGCAAGCTATCCCAACATATTTAGTTTAAAAACCTCTAACTTTAGGCATGGTGTTTAGGTTTAGCCTGTACATTTCTTTCTTCCTTTCTTTCTTTCTTTCCTTTCTTTCTTTCTTTTTCTCTTTTTTTTAACATCCGCACACCTTTATTTACATACTTTAACATTCTGATCTAAGTACCACTCAAAAGGCATTTTTAATGAGCATTCTATGTCCCAACATTGAAAAATTCCTTTCCAGTTCCTTCAATCAATTCATCTCACCACATTATTAACCATCTTTCTTATAAGGCTATTAAAAAATTACAGCAAATTGATTCTAGAAGAGAAAGGAGTGTCACCTGTGTTCATCTCATCTCTTTAGTTACAAACAGTCACAAACACGACACGACTAGCAAGCACAATGAGCATACATAAACACATACACACACACACACACACACAAAAGTTAGTCCAGACATTTAATTCTTTCCCTACCTTATCCCAAGCATCTGAATCAACATTTCCCTGCTCTATAAACCAAGGGCTCCTTTTATTAACAAAATTAAAAAATTTGCTTAAAGAACTTGATGAAATCCCAATTCCTTGTGCCTTAAAATATCTCTTACTACAGCAATTAGCTCCTTTTTACTCTTTGCTTGTCCCATAATTGCGCCAACTTACCTGATTCCAGAAGACTGAGCAGGCGACTGCAGACTTCTTTTTAATCTTTACTTTCTTCCGCAGATCCTGAGTTGATGTTGGCATTCCTCACTGAAGTCCCTCGTATTCAAAGTCCATGTTCCGGGCACCACTATGTGCCTGCCTGCAGCACAAGTCAAAACAGACCTTGAAGGAGGGAGTGGGAATGAATCTGAGACAAGAACACAAGGAATGGAGCCAAGACAAGTTCTGATCAAGGCTCAGGTTTATTCAGGCAAACACAAGCTTATATACAGAAAAGAAAACTTTTTTTTCAGCAATGCCTACATGCCTAAAGTCAGCTTCACCAGGGTCGTATAATAATTTATGCCTCTGTGTCTGGCGCCCACTTCTCCAAGGCCGTACGATAAGGCCTCTATGCCTGGTGCCTGTTTCAACAAGACCCTAAGTTAATTGCCTCTGTGTCAAGAGGTCAAAGACCAGCTGCAGTCCGCAAGGTCTCAGAGAAGCTGCAGCTCCCGACAAGAATTCACTATGTAGTCTGAGGTTATCCTCCAATGCACAGTGATCCAGCTACCTCAGCCTCCCAAGTGCTGGGATGAAAGGCATGCACCAGAACCTATAGTCTCTGCAAACTCCAGATGCATGTGCCACTTTGTGCATCTGGCTTGATGTGGGTACTGAATCAAAATAGGCTCATTAGGCTTTGCAGACAAATGCCTTAGGCACTGAGCCATGTCTCCGGCCCACTTTGTTTTTGTTTTTTTTTTCTTCTAGTGTCATCATTAGTCATATAGTGGCCATGGTTATTATTTTAAGAGCTTGTAAGGCATGGGACAGTTTCCATACATACATACTCATTATTACCCACATTTTAGGATAAATTTTGGTGGATATTTTGGGCTTGTTATGTTATTTTGGTTGGCTGGCTGGATGGATGGCTTTGTTGGAAGCTGTGCAAATTACTATATTAGTGAATCTGTTTATACTTATAGTGAGGAATGGTTATTATGGTTCTTTGTGAAAAAAAAAATCTGTGTTTCCTGATTGTATCATCTTATTTATCTCTAGATTACCTGCTCTTTACATGTACACACAGTTGTTGCATTTATAATAGTGTAATAGCAGAATGTATTTTTAGGTCCTTCCTCACTTTCCAAAGTATTTTTAAAATGATAGCTTGGCACATAGGCATTTACAATGCACCACTAATAGTTTGTTTCATAGGTAGTTTTAATCCCAGTTAGGGACATCTGCAAGTGTTTGAGGTAGCATGGTATTCTAGAAAACACTCTGACTATGAGTGGGGCCTAGAGTAGTTTTCTGTATCATCTAACACATGCCAAATAGTGCCTGATTGATTGGACACGAGAAAACACAAATGACTTTATATTCCCCCTTGGATTAACTTGAGGCTTGCTGGGAAATCACTGAGGAGATTCATTGCTATCAAAAGTAGCAAGCTTCCAAGAGGGTCGCCTTTCCTCTAGTATTGGAAATAAACTGATTCTTTAGTTTTCACTTGTGATAACCACTGTGAAGACCAGATTTAATACTGCCTATCAGATTGTTCTTAGAAGACTTCATCTCATTTTGTATGCTGTAAAGGGTCTATAGGTAGCTGCAGAATTACATGAAGTCATGGGTTAGCTGGTGAAGTGATTGGATTAGTAAATGTATATTGGTAGTGAAATTTAGCAAATAAATTGAAATAAGCATAATTATGCCTTTGTTTTTGACAAGTGATGTAACTAAAGTATGTGTGTACAGTAGTAAAAATGGATTCCAAACAGTTTGTTTTGGTTTTTTGAGGTAGGTTTTGCTCTAGCTGACATTGACCTGAAATTCACCATGTGTTAGGCTGGCCTCTAACTCACAGTGATCCTACATCGGTATCCCAAGTGCTGGAATTACCTGGCTCAAAAAGAGAGAAATGAAATAATAAAATGCAAATGGATCAAGGCTATTCAAAAGTACCTACACTGGCTAGTAAGCCACAGAGTATATATATATGGGCAAACTTGCTTTTACATAGGGCGAGGGTGGGAAGGTGGAAGTAGGTTGTGAAGAGTTAGGGAGGCCTTGATAGAAAAGTTTATGAGCCTTTTTCTCCTCGGTGAAGACTTATTTTGCATCTTGCTGTCATTAAAGGCAGTTCTTGAAGTTTCAGTCACTTAAGTGTACCCACTAAACAACATGCAACCTTCCATTTTCCTTTGCCCAGTTACCCTTCAACATCACAGCAGCCCCATGGTACCTGAGAGTTCCTTGATCACATCATACTTTGTCCACCTGCCAGAGACATGAGAATGCTTCTCTCACTGCATTTGCATCAAGGTCTCAATGTGGTCTTTCCTGCTGTGTCTTTATTCTTAATATAAACATGTGTAGTGCTTCTTGGCTGTGGTAGGAAGCATTGGGTATTTGGAATTAACTGGTTATTCTTGAATTTCTTTTTACAATAAATCAATGTTTATAATCTTCCAATTCATCTGCGTTTTACATGAATGCTTTTATTCAGTTAGAACTTCTCAGACCTATTGAGGAATGGGGGGAGGAAGACATTGATTGGTATTGTCGGGCACCCAAAGCACTAGGTGTTGTCATTACCATTTTCTCAAGACTGTGACTTTTTTAAAATAGAAAAATAACAGACTATGAGGACGTGAATGGGATGCAAATGCAGTTGCTGTTTTAAGTGTTTATATTAATCAGATTATTCTAGATAGAACCTGGAAAAGAATGTTAAAAAAAAGTAATTCATTTTGTAACTGAAAATTCATAAGTGTTTAAACTCAAACCAGAGCTAGGCATGGTTGTGCTCCCTGTTAAGACCAGCAAGTGGTTGGTGGAGATAGGAAAATTGCTATGAGTTCAAGGCCAGCCTGGGACTACAGAGTGAGTTCTAGGTCAACCTGGGCTACCATGAGACCCTACCTCAGAAAAAAAACACCCACAAAATAACTCAAATTTTGCCAGCATGGAGGCAATGTCCAGAGATTAAGTTTCCTAGCATTTGAATATCTAATTTTATCTTTGCAGCATGCTTTTATAAGAACCATGGGTGTGTCTATCATAACTGTTTTCTATATTTTGTAAAAGTATTCTCTACATTTTAAGTGGTTACAGTAGATATCTCTTAATGCACACTTGTCAAATATACATATATACATATAATTTATATATATATCATATATCATATATATCATAATACATATATCATATACTATATATAATATATATTATATACTAAATATATATCATTAGATAGATACATAGATAGATAGATAGATAGATAGATAGATAGATAGATACATAGATAGATAGACAGATAGATATAGATAGATATAATTTGCACTTTTCTGTTTGTTTTAGAGGTAAATTCATCCTCAGGTTGCATTTTTTTCTTACAGATAACTTTTTGTCTTATGTTTTTGAAATATATTTCTCCTTTAAACTTTAAAACTTTAAAAGCAAAATGAAAAGTTCTGGGCTTGGGAACTGGCTCCATGGTTGAAGGCACTTGCTTGCAATGCCTGGGTTTAATTCCCCAGCAGCCATGGAAAGCCAGATACAAATGTGATGTGACACCTAAATCTGAAGATCTTTATTGTTGGTAAGAGATACCCATCATGCTAATACACATGCACATATAAACACACATGTACAAATAAAATTAAAATAATAAATAGAAGCTTCAAATCATATACTTTTAGTCTCTCATATTTTTCTATTGTCTATAATTTATTTACCCATTTATTTAATAAAATGCAAGCATTCTGCAGAACAATCAGAGCCCAGGTAAGATTGTATAGATTTCCAAAAATCACACATTAGCTAATTACAGAATATCTAAATAAGAAATGAGCATGACTCCTGGGATCATGGCAAAAAAGAGAACCTGATTTTAGATTTGTAGTTCCTATATAGACTATTGATCCTGGTGGCATGTGCCTGTCACTCCAGCACTGGGGAGACACAACTAGGAGAGTCCTTGGGGCAGGCCTGCTAACTTGTTTAGCTGAGTTGGTGAGCAAAATAAGGTCTCTGACAAATACCTTGGCCTCCAAACTCTCATGAACACACAACACACATGAGTACCCACACACATGTGCACACATTCACCCCCACATACCATACAGAAAGTCACATGCATTCAAATATCCATTCACACACACACACGTGCAAAAAAGAAATATTTGTTCAATATGTAACTATAAAATAGACACTCTATTATGATTAACATTTATTGTTATATTTATTAAACAAATATTCAAAATATCTTCAATTAAACCTTTTCCAACCGAAAGACTTAACCTAAACAGCATTAACTATGATTGTAAGATGGATGGAAAATTCCAGACTGGGAATGATGTTCCTGGAAGTGAAGAACACAGCTCTGTTCCAGCTCCCTGGATCTCTCCCACCTCTGACTCAGAAGTTCCCTTTCCAGAGACTTCCTCAGGCCAAACTGGGATTGATAAGGTTTCTGAGTTGTCTTGCTTTTGGGTAGGGCAATCCCAGTAAGCACATACACAGTACAAATACCATAACAACACTAATTTTTTTTTATTTATGGCGGCTCTATTACTATTTAAGGGTTAAAAGGCTTAATAGTTTCTCTTTAAAAGAATATGTTGATTTAGGAGAGCAACAGAAAAAACATGCATGTACCGTGGCTCTTGCCCTACAAAGAAACTGCACACATATGTGCCACTTTTTGTGTCTTGCTCTATGTGGGTACCATGGCATCAGACCCAGGCCATCTGGTTTTGCAAGCAAGGGCCTCTAAACTCTGAGCCATTACCTAGCCCAATAGGTTATTTTCAATATTTTTTAAAAATAATTTCATAATTGAAATCTATGGTGAAAAGAAAACATGTTTCCCATTTAGAATTTTATCTCTACTGCTTAGCTTTTGAACAGGTAGTGTCAATGGTGACAATGCATCTGTTTACTTGTTTGGGGCTTATCAGTTAGGGTAGCACAAGTTATGCCAGCCATTGATTAGAATCTCAATTAAAATTCCCTATGGCTTTATCTGTCATCATTGTGGAATTATTGTTGGTTAGAAGAAATAATCTTATAAAACTGATTAGTTAAGTATTTTTAAAAATTAACACAGGACTAGCAATGGGAATGTGGAGTGAAATACTTTAAGAGAAAAATTACACAGGCATAGGATTTCTATAACAAAATTTGAAATTTGGTCAAAGATAACTAGGAAAATTTTAAGTTGCTGTAGCTTTTAAACAAACTTATTTTCTTTTATTAAATAGTGAGTAAGTATTGAAGTCATTGTGCTTAACCTAAGGAGTATAAAATGGCAGTAGTGTCAAGATAACTATGAAAGTTACAAGGGGCCTGGAGACATGGCTTAGCAGTTAAGACATTGTCTGTAAAGCCAAAGGGCCAGGTTTGATTGCCCAGGAACCATGTAAGCCAGATACACAATATGATGCATATTAGAATTCACTTGTTGGGGTTGGAGGTCCTGTCATGCCCATTCTTTTTCTCTATCTGTACCCTCTCTCAAATAAATAAAAAATATATGTTTTCTGGGTATTGTGTTTCACACCTTTAATCCCCACACTCAGGAGTGATAGGAGGGTTGCTATGAGTTCAAAGTCACTCTGAGGCAACATACTGAGTTCCAGGTCAGCCTGGGCTAGAACAATACCCTACTTTGATAAAAAAAAAAAAAAAAAAATTACAAGCGCACATAGATTCCTAAGTTGGAGCATGGGAAATTTCTGTAATCAATTCATAAAAACATATTGTAAGAATATGATGTTTTGATGACTAAGGTCTTTCTGATGTGATATTGAGTGTTTTAAATTTGTATACATTTCTCTTATCATCATTCCTGTGCTATATAGATGTGGATTTTGCCAGATGAGGATTTATCTATAGTTTTTTTTTTCTTAAATTTTTATTAACATTTTCCATGATTATAAAAAATATCCCATGGTGCTACCCTCCTTCCCCCGACTTTCCCCTTTGAAATTCCATTCTCCATCATATCCCCTCCCCATCTCAATCAGTCTCTCTTTCATTTTGATGTCATGATCTTTTCCTCCTCTTAGGATGGTCTTGTGTAGGAAGTGTCAGGCACTATGAGGTCATGGATATCGAGGCCATTTTATGTCTGGAGGGAGCACGTTGTAAGGAGTCCTACCCTTCCTTTGGCTCTTACATTCTTTCTGCCACCTCTTCCACATTAGACCCTGAGCCTTGGAAGGTGTGATCAAGATGTTACTCAGTACTCCAGTCACTTCTTTCCAGCACTATGATACCTTCTGAGTCATCCCAAGGTCACTGCCATCTCAAAAGAGAAGATTCTCTACCAAAAGTGAGAGTAGTGTAAATATAAGCGTACAAATATTAAGAGAAGTGCTTACTGGGCAGTTTGATAGGCACAGTATATACATTTTTCCAGACATCAGCAGATGTTACACCCCTAATGCTCATGACTACCCTTGTTTTAAGTTTTCAGTATCAGGGATATATTCCCTCCAATGGAGCGGGCCTCCATTCCAATTGGAGGGCAGTTGGTTTCCACCATGATAGATGTGCCACTATTGCACCCGTTGGCTCATTTGGCCTGGCTGGCCAATTATAAGTCTTGCAGTGTCCACTGCTGAGTATCTTCACGGGTGATATCTCTCTCCCATTGAACTAAATGTAGAATGGCTTCTTCCAGCTTTCTCTCAGCTGGTCTACATGGAGGAGGTTCTCAGCTCGGTTCCAGCAGAATTTCTCAGTGGCCTTGCCGCCCAAGTATGTGGAGTCTTCAGCAATAGGGTCTTACCATCTATTCCCGGTGGGAAACCAAAGGCCTCGGCAATGGCCTATAATGTTTTGGGGGCATCAGGGACCTCCCTGGCCAACAACTCACTGGAGGTATCCCATCCCTGGCACTGAAAATTTTCTAACAATGATCTATGGCTCCTGAGGGTTCCATTGTCCAAAACCAGAGGATTCCCTATGATTTATTTGCATCCTCTAAGATTTTGGTTAGCCCTCCCTCCACCTTTCCTTTACTTAATCTCTTCCCCTGACCTCACTTTGGGCCTTTTCACCCCATTAATCTATTCTTCTACTTACATATATACAGTATCAACCTATTAAGTACCCTCCTCCCTTCCTTTCTCTTTCCTTTATATCTCCTTTTTAACTTACTGGCCTCTGCCTCTGAGTTTTATCCTTCTCGCACAGAAGTCCAATCATCTGTACCTAGGATCCACATATGAGTGAAAACATGCGGTGCTTGGCTTTCTGGGCTTAGGTTACCTCACTTAGTATAATCCTTTCCAGATCCATCCATTTTCCTGCAAATTTCATAATTTCATTTTTCTTTACTGCTGAGTAGAACTCCATTTTATAAATATGCCATATCTTCTTTATCCAGTTATCAGTTGAGGGACATCTAGGCTGGTTCCATTTCCCAGCTATTATGAATTGAGCTGCAATAAACATGGTTGAGCATGTACTTCTAAGGAAATGTGATGAGTCCTTAGGATATATGCCTAGGAGTGCTATAGCTGGGTCATATGGTGGACCAATTTTTAGCTGTCTTAGGAACCTCCACACTGATTTCCACAATGGTTGGACCAAATTGCATTCCCACCAGCAGTGTAGAAGGGTTCCTCTTTTTTCCAGATCCTCACCAGCATTATGATCATTTGTTTTCATGATGGTAGCCAATCTGACAGGAGTGAGATGGAATCTCAATGTAGTTTTAATCTGCATTTCCCTGATGACTAAGGATGTAGAACATTTTTTTAGATTCTTATGTGCCATCCATATTTCTTCTTTTGAGAACTCTCTATTTAGCTACATAGCCCATTTTTAATTGGCTTGTTTGATTTCTTATTATTTAGCTTTTTGAGTTCTTTGTATATCCTAGATATTAATCCTCTATCAGACATATAGCTGGCAAAGATTTTTTCCCATTCTGTAGGTTGCCTCTTTGCTTTATTCACAGTGTCCTTTGCAGTACAAAATATTTATAGTTTCATGAGTTCCCAGTGGTTAATTGGTTAATTGGGGTTATATTCAGAAAGTCTTTGCCAAGACCAATATGTTGAAGGGTTTCCCCCACTTTTTCTCTAGCAAGTTCAGAGTTTCAGGTCTGATGTTAAGGTCTTTAGTCTATTTGGACTTAATTCTTGTGCATGGAGAGAGAGAAGAATCTATTTTCATCCTTCTACAGATACATATCCAGTTTTCCCAGCACCATTTGCTGAAGAGGCTGTCTTTTCTCCAATGAGTACTTTTGGCATTTTTATTGACTATCAGGTGGCTATAGCTACCTGAACTTATATCTGGGTCCTGTATTCTGTTCCATTGATCTACATATCTGCTTTTGTGCCAATACGATGCTGTTTTTGTTACTATGGCTCTGTAGTATAGGCTAAAATCAGGTATGGTGATACCACCCACCTTATTTTTGTTGCTCAGTATTATTTTAGATATTCGAGGTTTTCTGTGATTCCAAATGAAGTTTTGTGCTGTTTTTTTCTATTCCCGTGACGAATGCCTTTGGAATTTTGATGGGGATTGCATTAAATGTGTAGATTGATTTTGGTAAGATTGCCAGTTTCACAATATTGATTCTTCCAATCCAGGAACAAGGGATGTTTTTCCATTTCCTAGTGTCTTCTGCAATTTCTTGCTTGAGTGTTTTATAGTTTTCATTGTAGAGATTCTTTACTTCCTTGGTTAGGTTTATTCCAAGGCACTTTATTTTCTTTGATGCGATTGTGAAAGGGAGTGATTCTCTGATCTCATCCTCTGTGTGTTTGTTGTTAGCATATAGGAATGCTACTTATTTCTGTGTATTTATTTTGTATCCTGCTACATGGCTGTAGGTGTTTATGAGCTCTAACAGTTTGCTGGTAGAGTCTTTAGGGTTCTTTATATGTAGAATCATGTCATCTACAAACAATGATAACTTGATTTCTTCCTTTCCAATTTGTATCCCTTTTATGTGCGTCTCTTGCCTTATTGCTATGGCTAAGACTTCCAGTACTATATTAAATAAAAGTGGGGACAGTGGGCACCCTTGTCTTGTTCCTGATTTTAGTGGAAAAGCTTCCAGGGTTTCCCCATTTAGTAATATGTTGGCTGTAGGTTTGTCATAAATAGCCTTTAATATATTGAGATATGTTCCTTCTATTCCCAGTCTCTGTAGGACTTTTATCACGAAGGGATGTCTGATTTTGTCAAATGCTTTTTCTGCATCTAATGAGATGATCATGTGGTTTTTGTCCTTCAGTCCATTTATATAATGTATTACATTTATCGTTTTGCATATGTTGAGCCATCCCTGCATCTGTTGGATAAAGCGAAGTTGGTCAGGGTGTATGATCTTTTTGATATAATCTTGAATTCTGTTTGCCAATATTTTGTTGAGGATTTTTGCATCTATGTTCATGAGGGAGCTTGGTCTGTAATTTTCTTTTTTTGTTCTATCTTAGACTGGTTTTGGTATCAGGGTGATACTGGCTTCATAGAAGGAATTTGGTAGGATTTCTTCTTTTTCTATTTTGTGGAAAAGCTTAAGAAGCAATGGTGTTAGTTCTTCCCTGAAGGTATAGTAAAATTCAGCAGTGAATCCATCTGGGCCTGGACTTTTTTAAGTTGGGAGATTTTTGATAACTGCTTGGATCTCCATGCTTGTTATATGTCTATTTAAGTGATTAATCTCATCTTGATTTAATTTAGGTGGGTCATATAAATCAAGGAAATCATCCATTTATTTCACATTTTCATACTTAGGGGAGTATATACTTTTATAGTATGTCCCCATGATTTTTTCAATTTCTTTGGCATCTGTTGTGATGTTACCTTTTTCATCTCTGATTTTATTAATTTGTGTCTCTTCTCTCTTTCTTTTGGTCAGATTTGCTAAGGGTTTATCAATCTTGTTTATCCTTTCAAAGAACCAAATCTTTGTTTCATTGATTCTTTGGATTTTTTTTTTTTTTTTTTTTTTGGTTTCTATTTCATTAATTTCTGCCCTAATCTTGATTTTTTCTTCCCATCTACTGATTTTTGGTTTGCGTTGTTCTTCTTTTTCCAAGGTTTTAAGGTGAAGCATTAGGTCATTTACTTGCGACCTTTCTAATTTCTTAATATAGGCACTTAAAGCTATAAATGTACCTCTTAGGACTGCCTTCATTGTGTCCCAGAGATTTTGGTATGTTTTGTTCTCATTATCATTGGACTCTAAATTTTTTGATTTCCTTCTTGATTTGTTCATTGACTCATTCCTCATTTAGTAGTCTGTTGTTTAATTTCCATGATTTTGTGTATGCTCTATAGCCTTTACTTGCTATTGATTTGTAGTTTGATTCCATTGTGGTCAAATAGAATACAAGGAATTATTTCAATTTTCCTGTATTTGTTAAGATTTGTTTGTGTCCTAATATGTGATCTATTTTAGAGAATGTTCCATGTGCTGCTGAAAATAATGTATATTCTACAGCATTTGGATGAAATGTCCTGTAGATATCTGTTAGGTCCATTCCTTCTATGACCTCATTTAATCCAGATGCCTCTCTGTTTATTTTTTCCCAGTATGACCTGTCAATTGATCAGAGTGGGGTGTTGAATTCACCCACTACCACTGTGTTTGGTGTTATCTGTGACCTTAGTTCTACTAGCATTTGTTTGGTGAATTTGGGAGCCCCCATGTTAGGTGCATATATGTTTATGAGTGTAATATCCTCCTGCTGGAGGGTGCCTTTAATCAATATAAAGTGACCTTCCTTATCTTTCTTAACTAATGTTGGACTGATGTCTACCTTGTCAGATACTAGGATAGCAACCCCTGCTTGTTTTCCAGGTCCATTTGCTTGAAATACTGTTTTCCAACCTTTCACCCTAAGATAGTTTCCACATCTATAGTTTTAATATAGAAAAAAATATTACAAAAGGGGATGGGAGAAATGTAAGAGTCACCGGGTGGAAAGGTGGTGTATTGTCCTCCCACCAGAAACAAACTAGTGCATTGATAACCTCAAAGTGAAGACCAAAATCCCAAAGAAGGTCCCATTGAGAAATGTGGCTGGTTGAGAGGGGACATAAGGGTATAACCCAATGGGAATATGACCAGTTTGCACTAAGTTCATACAAAAAAGTTTTCCATAGAAACTGTTGTAAAACATAAATTAATTATATCACAACTCACTAGAGCTGCTTCTAATTTTTTATTCATCTGTTTGTCATTTATCTTCATGCAGTGAGTCTCCTTGTGTGCTCGGTTGTGTGAGTGCAGGCACATGTGTGTTAAGGCCTCTTGCAGAGGTCAGAGGATAACTTTTGTGTTGGTTCTCATCTGTCCATCTCATTCGAAGTAGGGTTTCTCAATTTAGATTTCACCTGCTGCTGTTTTTTGCTGTGTTCACCAGGGACTTCCAGGGAAATGACTTGTCTCAGACTTCATCTCCCACTAGCATCAGTATGCAGTGATTATAGAAGCTTGCTATAGCTGCTGTGTTTTTACAGAAGTTCGTGTGTTGGAATATGGTACACCAGCTTGAGAAGCTCTTTATTGACTTGGACATCACAGCAGATGAAGCACTCTTGGCTTCACATTGTATGCATGCATATGTGGGTGTGCATGTGGAGACCTGTGAACAACCTCCTGCATCTTTGGGAATGATTTCCATCTCCTTTGTGACAAGATATCTCATTGGCTTAAGGCCACCAATTAGCTTTGACTAGCTGGCCAGAATAAATTATATGTGCCACCATGCTGGGTATTTTACAGAGGCACAGGAGATAAAGGTTAGGTCCTCAAACACTGTACCAACTGAGCTCTCTCTCCAGCCCCACTACAAATAGTTTACAGAAATAAAATTCTTCAGTAATTCCTTGTTGGCCTGAGTGAAGCATGTTTTTAAATGTTTTGTTTACATTCAGTAAATTATACCCAGAAATTTTATTTCCAAGCTATATATCCTATTTAAACATTAAAACTATGGTACCTATCAGAAATATTTTAAGTGTCTGCCAGCTTATAGTGTCATTATAAGAGTTTGTTTAGTCTTACTAGTCAAAAGTCATCTTGTCTATTTGGTGTGGAGTACAGATGTTAGGTCCTCTTATGAGATATGCATATGAGTATGTAAGTATCTTGCCTGAGAATGTGCATCCTCCAGGTTTAGGTGCTCACTATACAGAGTTAGTAGCCAGACAAAGGGAAAATGGCTTGAAATGGAGACAATATATAATGTTTGGTTAAGAAACAGTCTGAATTTTAATTACTCTCTTTTACTTTATGTACAATTGCTTTTAAAATTTATTTTATTTATTTGAAAGAGAGATAAAGGCAGAGAGAAAATGGGTGTGTCATGGTCATCAGCTGCTGCAAACCAACTACAGATGCATGAACCACCTTGTGCATCTGCCTTATGTGTGTCCTAGGGAATCAAACATGGGTCATTTGGCTTTGCAGCCAGGCTCCTTGACTGCTAACTCATCTCTCCAGCCCTTAAACAAGCCTTCTTTAAAAAGACATGTATGAAACATAATTTTTTACCTTCCACTGCTTTTACTTCATTTTTATTTGCTTTATTTACAGCCCTAGATACGTTACTGCATCCTTGGAAGAAACACTCAAAGATCACTTACAAAAATCGATATAAAAATGAGTTATATAATGTACCTAAGTAATATTAAAACGTATGTGAAATTTCCATTTTAAAAGCATTTGTGGGCTGGAGAGATGGCTTAGCAGTTAAGGCACTTAGCTACAAAGCTAAAGAACCTCAGTTCCATTCACCAGAACCAACATAAGCCATATGCACAAGGTGGCTCATACATCTGGAGTTTGTTTTTAGTGGCTTGATTATTCGATTTGCCCATTCTCTCTCTGTCTATCTGCCCTTTCTCTATATTAAAAAATAAAATATTAAAATAGAATCTTTTATGACATGAATAACAATGGGGAATTTTCCTTTTAAAAGATATTAATGAAGGAATGAAGTGAAATGCCAAATATTTCTATGTGTTACCAACCATCAGCTAGAGGTCAAACTGAGAGTCACTAAATGAGCTGTTATGATCACCTTGTGAAGATATTCTTGCATGCAACTACCACAAGTAAATAAGGAACAGGACCTGAGAAAAGGAAATAATGAATGAGAAAGGGTTAATAGAGTGAAAGAAGGAAAAATAGTAAATGCATATTTTTGATATTTAGAAACCCATGTAACTTTCTATAAAAATGTCGAAAGTGAAGAGATGTGGAAGCAGACTTCCCAGAGAAGTTCCCTCTGAAAATTTACAGAAGTGTGTGTGGGGGGGGGGAGGGGTTGTTAATATAAACAAAGTGATTCTGGACCTTTGCTCTTGCAGTATGTTATCAGGCAATGACAATGCCTCCACCACCCTCTGAGTAGCTAAGTCATACTTCCCCTTCCAGGAATAACACATAAAAATGACTCTTTGGGTCATTCAGTCCTGACAAACAACCAAGGAAAAGAAAGCATTCACTTCTGAGCATGTTTCTGGAGAGGATGGAAAGACAAATAGTGAAAAAGATAGCAATCCTAACTGTGGACTGGGGAGATGGCTCAGCAGTGAATGGTGCTTGCTTGCAAGGCCTACCATCCCTCTTCTGACTCACTCTCAAGTCACATGTACAAACTTCTAACTCTAATGACCTGAGTTCAATTCCCCAGTACCTACATAAAGTCAGATGCACAAAATGGCACATGCATCTAGAATTTGTTTGCAGTGGCAGGAGATCCTGGAGCAACCACTCTTTCTGTCTCTCTGTCTTCTTACAAATCAATAAAGAAAATACTTTTAAAAGAATTAAAATTTTTTAATTTTTGATATACTGATGTCTATTATATTTCAGGTATTTCTGCATAGAAACATAAGGATTCCGATTACAACTTTATTTGACAACTTCGTCAACTAAGTATCAGAACTTCATGTTTATTAAGGATTGTTTTTCTCCAATAATTAAGAAAGTCCAAGTGATATAGGAGTATACAACTTAGCATTATTTGTTAGGCTGTTCCTTGTACTTTGGTAATTTCCAGAGTTCTTGAAACTATAGATTTATGTATTTCAGACTATTTTATTATGTTTATCATTCTCAGCAGTTGACACATAATCCCATAAGTTAGAAACCATGGCAGCACTGAAATTTGCCATTACTAAAGTGAGCTCTGATCATAATTTCATATATCATTTCGAGGTGAAATGCTGAGATTATTATATCATTGTACATATGTAATTATTTTCTTTGCATTTTTAGAATAACCTCATGGATATCAACAACACAAGGTAATGTTTGCTACTCACCTATGAATCACTAAGCTGGTAATTTCAGAAAAAAACATACATTATTAATTTTCTCCTCAAAATAATTAATGTTACCAAGGAAACAGAACCTACCCTTCAGACAGAAGAATCAACCATGATGACTTGGAGACTTCTAAAGAGGTAAAGGTGTCACCACCATTTCACCTGCACACTTATTAATACACTTATGATTTGTCAGTGCTTTCATTTCTAAGAAAAGTATGTGAGGACAATAAATATCCCAGATAACAAATGTTTTATACTCAGTGCTTGAATGTTTTATGCAAAGTAAAAGTCATGATTTAAAATTTGTAAGCTAAGTCCAGGCATGGTGATGCATGCCATTAATCCCAGCACATAGATGGCAGAGGTAGGAGAATCTCCCTGAGTGTGAGGCCGCCCTGAGACAACATGAATTACAAGTAAGGCAGGGATAGAGCAAGACCCTACCTGGAAATAAAAACAAAAGATATTGTAACCTAATCATGAAATTAAAATTCATGAAAACTCATTTTTAACATACAGATAGCTGTTATACAGATATGTATTTTTAGCTATGTAAGGCTGTCTGGAATCTTGCTGTGAAGTTTGGTAAATACTGTGTTATGACTTTATTCTTTTATTACTTCAGTTATTAAGAAAGTTATAGATAAGTTAGTTTCCAGTTTGGCTATATTTGTCAGATAATTCCTAGTGCTTTAATTTCCAGGTACTTGCAAGTATAGATTTATGGTTTTACATTTGGAATTCTTCATATCATTTTTTTCAGTTTTTGTTTCAAAGTCTTTATTATAATCATTGATGCATAACTTGAGGCTGGTTAAATACAGTTGGGTTTTCAAAATCTCTCTGGATCTTTTCTAGATGACTAGATGCAAGTGACCATGAAAACATTTGGCATTTTCAGTTTCTGACACCCTGAACAGGCACTTCAGTGAGGAGAGCACGGCCCCTCGCAGTGGTCCGTGTGGAAACCGGCTGCTCCGGTAGCGGAATACAGAACCTGTGGCCAGTGGAGGAGTTGGTTACTGGCCATTTTATCAAATTGCCATAGTAGTAAAACAGGCTGAACAAAATGTAATTTGAGTTGTTTTGCTTACTCATAAGGGAAGGTTAGCTGACAAAGCTGCAGTGAAGTCCGTGAACACATACTGGTACAAACCCAATGAAGCAAAGTGAAGGAAGCGTCCACAGGGCGCCTTTGTCCCAGCTCCATGTTCTGGTCAGCAGATCGGTGCTCAAGCCCCACACATGAAGGACTGACGGCGACAAGCTTTTTAGAGACTCTGTTCAATTTAGTGTTGTTGTTGTCCTAAATAAAATCACTAGGTAATGTTTAAATGTGAGTTTGAACTAGCCAAAATTCCAGTTAACAAATATAAAATGGTCCAGATTTGAATAACTACATGTGTTTCAACATTCCTCCTGAATTTTCCCATCCCGTAAGTTTTCTACTTAAAACTGAATAAATCTGTAAAGTCAAGAGAATGAGATTTGCATACATATGGCAAAGATTCCTTAAATTATAAAAATATATACACACATATGTTTTAAAGTATTTAAGGAAAAATGATATAGTATTAACAAGTTCTAAAATGCCAACATACGTCAACTCCACATAGCAGAATATACATGGTAGTAATAAAACAGTTAATAAGGAAGCAGGGAAGGGAGAGGACATTCCACATAAGTCCTTGGAGGGAAATTTAATATATGCCTGCGAAGACTTTGAAGCCACAAAATGGACCTGCAGTGGGACATCCTATGCTCATTTCAGAAACGCACTGCGAAAACATGTAAGTCTCAAAAAATATTGAGAAGCCATGTTTTGAATATCTGCAGGACATAAGGGCCACTCGGGTTTTCCAATTTTAACACAAAATATTTAATTTTTGCACTTAGAGAAGAGGAGGTAATCACTAGCATGAAAAGGAAAAGGACTTTGACCATCACGCAGGAAGAAGCAACATCACAGGATCAGCCTACGCACATGAAGATCTTCAATGCTTATGCCGATGTGTCTGAGTGGGTCATCAGTGCGCACAAAAAAAAAAAAAAAAAAAATGCAGCTTAATGATGGGGAGACCAGTGTCTCAAAGCAAGCACTTTTAAAAAGGTGTATGCATGAAGAACGGTAATTAGGCTGGGAACACGCGCAGCCCCCGGCGGCCCCTGCACGCCACAGCCAGCTCTCCCGCTGGCCTGGAAGGAACAGTTTCTCTTTCCATTCAGTTCACATTTCAGGCTGCTCAGCAGACACCTGTGAGTCTGGAGACTCAAATCGCTGGTGAAAGTTGGTTCTCTGTTTCCGCAGCTTCTCAGGGGCTTTTCTCCATAAGACGATCTCCTGCTGCTTGAAGTACCTTCTGTCTTCCTCATCAACAAGCACGAGGTTCAAGAAGTACCTGACCGAAAACTTTTTGTTCACATCTCTCATTGTTGGAGTCGGGTCGTAGCCTGCTAAGAACAGTCTTATTGGAATAAATTCACCTTTTACTGGGGCGCCATCCATTATTTCGTATTTGGCGATTGTTTCTGTCTCCGTTGTGGTGCTTGGTCCAATTCCTGTGATCTCGTTTTTGATCAGTTGCAACTCCATGTGTTGAATTTTTGTTCTTACTAATAAGAAATAAATTTTCCCAACAATCACATCCTTTAAATGATACTTTGATTTGTTATATTCAAACTCTATATGTAGACAATCTTCAATGCCCACTTCCGTCTTAATAGAGCTGTTAACATCAGGATAGGTGGCAAGCTGGTGAACAGTGAGATCATACTCTTTCACCATGTCCGTCAGTCTTCTCACGATGGTCACCTTAAGAAAATACCTCAAGCGGACATTGGCCCCGATGTATGATTCATATGGCTTTTCAACTTGCATAAATTCAAAATCATAACTTCGGCTTTGAGTCAGCTTTCCAGGTAAGGCTAGTTCTTTTACTAGGTTTACAAATTTGTATTACTCTTGTCATTGAAAAGTTCAATTTGACCTACAATTTCAATTCTAATTCCATGGTGCTCTAGCCTCTTTCCAGGTTGCTTAAAGGCTAGGTTTACCTTTCCTGAAACAGACTCTTCATCATAGAAGAGGAAATGTTTTTCTATTTTGCCATCTTCGGTTCTCATTTCGGCCATTTTCTTGGTCTCCCCATCATTAAGGACAACATCGATCTCACAAATGGGACAGAAAAAGCCTCCAAGGAAACGCACAGTCACAGCCACCGCTGCCCCACCACAGCCCTCCTCGGAACTCGGGAGGCTTCTGCCCCCTCCGCCGCGGAGCCCCGTCACGTGACCTCGGCCCCGCCTCTTCATATCATTTTTAAAACAGATATTCCAGAACAGCACAAAATACCTATCATGGCAAAAGTGAAAATTTCCACTGTTAAAGAGAAATCTGATCATGATCTCATATACTATTACTGAGGGAAATGGTGTGAAAGTATTTCTTCATTATGCACACATGATTTTTTTTCTCTTTCCAGTTTTACATGAAATAGATGGATATCAACAACATGAGGCCATAATTTCTACTCATCTTTGATTCACAAAGCAGGTAGAGTTGAAAATATACAATAGTTATTACTTGTCTCTTCAAAACCATATAGGAAAACAAGGAGAGAGACTCTACCAGTAGGCAAGAAGCACCCTCCGTGAAGCATGTGGGACAACAAAAGAAAGGTGTATTGTCACAACAGTTTCACCTGCACACAAAGGAAAGCACATGTCAGTGGTTCAGTGCTCTCATTAGTCTATCCATTTATGTAAACACTATCACTACAATGCATAGCTACCCTAGGGAATATTTCATACCTCAAGTTTGACAGTTGTATGCAATGTAATAGTAATGATTTTCCAAAAAAAGGGAAAACATGATAATGAAAACATATAAAAATGTTTCAATATTTTGCTGTAATGAGCTCTGTCATTCAGGTTTGATTATTTAGGACTATAAATCTTTCCATTGAATGTTGCTTTGACAGTTTGGTCAACACTGTGACCTGATTTTATTGTTTATTAGAGATTATTTTTCTCTGATTCTGAAAGTCACAGTGATAGGTTGTAGTGGAACACACCATTAATCCCAGGACTCAGGAAATGGAGGTAGGAGATTTGCTGTGAGTATGAGGCCACTCTGAGACTAGCTAGTGAATTCCTGGTCAGCATGGGCTAGAGCAAGACACTACCTCAAAAACAAAACAAACAAACAAGCAAACAAAAGTCACAGTTTTACTGACTTTACAATTTCATACTATGTGTTTGATACTTACTTCTGTTTCAGTAAACTACAGTAGTCCTCAGAAGTATAGATTTGCTTTTTGACATGTAGAGTTCCACTATTTTGCTTTCAAGCAATCATTACACAATCACATAAATTAGATACCCAGGAAACACCTTAAATTTTTTCATTATTAAATTGTACTATGACCATAATTTCCTATATTGATTCTGAGTTAAATGATACCAGACTCTGTCACCATTATGCAAATTTACTCATTTCTGATTCTACTTCTAGGCTTTCCTGTTGGACATCAAAAACATCAAGCAATACTTCTTACTAAGCTTTGAGTCACTAAGCTGGTAAAGTTAGAACCATATCTGGGTGGTTGAGCTTTGCTGGCAAGTGTCTTAACCACTGAGTCACCAATCCAGCCCCAACATTCTCAAATTAAAAGAAAAAAAGGTTTAAAAAAAGTGTCCTGCACATGCTCGGTGTCTGAGGCCTCAAGCCTCAGGAGACAGCAGAAGGACGGATGGACAAAAGCTGGACTCGGCGGACCTTGGGCTCCTCACAGCTGCGCGCAGCTCCCCATGGCTGGACCAGCCACATCCCATCCATGGGCTTCTAGGCCTCCAGGGTTGGCACTGGGCTAAGACCCCTGTTCTCTGCAGACCCAGAGAGTGCTAAGTACAGGTCTAAATTTTTCTGTGTCAAGTCAGTTCCCTGGGAAGTAAGGGCTAGACCGAGGCTTCTAGAAGCAGAGGCTCAGGTAGAGTGGTGGATGTCAATCCAGTGGGGCATTAGTAGAGCTGGTTTGGGGGCCGTGTCCTAAGGAGCTTAATGGTCCCTACATTGTAACTGTGCAATAATCAGGGCTGTGCGACTTCCTGATGAATATGCACTCAATGACTTGAAGAAGTTGGAATGCTACAGACACAAGGATAATTGATAACATAAGATTAGTTAATAGTATTATGAGATTTTCCTGTCACCTGAATCCATAGGGATGCCATGACAGGCTTCAAAGTCACCAGTAGGCCTAAGTTTCTGTTTCTCAGCAAGGTTTCTGTTTCCCAGCAAGGTTTAAATATGAATTTAACCATTACTGAAAAAAGATCACAAACTGCTTATGCCATACATTTCTATAGTCATAAGTTGCTTAAATTCCTCAAACACACATAGCCAGTCACAATAAAGTTTTCCTAATCTGCTTGAAATTCCCCTAGCCCCCTGCCCACCAGCTTTGCCCTGCCAGCATCCTAGGCCTATCAGAAAAATACAAGTGCAGTTACTACTTAAATCTACCAATTATGTGACCATTACCCTACTTCTTTGTTCAAATCCCTATAAAAAACCTTCCCCCTGCTGCTCAGGGCTCTTGTATGGATCCACTGCGTCGGTGAAGTCAAGAGTCCGAGTTTAAGCCTGAAATAAAGCTCCTTGCCTTTGCATACGTGTTTGGTTCTCCTTGGTGGTCACTGGGGGTGCCGAGAACTGGGCATAACATCACCCTGTTAATGGTTGTAATCTACTCATAAAATGAATGAAGAGATTATTATAATTCCTGATTTATTGCATATGTGTGATGAAGATACAATAGTAAAGGTGAGTAATCTGCTGTAATCCTGATAGGCTTGCCTTTGTAGGTACTTGATTTTTGTCTCTGACTGCTTTCAATATTTTTTCTTTGGTTTGTGTGTTTGGTAGTTTGATTATAATATGGCGAGGAGAGGTTCTTTCCATGTTTTGTCTGGCTGGTGTTCTAAAGGATTCCTGTATCTGCATTGGCACCTCTTTCCCAATTTGGGGGAAGTTTTCTTCTATGATTTTGTTGAAGATGCCTACTATGCCTTTGGAGTGAAATTTTTCTCCTTCTAATATGCCCTGAATTCTTATGTTTGGTTTCTTCATAGTGCCCCAAATATCTTGAAATTCCCACTCATGCTTTTCTATTAGTTTGTCTTTCTC
The DNA here is from genome assembly GCA_036346955.1 of Dipus sagitta. Taxonomy (NCBI): domain Eukaryota; kingdom Metazoa; phylum Chordata; class Mammalia; order Rodentia; family Dipodidae; genus Dipus; species Dipus sagitta. Next base: position 2,576,873 of record CM070791.1, on the reverse strand, counting down.
TTTGTTGGACTGTATTAGATCTGCCACCTGGTCTTCTAGCTTAGATATTCTGTCCTCTCCTTCATCCATTCTACTGATGAGATTTTCTACAGAGTTTTTTATTTCATTAACTGTGTTCTTCATTGCTAATAAATCTGACTGGCTTTTCTTTATTATTTCTATTTCCTTATTTATGTCTAATATTGACCTCTTTATTTCATTAAATTGGTGTCCTGTGTTTTCTTTGATTCCTTTGATTTCCTCTTTCATTCCTTTGATTTCTTCTTTGAGTTCTTTGAACATATTTATAATCATTCTTTTGAAATCCTTTCTCAGGCATTTCCTCTTACTCGTTCTCACTGGAGGTCATTTCTGATGCACTAATACTTTTTGGTGGATTTATATTGTCTTGATTTTTGGTGTTTCTTGTGTTATAATGTATATATTTTTGCATCCTGAATTATTTAATGATTGGATTTTCTGGTTAGCTGGGTTAGCAGTCAATCTGATGTTATATAACTTCAGGGTAGGTGCTTAAGGCATTAGGTGTGGCTCTAAAGACTCTCAAAGTATCTACAAAAGTGACCCTAGGTGTTGGGTTTGCCTGCTATGAGAGTATTCAAGTAGGCTGAGTGGGACCAAATACAGATAGATTCTAAAATTTAACTAAACAATGTACACTTTGATTGAAAAACCACACAGAGTATTTATCCAAGAGTAGGTATTATGACAACCAGATCCTCTAACTGTTCCTTAGGGTGTGTGGTGCCCCACCCACACCCTTAATCCTGCTGCTCTGTTCACTGGAGCTGGGCACTGGTGGTGGGGGAGGAAGCCGGGCACTGGCGGTGGGGAGGGGAGGCTGCAGATGCTGCTCTAGTTCTCTCGCTGTTGCCCATATTATTCTACCTTGTGATCTGCTCCTCCGTGGTTCACTGCCATTCCCCCTTCACATTTCTTGAGTTTGTGGAGGGCTCCAGTGTGAGTGGAAACTCCCCTCATCTGGCTTTTCTTGTGGCTCAAGCGGAGCCTGGTTGCTTTCTGGTGCGCTGCCGCTTCAGTCCTTGGACCTGCCAGAGCTGCTTCTGCTGGCCTGTGTGGGCTCTGGATGCTCTGGGTCTCTCCTACTTCTCCACTACTGTTTCAGTTTCCTATACACCTCACTTTTTAGTAAAAGTGTATTTTGCTGAGGTTTTTTGTGCTTCCCCCCCCCTAGGCTGCTTGTTGTGGTATCTATGCTGCCATCTTAACTGGAAGTCCCAGGTGAAATTAATGTTAAGGATAAATATTACTGGCATTAAATATAAATAAGTTAAGAAGCATAATTGATGCTGGTAATAGTTTTACAGATGTTAATGATACCTCTTGAGTACTTCTGGTTTTCAAAAGTAGAATGGGGACTGGCCTAGTTTCATAAATAGTGCTAATGTTATGATCAAGGGTGTAATTTCATTGTCTGATTTATGTAAAAGTCCCTGGCCTTGAATATGTAAAGCTGATTCAAATGGCTGGTAAGATAAGGATTGAGGTAGTTGCTTGTATCAGAAAATATTTCACTGCTACTATGTGGAGTGGGAATCTGCCTGAGCTAGAGTGAGACCCTACCTCAAAAAACAAAAATAAATAAATAAATAAAGTTGTGGTAGTTAATTAAAATGTTTTAGCTCCAGAAGGTATTCTCAACTATTAATTTATTCCAGACTCTTCACTGGGAAGTTAATTTCACTGGTTGGAAGTAAGAGATAACTAATCCCCCTTTTTGTCATTCACACAGGTCCCTGTTTAAGGGACAAGTAATTATGCTACCTTTGCATAATTAGGATACTGCAGTTCTTTAACATGTGTCAACTAATAGGTAATGTCTCTAATAATATTGATACTAGAGATAGTTTCTTAATTTTTGAAGATAGGGTCGTGCTTTATTCCAGTGTCATTAGAAACTCACTCTGTTACTAGGCTGGCCACAAAGTCATAGCCATCAATACTACCTCTACCTGGGAAGCGCTTGGAATAAAGAAAAAGGTGTGAGTCTCCTATTACTTCTTTTACTATTTCCTTTTGGTCATGTTCCTGTGTTGATGTAGCCTAAATAATGAAGGTATGCTTATTATGGAATTATAACTTACCTATTGTTAACTACCAGTGAGTATTTCACCTGGCATCCACTTATGCAAGGAGAAATAAATTCTTATTACCCACGCTAACAGTATCTCATCTATAAGTTTATAGATTAATCACATGTATAATTTGGTTTTTAAATTTAGATATTAGCTAAGTATTTTTTGGGAGTGAGGGGGGAGGGAAAGAGAGGGAGAAAGAGAGAAAACAAGAATGGGAACAACAGGGCCTCTAGCCACTGCAAATCAACTCTAGTCACTTGTGCCATGTTGTGCATCTGGCTTATGTGGGTGCTAGGGAATCGAACCTGGGTCCATAGATTTGCATGCAAGTATCTTAACTGCTAAACCATGTCTCCAGCCCACTGAACACTTTCTTAATAGATGGCTGCTTTTATACCAACTATAGTTCTCTTAGATAATTATGTTTGTTTAGGGCTAAGCATATTGGTTTATATAATCCCAGTTTGTTTCATAGCTATAATATACTCAGGTTTCTTATTACTTAAGAATCTTATCTCCAAGTAGTGGAGCCTTTGTGAGAGGTGGAGGAGGTGCATGACTAGGGGCAATATTGATGTTAATTGCTTTAGCTACAGTAGGTATTCAAAGCTCACTCTCTCTACTACTCTACAGATATGACTATGTTATAACTAACTGCTTATTCTTGACATGTTTTCCCCACCGTGAATAAGTCTCCTTTGAAAACCATGAGCTGCAAGTAAACCCCTTCTTTCCATAAGCTGCTTTGAAGAAGGAAGGTAAATACTACAGAAAGTCATCACCCAGATGTGGGGCTGATAATACACAAAGGCCCCAGGCTTTGGAGCAGCAGAATCCTGAACTGCAAGTCATATCTCGGGGATCTGACCAGCAGGGGAGCTCCTTCCCCCATTCTTGGGGGTCTCAGTGAGCCTGGACCTCTCAACAAAATCCTGGACCCTGAGATTGGCAGGAAGCAAGGCCACTCTCTCTCCAAGCACGTGATACCTGGACTTTCAGATAAGACTTAGGTTTTGCCCACAACTCTGGCCCTTGAAACTTCTTATCAGCCAACACCTTCACACAGCCCATCCCCCTGAGACCCTAGATCACCTGACCCACCATTGCCTATGTGCTGGAATGAATCTCCCCATAGACTAGCAATCTCTCAATCCACCAATCCCCTTAGAGTTCTTTTCCCACCCTCAAATGCTTATAAATCCATTTTACCTGACAATAAACCAAGACCTGTTCACTGGAACTGACTCCCGGGAGTGAGTGATTCTTTCTCTCATCATGTGAGCACAACCTTGGTATCCATGGTTGGCTGGGATGCCTTCGGAGGAACTGCAGCTGACCCAAAACAAGAAACCAGGATTCAACAATTGTCCATTTGATACTTTTAGTTTATTTTCTTTTTTGTGTGTATATATTTGTGGCATGCATGTACATGTGTAAGCACGTTTGTGCATGCATGTGTGTGTACATGAGTGCAGAGGGCACAGGTCAAATTTTACTTATTGAATCTATTTATTTATTTGAGATAGAAAGGGAGAAGGGGGGGAAGAGACAGATAGATAGACTGGGACACTGCACATGAACTCCTGATGCATGCTACATCTTGTGATTCTGGCTTATGTGGGTACTGGGGAATCAAACTCTTGTCTTTACGCTTTACAGGCAAGCACCTTAAAATTAACCACTAAGCAATCTCTCCAGCTCACAGATCAACTTTGGATATGTCCCTCAGTTACTGTTCACCTTATTCTTTGAGACAAAATCTCTCACTAAACATGGAGCCCATTGGTTCAGGTAGCCTAGCAACCCAGAAAGTCATAGGGATCCTCCTGACTCAAATACACAAGTGCTGGCAGTCCAGGCATGGGTAATGGCATTGTAAATGTGGGCTGAGGGTGTGAATTCAGGTCTTCATAAATTGCATAGCAAACACTTTACTATTGGAGTTTTGTCCCTTAGCCTGTTTTCTGGAAACAATGAATGTCTGACTTTTCACACACAAGTGGCCTACTTTTCCTATATAGCAGCATAGATTCTGCCTGCATAAGCCTTTTGAAAACTTCAACACAGGATTCAGATTTATGCAGATAATCTGTATAGTCGTTGACTTGTTAAACACAGATCAGTAATCACCCATAACTGGAGGCCATACCTCAAATAATAAGACCTCCCACCTTTCAAATCAAATACCACAGTATATACCCTTGTTACACAAATTTCTCTGTAATTTCATATCAATGTAAGGAGTCTCCCAATTCCTAAATCACCTATATGCTCTTTCACTAAGAATACGCATTCATGATGGGGAAAGTGGAGTAAGAAAAGTTTATATAGAAAAGAAAGAGCTGTGTCATATCTATTACCCTATTCTATTTTAGCCATAAATCAGGATAAGTTGGGTTTTATTAATGTAGAAGTGTATCATTGTAAACTATTGATCCATAGGTACAGATGAACTGGCATGAAGGTTGTAATTCAAATTCAAATAGGCAGCTTGTTTTCTACAGTGGTGTGGAGGCTTGGAGTTTCTGGGAACTGCACACTTATTGATTGACCATGCTATCACACATTTACATGTTTGTCTGGAATTCTGCACATAAGACTCCTATGTTTAAATATCTCCAGAAGTCACACAGTTGTGTTCATCACACCAAAGGAATTGTCCACATTTGTGTAGATTTCTCAATACAGGGAACAGTCTCAACCATATCTTATCTGTATCTATCATACTGGTAATACATGTCCTAGAAAGACATGTATCAGTGGTTAAAGGCAGTGGTTTACAAATCCAGCCAGTCTGGGTTTTATTCCCCACTATCCACATAGACAAAAACACATAAAGTGTCATATGGTGGAGTTCATTTACAGTGGCAAGTCCTGGTGCACCCATTTTCATTCTTTCTCTAATAAACAAATATTTTAAAAAATAGAACAGAAGGATGGGTGTGGTGGTTCATGCCTTTAATCCCAGGACTTGAAAGACAGAGGTAGGAGGGTCACTGTGAGTTCAAGGTCAGCCAGAGTCTACATAATGAATTTCAAGTCAGCCTGGGCTTGAGAAAGACCCTATGTTAAACAACAAACAAACAAAATAACAATAATAAAACTAACTAGAACGAAGGAATTCAGTGGAAGGAAGGTAGGATAGGGGAAGATAAAGGGGAAGGTGGTGGGAAGGGATTATGACTATGGTGTATTGTTTATATGTATGGAGGTTGTAAAAAAAAGTGAAGAAAGGTCATGTGTTTTCTCTCATTTGTGGACTCTAGCCTTTATAGGTAATATATTTACTAGAGTATATACATATACTTTACTCGTTGCAGGGACAAAATACCTGACAAGAAGCATTTTAAGAAAGAAACAGTTTATTTAGTCTTACAGTTCCAGTGGATCCCATGCACCATGATAAGGAAGGCAAGGCCTGGCCACAGGAGCATGAATCTGATGGTCACATCTAATCCACAGGCAGGAAGTAGAGGAAAACCAGGAAGTGATGCCAGGCTATAAAACTTCAAGGTCCACTGTCAGTGACCTACCTCTGCCAAAGCTCTACTTCCTAAAGATTCCACAACCTTCTCAAGCAGTGCCACCATCTGAGGACCACGTGTGCAAACAAACAAGCCTATGGGGGAATATTTGACAGTCAAAGCACAACAGATACACAGAGTCATGTATGCACAGATGACTGAAAGTAAAGGCCCAGGGAACAAATAGGAAGTGGAAAGAGGGAAGGGAGAAGGTAGTCTGGTACAAAGAAAATGTGCTTCAAGTATGTTACAGCCTTGCATGAAAATGGCCTTTTCTAGCCCTGTATAACAAAACAGAATAAATAAGATGGGGAAGATATATCCTGAAGTCCTAATCCCAAGTGCCTCAGTATGTGATCTGATTCAAAGATGGGGATCTTTGCAGAGGTAATCAAATAAAGCAAGGTTTTAGGGTGGTCATAACCTACTATGAAGAGTGTCCTGGAAATGGGAAATTTGGATGCAGAGGTATACAGAACAAGAGGTGCATGAGGATGGTGTGGAGGACCCAAGAGAAGATTGTGGACTATGCTGCCAGACCCAGAGCACCAGGCACCATCCATAGCTGGCAAAGAGACTCAGAATAGTTCCTTCTATGGCATCTTCCAGAACCTTGGCTCTGGAAACACCTTGAAATCAAACCTGTACTAACTGGTAGACAAACTTCTGATATCCTCAGTCATCCAGGTTGTGGAACTTTGTTATAGCAGCCAATGGAAAAGAATTGAGAACCTGGACTTTGGGGCAAGTAACTACAGCTACTTGATATTTGACAAAGGCCCTAACAAGATAGGCTGTCAAAAATCCAGCATCCTCAACAAATGTTGCTGGACAAAGCTGATAACCATATGCAGGAAAATGAAACTAGATCCACACATCTTGCCATGCACAGAAATCAAGACCAAACAGATCAAAGACCTCAACATAAGACCAGAAACTCGTCTACTACTGGAAAAAAAATAGGAGGAATTCAAAAAGACTTCCTTAACAACACCCCAGTAGCTCAGGAACTTAAACAATCATTCAACCAGTGAGATATAATGAAGCTGAAAAGTTTCTTCACAGACAAACACAATAAGCAGAGCCAATAGATTACCACAGAATGGGAGAAAATTTTTTCTGGCTATACAACTGGCAGAAGCCTAATTTCTAGAATCTACAAACAACTCAAAAACATAAACAATAAAAAGTCAAAAAATCCACTCACAAAATGGGGCAAAGAACTGTACAGGGAGTTCTCAGAGCAAGAAATAATGGCAAACACACAGTTAAGAAAATGTTCATCATCAGGGAAATGCAAATTAAAACAATTATAAGATTTCACCTTACCCCAGTAAGTATAGCAAATATTAAAACATCCAATGTAAACAAAGTTGGGTAGGATGTAGAGAAATAGAAACACTCATTCATTCTTGGTGGGAATGTAAGGTGATACAACCACTATGGAAAGCAATATGGAGACTCCTTAAAAGGTTGACTATAGAGTTACCAACAGGCCCAGTTATTCCTTTAGTAGGCATTTACCCTAAAACTCCATGCCTCTCATAGCAACTCAATTCATAATAACTAAAAGCTGGAATCAACCCAGATGTCCATCATTAGACAAATGGATGACCAAGATGTGATATATCTATATGAAGGAATTCTGCATAGCAGTAAGGAAAAATGACACATGAAATTTGAAGAAAAATGGTTGAACTTGGAACAGGTGGACTCACCCAATCATAGAATGATAATCGTCACATGGTCTCACTCATCTGTGGCTCCTAACCTGAATCTGCCCAAGATGCTGGCATACCTGATACGCATCTTGAGGAAAAGACGATAGAGAGGGTGGGGCAAGACAGAAGGGTAAGAATGGGGGAGGGGAACTCAAATCTGGACCCAAATGGCAATAATACCAAAAAATTCTATATCTCTGAAGACAGACTAAATGGTCCAACCTTCATCAGGTCCTTAGAGGGAACACCTGAACCACAGGGCCTTAGAGAGGGTATGATGAAGACTAACCTTCATCTTCTCCTGTTTCTCTCTCTCCCTCCTTCTTCCCTCTCTTTCATGTTACCTATATTTTTCTTCCTTCTGTTCCTTGACCCTGGCCTGTAACTCCAAGTACCAGCTGCAGTTGACATCCACAATGAGTTGTTGATCAGAGAGAACTAAAAGTTTTCCAAAAGAAGACAGATTTTTGTCATAGTACTTGATGGCCCACTAAAGGTTAGTGGTAAGACCTTCCTGCCAAAGACACTATATGCTGTTGGTATGGAACATGAAATGACCTGGCTAGAATCTGGAAGAGATTCAGACCCCAGACAGTCAGTTCGTCTAGTGCCAGAAGTTGCTACATGAGCAACTAGAGCAAAATGACCAACATCTGGCCCAACAACCCATGGTCTAAGTTACTCAACTGCAAACAACCTGACATGATGCTCACACAAGTGCAATAGTGGCACACAGTCATGGTGGGTAACCAACTGCTCTGATTTGGCTAATGGAACCACTCAATGGAATGGATCCCACAGCTGTATCTGGGAAACAAGTCAGAACCGTATCCGAAAATGAACCCGCTCTCCATTATCAAGCTCCCATCAATTGTGGGCTACAAGAGGGCCTACACCTATTAAATTATCTCTAAAATAATAATGGTTATCCCATTTCTTTACTGACTTCACTCTCAGTTGGAGAATTTGCTTCTCTTTTCAGATGGACACAGATCCTGAGTCAGCCCAAAGCACCTCACCAGGACCCTAGCTGATACCATACAGTAATTGGGAAAATGAGCATGAGTGCTACTTTCTTGGTGAGCCTGGAACCAGAACAAGGATGAAGGAGATAGACACAGAGAACAGTCAACTCTTACCAAACCAGATATCCAAAGACACATAGACTGCCAAGACCTCATAGTGATGAAGGAGGTCTATGTTGAACCAAACATGGCTCAGGAAAATTCATAGAAGTGGGGATGGAAATATTATTAGAGCCACAGGTTGGGACACTATGCACATTGCCTCCTACCCAGAACTGATGGCTAACCCCACAATGCAAGACCAACATTACCCAATGAGGAGGGTCTCTGCTGAGGGGGGAGAACAGGGAGGAGGCTAATGATGGTACCAACATGGCTGTATACACACTGTGTACATAACTAATAAGCAAACATTAAAAAATAAAAAGGAAATTCAGTCAAATTTTAGCCTCACATACACATAATTTTTAGTATGTTCCAAACATACTACATACATGAGGCACATTTGCTTTACACATTTATTTGTTAGGGATCTGAAATCCTACTTTAACTAGGCAATCCCTACATTATACAGCAACTTAGCCAGAAAGTATATTTGGGTTTTTCTGAACTCCCTTGAAAAGACAGATGCTTAGTTCCATGGGTCAGGTTAGGAGACTCTCCATGAATCTGGGCCAAAGACATAGCTTATCATACAGTACCTGATCACTACCTCTCACTCCTAAAGTAAAGAGAGAAAGTTCCCCAACTGAGTCGAATGCCTGAGTATGGTGTTCTCTAAGTAGATTGTTTGTAGGGGCTTGAGAGATGGCTCAGTGAATAAAGTACCTGCATGGCAAGCATCTGAGCTCAGTCCCAGGTTCCCATGTAAAGATGTCAGTCATGGTGGCACAGACTCATAATTCCAGTGCTGGGGAGGCAGAGACAGGAGGATTTCTGAGACTCATTGACCTCCAGTGTAGTGGTTTAGTGCCAGGCCAGTGGCAGGCCCCGTCTCAAAAAAGGTAAACAGCATTCTTGAGGATAACACATGTGCCTCTGCATATACAGGAACACATATATGCACACACCTTGAATAAAGAAACCAACTTATATTATTGTGATGTTTGTGGCACCTAAGTTGTAACTCAAAATATAGCATGCACTGAGTGTACCTTAATGCACCTGAAATGGCACACAATGGACAGGGCAAGCACCAGGAAGGTATGACCCATGCCACTACACAAGAACATGTAGCTGCTCACATAGTTCTCAGCTGATCTCTGCCAACCCTCTCCGACCCACACCAAAAAATGTGCTGTTATCAGAATGAGGGCAGCACCAAGAGGACGCCCTGAGTATGAGATCTGAAGTGGTGGGGCCCATCTCCTGCAGGGGTAGCAAAGCTGTGCCCTGTTGCAACTTTTAGGGGGGCAGAGTTTCCTTCTTGCAGGTTCTTTGGAGAGTGAAAGGCTGAGAGAAATTGGACTACCTTCTCACTGTTCTTTCTGCCAGTCATATGTCTGAACCCCTTCAAGGGAAAAGGGTCACTTAAACTCAAAAGCCTGCTCATCTCCTAGTCAGAACAGAGCACCAGATGTTAGACTGCAGAGCATTACTGTGGCAAACCTTTTCCAAGCATGTCTGTGTGGGTATGCATGTTATCCAGTGGAGCACCTGATTCTGAAAAGTGGAAATCTAAGCTGCTCTAAAATCCCAAACACCACCATGACATCACCAGTGGATAATTCTACAGCATGAAATTGTATTTAATGCACAAAATTGTGCCGACCTGCAGCACGAGAGTCGAGCAGACCCCGAAGGAGGGAGTGGGAATGGATCTCAGACAAGAACACAAGGAATGGAGCCAAGATATGTTCTGATCAAGGCTCAAGTTTATTCAGGCAGACACAAGCTTATATACAGAAAAAAAAAAAAACTTCCTCGACAATGCCTCTGTGTCTAAAGTCAACTTCACCAAGGTCGTACAATAATGCCTCCATGCCTAAAGTCTGCTTCCCCAAGGCCATACGATAATGCCTCTGCCTAAAGTCTACTTCACCAAGGCCATATGGTAATGCCTCTGTGCCTAAAGTCTCAAGAAAAGAGGTCAAGGAACAGCTACAGCTCCTGATATCTCCCTCTTCTTTATTTATTAAAAGAAGCAACTGTGCCTGACTTAGGTTGTCAGAGGCAGAAGAACATCCTTACCCATCATAGGACAAATGTATTATCCTTCAGTACATGCCGTGTCTTAGGTTGGATGTCTCCTCCCCCGATCTTACCTGTCTCTGGCTACCAGCCAGATAAAATTAAGGGAGGATTAGGATAAAGTCTGAGGGAGCCAAAGACGTGCTCTATAGTGCATACCTCGGACCTCTGTGCGAACATTCACAGTAGACTTCATTAGACACTTGGAGAAAATAAGGCAATAGGCATAAGAGAAGCAGAAGGTAAACTCCCGCAGCTGCAAAGCTGCCTATCCAGAAACTTAGAGAGTTACAACCAGGCAACACAGACTTAATTGCAGCAATTAAATCATTAGCAGCCTTAGTGGCATCCAAATCAAGATGACTGTTCTGTATAGCTAGAATTTCTGAATGTAAACTAACCAAATCTAATGAAATGTTATCATGGTGCCAAATTCCTTCCAAGTGCATTTGACCTTTACCCAGTCCTCATAACTCTCATTCTAAGTTTTAGAGGTGATGCAGATCCATTGATAATCTGCATGGCATTCCAATCTAGCTCTAATCTTCATTCCTTGAATTTGCTCTCCCAAATCAAACAAAGCACCTATTTTTTTTTTTTCATCTAACTTCTTGTCCATGGTTACTTGAGTTCCCAAAGCAACAAAAACGTTCTTAGCTAGATTATTAACAAAGTGCACAGTATGAACTTCTTGTGTAAGAGCAACAGCAGCAGTAGTAATAGAAGCTAATAATGTAATAAATGCAACAACCCCAGCAATAACTAAACCTACAACTCTCTTTTGTCTACTTAAACTATTTTTAACCTCCTCTAGAATTTGAATACCCTTGTCAGAATACCAAGGCTTTGAAAGATTAACAGGAATCATAACAAATGCAGGTTGTTTGACAATCATTACAGTTTCAGAATCATGAGAAAAACAATTGGACAGGCTACAATTATCACAGGTAACATTAAACATTCCTTCAGACCCGTGATACCAAGCAATATTCACATTTCCTAACATCAGGGCATAAGGTGGTGTAACACAGGCCATAACAGTTCCCTTCGGAAGACTATTTGAATTATTGCTGGCAGATGTAACTTTGATACCTCCCACAGCAGCAGCAATTTTCCACATGTAAGTTTGCTGATGTCCATTGTCTGACCACCACAATCCTGAGGACAGTACAGTAACCCAATCATTAACCCATTCAGTTTTACTCCCTATAAAACCTGCTGATCCTGACCAATCCTTAACATATCTAGTAGATCCAGAAACATTGTACCTGATAAATTTTTTCCCTACACATTTGCTCCAATGTATAGATTTATTGAACCAAGATGTATTTCCTTCACAGGGAATAAAGTCCTCTGGTGAACTATCCCCTGTAACTTGATGTCCATAGTGAAGCCAAAAAGAAATTCTGTTTGTTAGAACCTGCTTTTTTTTCTTCATACCTTGTACATGCTCTTGTACATGCTTCACAGTAATGTTTCTTTCCTGTATTTCAAAACATCCCACTATGCTGGTCTTAGAAAAGCATAGTGGAATACCTAGACCATGCCCTGAATATGAGCCCATAACTTTTTGATGCAATTTTATATTTTTACTAGATGGCGTGCTTAGCGATGGAGTGTTATTGACTAGAACTATGATTTGTTTTTTCTCCCAGGTCACTGGATGTAATATAGGAGGATCAGGTACATAGGTCCAGTAGACTTAACTGTAAGCAAGATGTAGATGACACCATATCATCAGGATCAGCAGTGTCCTCTTGTTTGATCTCGTGGCCTGCATACCAGACCAAACATTCTGGCAACCATCTGGCTCCATTTTCTTTGTGTGAAAAAATACAAACAGATCCTCGTCCCCATATTAATACAGGGTTGGGTCCACTCCATTTGTTAGTCAATGGATCTTTCCACACTACTTTAGCATAGTTAGTCTTGGTTTGTGCATGCCAAAAATGGTCAGCAGCAGAAAAACCTTTTGCATCCAAAAGTAAAAAATTTAAAAAAATAAGTATGATTTAACCATCTTGTTACTGATCCCTGTGTCATTTCCCCCTTTTTACTTTTTTGTAACCAGGTTTTTAATGTTCCATTTGCTCGTTCAATGATACCTTGCCCTTGGGGGTTATAAGGAATTCCAGTAACATGCTCAATATTAAAAGAAGAACAAAAGTGTTTAAATCCTGCACTTGTATATCCTGGATTATTATCTGTTTTCAGTTGTTTAGGGACTCCTAAAATATTAAAAGAATGAAGACAATGAGCAATAACATGTTTAGTAGCTTCTCCCATTTGAGCAGAAGCACAAATGAAACCAGAATATATATATATTTGCAACAGCAAAGAGCTTTATTTTGGGCTTAAGCTCGGACTCTTGACTTCACCAATGCAGTGGATCCATACAAGAGCCCTGAGCAGCAGGGAGGCAGGTATTTTATAGGGATTTGAACAAAGAAGTAGGGGAATGGTTACATGGTTGGTTGATTTAAGCAGTAACTGCACTTGTATTTTTCTGATAGGCTTAGGATGCTGGCGGGGGGGGGGGGGCAAAGCTGGTGGGCAGGGGGCTAGGGGGATTCCAAGAAGATTAGGTAGCCTTTATTGTAACTGGCTATGTGTATTTGAGGAACTTTAAACAAACTTATTTTAAGCAAACTTTATCTATGACCACAGGAACACATGGTGCAGACAGTCTATTCCCCCTTATCAGGAAACTGACCTTGCTGGGATGCAGAAACTTAGGCCTATTTGATGATTCTGAGGCTTATTATGGCTTTCTGAGTCCTTCATTTCCCCCTCTACTTGTAACTTAAGAGGACCCATTCTTGGGTCCTTATTAAAGGAGAGGTTGTAAAAGATGATACTGGGTACATGGCACCATGAGTTTTATTGTATTAATTTATTCCCTGACAAAAGAGAACAGTTTATTGATTATGCAGGGTCCAAGGGTTAGTAACAACAATAATAGAATCAGGGGTCCAGCTAGGGCTGAAAGCAAGGTCGTTAGCCATTGGCACCAATCAAACATAGATTGATATCAATTTTGATTCTGCTGTCTAGCATTAGCCCTTTCCTCTAGGTTCTTGTGGACCATGGCTAAGCTATCTCTAAGGATACCTGAGTTGTTGATATAAAAACAACATTGCTCTGCCAGGGCTTGACATAGTCCACCTTGGTGTGTGAAGAGTAGATCCAATCCTCTTTTATTTCTCCCTCTCCTGAGAAGACACTCCAACTGCTTTAGGGGACTGGGTCAAAGACATCTGATCATTTACTATTTCCTGCTGAGTGGGACAAGCAGTGGGGACTTGTTATTGCAGTTAGAGAGCCTCTCCCAGAGTGGGAAACTATTTTAATGGTCCCCAGAGTGTAGGAAGATAGTCTTGGAAGAGAACATTGGGGAGAAAGAATAAAATTAAGGAGTTAATGAGAAGTGAGCATACAGCAAACTGATCTTTTTGGAGGTCGAGGGAATTCAGGTAGACAGGATTGGATTGTCTCAGGACCATCTGAGGATGAGCTGGCTGAGATTTTCTTCCAGAATTGTTCATTAAATGGCACAGTAGTATTCAGCATGGCTTGTAAAACAGATGAAACATTAGCAGAGTTATCAGAAACATATACACAACATTTAACCTTGATAATAGAGAGGTGTTGGGTGTCATTAAAGGCTGTACAAATATATTATTTTGGTCTCAGAATTTAGTTACATATTTCAAATTTGAAAATTACCCTTTGAATATCTATAGTTGTTATCTATATCTATAGTTATAGAATTAGAACTATGGGGAAAAGATGTCTTAATGTTTGTTTCCCCTCTTGGAAAGCTCTTCTTAATAGGCCATTTATATATTTAAGGTATTTTTTTATCTTTGGTTATACATTTCTCTCTGAGTGTTTAAGACCATGCAGATAGCCAAAAGTTAATTAATGATTAATTTTGGAGGTCATTAATGGTTCTCCAAAGAGACTTTAGGGACCCAGAAGTAGCCCTGTAGCTTACTGGTGTTTTCTGTGTGTTAGGATGAGTCAGGGCCGTGTTGGCCAAGTAGTTTTCCCTTCTTTGGGAAGTCAGGAGGACTGATTGTCTCTCAATTGTGACTCTCCTGTTTCAGACTGTACACCAATTTTGTTTGAGTCTCCATATCCTCCCTGCTCAGGAAGACAGGTGACTTACCATTGGGCCAGTGTATAAGTGTCCCATCATCTCCAGTGGCCTCATGACCTGGGAGCACAGGCCAAAATATTGACACTTTTTACTCCGATGATTCCAATTGGCTTTGGCTTCTACACGGGTGATTAAACACACTTAGAAAAGAAGTTACAACAGCCTGGATGTATGTACATATAGAGCACATTTGATTACTGAAGTAGGTTTAGTTAAAGAATGGCACAAGGGCTTCTAAAATCATTTTGTCAATTTTTTAAAATTTCTGTTGTACTGTGGCAGAATAAGCCTTATATCTGAGGTATAGAAAGTAGGCACATTTTATATTTTAAATATCTAACATTTATAAATATAGGCAGAATCTGTTATCAGTCTTGAAAACAGTACCAATTGATTTACAAATTAACTAATTTAACCTAGAAATTGTCAGAAAATAACAAGTAAAACAGTATAAGGTCTTAGTACCTGTATGAAAACATCTTTGATTAGTTCAGATACCTGTGTAGGTACAAATTGCCTAGAGAACATTGGAAACAGAACCATGGAGCTTGAATTTTTTTTTCTCAGATGAGGACCATTATTTGAGCATGAGGCTGTACCCTAAAGTAGGGAATATGTCTTAAGAGTTAATTTTGTTATAAGCACTGGACTTGAGATGTCAAAATTGAGACAGTTATGTTATATACAATAGAGTAGAATCTGGTCTTTTCTGAGCCAAAATAGCTAGCTAAATATTAATGTAACCCTTGATAAATCTTTTTGAAAGAAAAAACATTATTTGACGACCAATGATTTTGGCTTAAACGTGATAGCCATTGATTTCATGTACCACAGAAATTTTTATTAACATAAAAAAATTTTATGTTTTACCCATGACTTAAATTTGATAAAGCTCAAGCAAGCTATCCCAACATATTTTAGCCTGAAAATTAGTTCTTTTGGTCCTTAAGAGTTTGTAAATAGTTGAAAAACCTCTAACTTTAGGCATGGTGTTTAGGTTTAGCCTGAAAATTTCTCTTTTACATCCACACACCTTTATTTACATACTTCAACATTCTGATCTGAGTACCACACGAAAAGCACTTTTAATCAGCATTCTATGTCCCAGCATTGAAAAATTTCTTCCCAGTTCCTTTAATCAATTCATCTCACCCCATCATTAACCATCTTTCTTATAAGGCTATTAAAAAATTACACCAAATTGATTAATCCTATTACTAACAAGAAAGTAGTCTTAATACAATTTTATGTCATTAATACCAATAACACACTTGGAAATGATTTTATTAGGAGTAACTAAGGCAAATTTTGTTGTTATTTTGAGGCAGGCTGGCTTAGAAGTCAGGTCAGTTGCCTACTCATTTTTTAATTCTGCTACACATACTTGTATGGAGGGCATGGAGGCGGAGGGACGCAGTGGGTCCCAATCTGCATGATAATTACTGGCCTCTTCCTCTAACTCTGCTGCTTCTTCTGGCTCCATTTCCTCCTCTTCCTCATCACTATCTTCCTTAGAAACTTTTAAAGATTGCAATGCTTTATTCAATTGTTTGGAAGTTACAGGTGTCCCTTTTCCAGAATTTTGACTTCTAATTTCTTCAATGACATCTTGAGTGTGATCTAACATTTGTTTCACTAAACTATCTTTTGTACCTGAATCCAAGGCATCCTTTATCAAAGACCATAAGGAGAAAGCAATTACTGGAACCTTATTGGGACCATGAGTTTGTAAAAAGACATTTAATTCTTTCCCTACCTTATCCCAAGCATCTGAATCAACATTTCCCTGCTCTATAAACCAAGGGCTTGTTTTATTAATAAAGTCAAAATATTTGCTTAAAGAACTTGAAGCAATCCGAATTCCTTGTGCTTTTAAAATATCTTTTACTATGGCAATTAGCTCCATTTTACTCTTTGCTTGTCCCACAATTGCACCAACTTACCTTATTCCAAAAGACTGAATGGGTGACTACAGTCGTCTTTTTAGTTTCACTTTCTTCTGCGGATCCTAGGTTGATGTTGGCATTCCTCACTGAAGCCCCTTGTATTCAGGTCCCTGTTCTGGGCGCCACACTGTGCCGACCTGCAGCATGAGAGTCAAACAGACCCCGAAGAAGGGAGTGGGAATGAATCTGAGACAAGAATGCAAGGAATGGAGCCAAGACAAGTTCTGATCAAGGCTCAGGTTTATTCAGGCAGACACAAGCTTATATACAGAGGAAAAAAAAAAAAAAAACTTCCTTGACAATGCCTCTGTGTATAAAGTCAACTTCACTAAGGCTGTATGATAATGCCTCTGCGTCTAAAGTCTCAAGAAAAGAGGTCAAGGAACAGCTACAGCTCCCAACACAAAATTATGTTTGGTGTGTGTGTGTGTGTGTGTGTGTGTGCAGGATCATGTGCATGACTGTGGGCATGCATGTGCCAAAAAGCACCTGTGTGCATCAGAAGACAACTTTGTATGTCCTTCCTCATCTTCCACCTTGCTTGAGACAGGGTCTCTCATTGTTCCATGCTGCATTCTCCAGACTAGCTGGCAATTGATCTGTCAGGAAATCTTTCTATCTTGGTCTCTCATCCCTCCACAAGTGTGCAAGAATTATAAACACACTCTACAGCATCTGGTCTTTACATGGGTTCTAACAAACCAAATTCAGGGACTCATGCCTAAATGTCACAATGGGCTTGGGGCTCAAGCTATAAACATGTAGACCTTTAGGAGACAGTTTGGTCTCAAATGTAGCATGGGTCAGCCAGTAGATAGATAACAAATGATTGATAGATAGATAGATAGATAGATAGATAGATAGATAGATTGATTGACAGATAGATACATGATAGACAGACAGATGACAGTGTATCAATGATTTTCTCCCTCCTGGGACAAAATACCCAAGCAGAGAAGCTTAAAAAATATTCTGCTTATAGTTACAGAGGTGAGAGTCCATGATGGCAGACAAGGCATGGCCCCATGTACCTGTTTTGAAACAGGGTCTCTTCATGACCATGAGCTCACCAAGTAGGCTAGGCTGGCTGGCCAGTGATCCCCAGGAATTCTTCTATCTCCATCTTCCCATTGCTAGGATTAAAATGCATACTACCACATCTATTACATGGAGCCTTGCTGGAGGAAGCATGTCGTTGGGGAGTTGGGCTTTGAGGTGTTATAACAAGCCTTTCCTGCTGGTCTCTTCCTGAGACAGTGTAACATGGGCTTCCCACTCTAGCTTGCAATGCCTTGTTTGCCTTTGCAAGGTATGTTCTAGGCAGATGTGGACAGCAGGTTTTTCAGAGACGTGACCTCCCTCCCTAGCTGTGGGTTTCATCTTGCCTCCACCTAGAAGCTCCTTGTCTCTGTTTTCCAAATATACTCAAAAACTCCTGAGCCACAAAGCTCATTGGGATCCAGGATTTACCCTTTCCTCCTCAACCTGGGCTTGATCATATCCTGTGGTGGTTTGATGCTGGCCCACTGGTAAGACAACATAGCAGGAAGCTCCTTGAAGGGTGACTTAAACAAGCCAAGGGACCCACCAGGCCACAGCAGAAAGTCACAGACCTCTGTGTGAAAAAGAAAGGGCTTGAACACATCCCCGAACCTCAGAAAACTACTTTCTTTGAGCCTTGAAGGGTTGATAGAGGCGTCTCATTTAGCACTGAGCACTCAACTGCCACTTGTTCTCTGCACCTCGACAAGTTTTGAGCCTCCCCAGCTATCACTACAGTCTGTAAAAATAAGCTTCTCTGACCAAATGTTATAGCAATGCTAGTCTATGGGCATAGACATAAATATTGAAAGGTAAATTTGATAGATATTACATATCCTTTTAGCCAAACAACAGTAGTAGCCCTTCCCTATGGGCTATGACCTCTTCTGCCACAGATTTCTGACTAGGTTTTCAGTACCAGGAGGAATACTCTCCTGTAGAGAAGGACTCAAATCCCAGGAGATAGTTACTTTTTTTTCACTAACACATAGGCAAAATCAACATTTTCTTCCTACACATCACCACTGCAGGGAAACACAGTGATTGACACTTGTCACTGACTGTAAACCACCGGTGTTTTCACAAAACTTTTATTGGAGCAATTATCAGAACTGATGTTAGAAATTATTGCAAAGGTCTGTTAGAAAAAGAGCACAGGGCCTGGGGAGATGGATAAAGTGCATGTTTGCAAAGTCTGACAGTCTGGGTTCGTGTTGCAAGTATGAAGCCTAATGCACAAAGTTATACATGCATCTGCAGCATTTGCAGTGGCAAGAGGTCCTGGAGCACCCATTTTCTCTCTCTTTCTCTCCTTGCAAGCAAATAAAAAATAAAAATATATAAAAACATAAAAGGCAAGGGTGTGATGGCACACACCTTTATTCCCAGTACTTTGGTGGCAGAGGTAGGAGGGTTGCTGGAATTTTGAGGCCAGCCTGAGATTATACAGTAAATTCCAGATCATCCTAGACAAGATCGAGAACCTACCTCAAAAAACAAAATCTTACCTTCACATGACAATTTACAGACAGCAATCAAGCTACTGTTCTGGAAGCTATCATTGCTGTGCTGGGAAGCTGGAAGGAGAAATCCAGAGAAATGTAACACCTGCAGAACAGTTGCTCAAGTCATATGCCCAGGGCACAGCAGTGCTCCACAGCTGTCTTCTCACATTAGTTTCTAGCACCTGGCCAGGGTGCCCCCCCCACACACACTTTGTGCACCTGCGTGGTTGCACATGTGCCTTATTCTGTCTCTCACCTCCACCTCCCACATCTCCCAACTCTTCTTGAGGGTTCTTGCCTTAGTCATTAGTCTGAACATATGTGGGGTAACCATTAAGACAGGTGTGCACTTGATGCTTAGTGCTTTTTTTCTATCTTCTTTTTAAAAAATATTTATTTATTTGCATGCAGAAAGATAAAAGACAAGAGAATGGAGCAGAGGAAGTAGGTAAGACAGGGCCTCAAGCTGCTGCAAACTAGCTGCAGATGCATGTATCACATCCCAGATACTGTAAAAAATGCAACTTAATATCAATCCTGAGCATTTCTGCTTCCAGACCCATCACTTCCCTGAGGGACCCCATTAAAACAACACCTAAGGAGAAAGTGCTCTGATTTCTGATCCCTGTGACTATGGACAGCCAGGCTGGTGGCCCTCAAATGGTCAACCTCACCAGGCAGTGTCAGATCCCCATGGGATAGTGGTAGGAAATTGGGAACTTAGATGTTGTATCCCAAGCCCTTGTCACTCTGTCAGGCTTGATCTATGTAGGACAGAGGGCACACAGCCTCCATTCTCTGGCTGAGTCAGTGTTAACCCTCCTCTGTTCTACAGGCATGATTGCCTTCAGAGAAGATCTTGAGGGATAAATGCCCTGTGCTCTCTTCTGCTGCCCTCTGATCTCAAATTTCCCACTAATTTTTTGGAACTACTCATCACTGGATTGCAATTAGTCGAGTTATGAGGCAAAGTCTGCCTAAGCCTCTCTTGTTTTGCAAGCTCCCCATATTTCTTATCAGTCAATCTCCTAAGCAAGTGGGGATGGGTTGGGTGAAGTGGCATGACTCAGTCATAGGGTGCACAAGCCTGGCTCTGTCCGTGTAAGATGAGTGAGAAGCAGGAGGACATGTTTGAATAAGCTCCTGCCTATCGTCAGGCATTGGCTGCTATCTCTGCTTTCTACAAAGGCTGGAAGTAAGGACCCAAAATGCTGCCAACAGATCCCCTGAGACTCCTAGCAAAAAGTCAACAGCAGTTAGAATTAGAGCACAGAGGTCAGTGTGAGGTCCTGTTGAACTTTAACAAAGCCAAAGCTTTCCTAACAATTTCTGGACATTTCCATGGTTGGCACTACTGATGTGTATGCAGCTTGTCATATGCCAAGCACTCACGGTGCCCATGTGAGCAGCTGCACTGCTGCGGTGGTCTTCCTGGCAGTGGTGGGGAGTGGACAACAAGGGAGTGACAAAGGGGCAGCAGAGACCCTCCCCTCTGTGCACAAGAGCCCCTTCTTTCACTTCTCTCTGACATCTGGGCTGTGTCTCTCGCACACTCAGCCTGTGTGCACAAGAACCCCTTCTTTCACTTCTCTCTGACATCTGGGCTGTGTCTCTCGCACACTCAGCCTGTGAGGCACCAGAGTACTGGTTAATGATACAGGCTTAGGCTGTGCATGATGGCACACATCTTTAATCCAAGCACTCAGGAGCCTGAGGTAGGAGGATCATTGTAAGCTCAAACCCAGCCTAGGCTACAGAGTGAGTTCCAGTCAGCCTGGGCTAGAGTAAGACCCTACCTGGAGAACAAAACAAAACAAATAAAGAAAAATGTAGAGGCTCAGGCCCCAGCTCCCCAGTAGAAGACCTGAGAAGCTGAAGATCCCCAAAGACAGTCTCAAGCACTGAAGTGCATCAGACTCCCGAGGGTTCCTTGCCAAAAAGCATCTGAGCCTGGCAGGTGTGGCGGTGCATGACTTTAATCCTAGCACTCAAGAGGATGAAGTAGGAGGATAGCCATGAGCTCAAGACCAACATGAGTCTACACAGTGAATTCTAGGTAGCCTGGATGACAGCAAGATCCTACCTTGAAAAACCAAAACATAGAAATAATAAAATAAAAATAGGGCTGAAGAGATGGCTTATCAGTTAAGGTATTTGTCTACAAAGCCTAAGGACCAAGGTTCAGTTCCTCAGTACCCAGATGCATAAGGTGGCACATGGTTCTAGAGTTCATTGGCAGCAGCTAAAGGCCCTGGTGTACCCATTCTCTCTCTCTCTCTCTCTCTCTCTCTCTCTCTCTCTCTCTCTCTGCCTCTTTCTCTCTCAAATAGATAAAACAAAATTTAAAAAATAACAATAAAAAGCATATGAAGGGGCTGGGGAGATGAGTCAAAGCTCTTGCTGTGCAAGCATGATAACTGGAACTTGCATCCCCAGCACCCACATAGACACTGGGTGGGTATGACAGTGCTGCAATTCCATTACTTGAGATGCAAAGGCAGGCAAGGCATGGAAAGCTAGAGTGGGAAGCCCATGTTACACTGTCACAGGAAAAGACCAGCAGGAAAGGCTGGTTATAACACCTCAAGGCCCAACTCCCCAATGGCATACATCCTCCAGCAAGGCTCCATGTAATAGATGTGGTAGTATGCATTTTAATCCTAGCAATGGGAAGATGGAGGTAGAAGAATTCCTGGGGATCACTGGCCAGCCAGCCTAGCCTAATTGGTGAGCTCATGGTCATGAAGAGACCCTGTTTCAAAAAAGGTATATGATGCCATGCCTTGTCACTCACTCATCATAATACACCATTGTGACATCACAATTCCCTAGTGTGATAAAACAATGTTCCATTGTAACATCAGTATACCCCACTGTCTCATCACAATGTTTCACTGTGACATCAAAATTCTCATGTCACTTCATAACGCCCAGTATTGAATTACAATGCCACATTGTAACACCACAATGCCCAACTGTGAATCACAATTCCCTACTCTCTCATCACAATACACCATGGTGACAAGACAATGCCCCACTGTTTTAGCAATGTGCCCCACTCTGGCATCACAAAGTCCCAATGTGACATCACAATGCTCCGCCATGATATCACAATGCACCGCTGTAACATCACAATGCCTCACTATGACAACACAGATCCCCAATGTGGCATCATAATGCCCTACTGTGATATAATAATGCTCCACTATGATATCATAATACCACACTGTCACATCACAATGTACATTTGTGATATAAAAGGCCCCATGGTGGAGCTGGAGAGATGTCTTAGTGGTTAAGGCATGTGCCTATAAGGCCTAAGGACCCAGTTTTGTTTCTCCATGTAGTCCAGATGCAGAAAAGTGGCACTGGAGTTTTTTTCCCAGTGGTTAGAGTCTCTCTCTAAAATTAAAATAAATAAATGAAATATTTAAAAATATTTTTAAAAGCCCCACTGTATTAGAACATGCCCCAGTCTCTCATTACAATATCCCACTGTCACATCACAGTGCCCAGCTGTGACATCACAATATGCTACTCTCACATCACAATGCCATGTGTCACTATGCTAAACTCTCATATCACAATGCCATAACAAAGCCCCAGTGTGACACCACAATGCACTTTGTGATATTACACTGATCCACTGTGACATAATAGCCTAAGGTCACATCACAATTCTCCACTATGACATCATACACACACATACTCACTTTTATTAAAAAAAGAAAAGAAAAAGAAAAAGAAAAAGAAAAAGAAAAGAAGGACTGGGGAGATGGCTTAGCAGTTAAAATTGCTTGCTTGCTAAAAAATAAATGAAGAATACTGGTGATAGACTAAGATAGATACATCAAGTGGACTGCTTAAATTTTATAATTGATAAAATTTATCATTGAAAAATTTATTGCAATCAGTTTCACGTTGCTGGCTAAAAACACCCAACAAAGAGCAGCTTGTGGGAGAAAAGGGTTTGTTTTGGCTTACAGACTTGGAGTAAACTCCATGATTGCAGGAGGAAATAATAGCATGAGCATGGGTTTGGCATCACCTCCTGGCACAGGCTGCACATCACAGAGAATTATAAAGAGGTGCAGTGACAGAGCCGTAGGGGGAGATAAGAGTGGGACAATGAATAGAATGAGGACTATGACCTGGCAAGGAACCAGGAGACCTCAGTGCTGTAAGGGTACTAGGGGTTGCGTTGGTGAAGTTCACTGGGGAATTCTTGGTGGCCTGATACATGTTTTAGTCATGTGCCTTTAATAGAGGAACAACACCCGTGTGTCTGTGTGTGTGTGTGTGTGTGTGTGTGTGTGTTGCTAGGGATTGAACCAATGCTTCATGTGTGTTAGGCAAGTACTGCACCACTGAGTTACATCCTCTGCCTTTTAAAAACTTCTTTGTTTTTATATAGTCATGTTAAGTTATCCAGACTGGCTCTTAATTTGCTCTATGCCCCATGCAGGCCTTGAAATTATGATCCTCCTGCCTCAGCCTCACAAGTAGATGGGATGACAGGCCTTGATATTAGATGAATCTCTTCAGTAGAAAATAGCTAATCTATGCCAAGAGCGTCCTTTCTATGCACGTGATGGGGCTTTAGAACCCCATGAAACACCACAAGTTTCACATGTGTTTGGAGATCGGTTTCAAATGTGAGGTAAAAGCATCTTATCAAAGGATTGATTATGAAACTGAGGTGGGAGGGTAACTGGAAGGTTTCAGTGCTGAATGGAACCAGGTGCTGATAAGAGAGGGGGAGGATACCAGTGAGATGCATGGCCCAGAAGTCATTAAAATATTATTTGTGAGAAGAGGGAGAGAGCATATAAATATGGGCACACCAGGACCTCTAGCCACTGCAAAGGGACTCTACAAACATTTGCCACCTTGTGCATCTGCCTTTATGCAGGCCCTGGTGAATTGAACCTGGTCTCCTAGGCTTCACAGCCAAGTGCCTTTAGTGATCAAACAATTTCTCCATTTCAAGGAATGTCTTTTTTTTTATCTAAATGATTTATTATACTAACAAAAGTATAAAATAAGGCAAATTAATGTATTTGAATCATTTTAGGGCAAGGAAAGATTCCCACTAATAGATTTCAATTTGTATCACCTTTGAAAAGAAACAATTAACTGTCAATGCATGCTCAGACTCCTACATTCTCTCTCTCTCTGTCTCTCAAATAAATAAACAAAAATACTTTTAAAATGAAAATGAAATAGAGATGCTGAGATGAAAAGTGGCCACAAGCTGACACAGAGGTCATATGGACAATCCAAAGGCACTGACAGTGAGGTCCATGGTCTTGGTCTCATGGCACAGAGCAACCCCATCAGTAGTGTCTATCCCAGAAGCAGAAACTTGATGTGTGTAATCCAGCACAATTCTTTTGCATAAGTATAGGAGTCACAATGTATTTAAATGGTTCCCCAAGCTTGGTGAGTTGGGTTAAAGTTTGTTCTCCATTTGTGGGCCTCTGATTGACTTTGCTGTGCTGGTTAGCATTACTGTCAACAGCACTTTCTACTGCTTCCTTTACAAGGCTGCACACTTCATCAATGAGGAAAGCTGTCTCCTCAGCAACATCATAGTCTCTCATCTACCTCCAGCCCACTGCCTTTGCTACCTCTTAGTTGGTATTCTTTAGCTTTCCTTTTGAGATTTCCTTGTGTCCTCCATAGCCATAGAATTTTGGGTTGAATTTTATGTATCTTGAATGAGACATCTTCACTACAGGGCACCAGACGTGTCTGAGGAGCTTAAAAAATATAAATCACTTCATTGGAGCTGAAATAGAGAATATAAAGTTGGTACTGGATTTACTATGTAATATCTGAGAGAAATACATACTTAAAAGGTTTACGTTACAGAAGGATACACTGTTAGTAAGCAATAGAAGCCTGTAGTGTTGAACTGAATTCAAGGTCTCTTTTATCCCTGGTAAGTGGAGAGAGAATATTTGGAGACTCCATAAAAGCAGAAGAAAGGAAGATCCTATGTTCAGGGAAGAGATGGTTTGTTATTAATTATGCAAAGACTAGATACAAAAAAAGTTTTCTCAAGAGCAGAAAGAAACAATTAACATTTATGAAACTGAATGCCAGGCACTGGGAGTATGCAATGATATTAGTAAAATCGTACATGGGACAATGTCACTATTTCTTTCTCTGTATATTTGTCATTTGCATATAGAAAGGCCACTGATTTTTGTGCATTGATTTTGTATCCTGATACTTTGCTATAGGAGTTAATCACCTTCAACAGTTTTGGGGTGAAGTCTCTCTGGTCTCTTAGATATAGAATCATGCTGTATGTGCATACAGCTAAATTCACTTCTTCCTTTCCAAATTGGATCCCATTTATTTCCTTCTCCTGTCTTATCGCTTGAGTTAGGACTTCAAGTACTATATTGAGCAGAGGTGAGTGTGGACATCCCTGTCTTGTTCCTGATCTAAATTGGAATTAATCCTGTCTCTCTTCATTAAGTATTATTTGGGCTTTCGGAGCTTTGTATATAGCCTTTATTGTGTTAAGATATAAACCGACCATGCCAATTCTCTCCAATGTTTTAATCATGAAGTGATGTTGTATTATGTCAAAGGCCTTTTCTGCACCTATCAAAATGATCATGTGGTTTTTGCATTTAAACTTGTCTATATGGCATATGACATTGACAGATATGTTGAACCACCCCTGCATTCCTGGGATGAATCCCACTTGATCAAGGTGGATAATCCTTTTGATTTGTTGTTGTATTCTGTTTGTGAGGATTTTGTTCAGGAACATTCAGACTAAGATCATCAGGGAAATGGGCCTGTAGTTTTCTTTTCTTGTGGCATCTCTGCCTGGCTATGGAATTAGGGTGATACTAGCTTCATAGAAGGAATTGGGGAGCTTTCCCTGATTTCCGATTATGTGGCACAGTTTGAGAAAGATTGGGCTCAGTTCTTCCATGAAGTTTTGATAGAATTCAGCTGAGAAGCGATCTGGTCCTGGACTTTTCTTTTGGGGGAGGATTTTTTTTATCACCTTTTTAATTTTGATGGGTGTGATAGGTTTGTTTAGGAGATTAATGTGCTCTGAGTTTAGCTTTGGTAGATGGTATGTGTCTAGAAATTTATCCATTTCCTCTATATTTTCCAATTTTGTAGAGTAGAGGTTTTTGAAGTAAGACCTGATGATTCTTCCAATTTCATGTATGTCTATTGTGATCCTCCTTTTTCATTTCTAATTTTGTGAATTTGAAGTGCCTTTCTTTTCACTTGATCAAATTGGCCAGGGATTTGTCAATCTTGTTTCTTTTTTCAAAAAACCAACTTTTTGTTTCATCAAATTTCTTAGTTTCCAATTAATTAATTTATGCACTGATCTTAATTATCTCTTTCCATCTGGAGCTTTTTGGGTTGGATTTTTCTTGCTTTTCCAGTGCCTTTAGGTGGATGGTTAGGTTATTGATGTGGGATTTCTTTCTTATGAAGGCATTTAGTGCTATGAATTTTCCCCTGAGGACTGCCTTCATTGTATCCCATAAGCTAGAAATTTCTCTGTTTTGCTTTTCATTTTGTCCACTACCTGTTTATTGTTTAAAAGTGTGCTGTTCAGTTTCTAGGAGCTGATGGGATTTTTTGGTGTGTGTTTTGTTGTTAATTTCTAGCAATATAGCATTGTGATCTGATATCATGCAGGAGATTATGTCAATCTTCCTCAATATATGGAGGCAGGCTTTGTTACTGAGGACATGATCTATTTTAGAGAAGGTTCCATGTGCTGCTGAAAACAATGTGCAGTCTGTGGATTTGGGGTGGAATGTTCTATACATGTCCATTAGGTCTAAATGTTCTATGGTTTTGTTGACCTCTCTCAATTCCCTGATGAGTTTCTGTTTGGATGATATATCTATTGCTGATAATGGTGTATTGAAGTCCCCAGCTATGATGGTGTTGGTGGTTATATTTTTTTGTTTGGTTTTATTGTCAAGTAGGTTTTGTTTTATGAATAGTGGTGCACCTGTGTTTGGTGCATACAGATTGATGATTGTAATATCCTATGGCTGGATTGTTCCCTTGGTCAGTAGGAAGTGGCCTTCTTTGTCTTTTTTGATTGATTTTGGTTTGAAGTCTATTTTTTCTGATATTAGTATATTCATGCCTGCTTGTTTCTTATTCCTATTTGTTTGGAATATTGTTTTCCACCCTTTCACCCTGAGGAGGCATCTGTCATTAGTGGTGAGGTGGGTTTCTTGAAGACAACAGATTGAGGGGTCTAATTTCCTGATCCACCCAGTTAGCTTGTGTCTCTTGTTGGATGAATTAAGGCCATTGATATTTAGAGTAATGACTGTGAGATTTGATTTGGTCTCTGCCATATTGTGCTGGTATATGTGGTTTGGTGTTTTCATGGACTTTGAAGTTTTTGTGACTTCTCTGAGTTTAGTTATTGTGATCTGCTTCTTGTAGGCATTTGAGGTTGATTATTTCATTCTTTTGTGTGGAGAATTTCTTGAAATACTCTCTGTAGGTTTGGTTTTATGTTCATATAGTTGTAAAGCTGACTTTTGTCATGGAAAGTTTTGCTTTCACCATCTATTATGAGGGATACTTTTGCTGGGTATAGTAGCTTGGGTTGGAAGCCATAAGTTATTAGAGTTTGAAGTATTCCATTCCAAGCCCTTTTGGAAGTGATTCTGATGGGGTTACCTTTAAATGTGATGGGTTGTTTTCCCCTAGCTGCTTTCAGAACTATCTTTTTGATGTCAATGTTTAGAGTCTTAATGTCTTGGAGTCTTATGTCTTGGAGAGTTTATCCTTTGGTTCAATCTGTTTGGAGTTCTGTTGGCCTCTTGTATCTTGATGGGCCTTTCTTTTGAGAGAATGGGAAAAGTTTTCTTAGATTATTTTGTTGCATAAGTTCTCCATGGCTTTAGTCTGAATTTCTTCCCCTTATGGTATTCCCATGATCTAAATGTTAGGATGTTTGTGGTATTCCACATTTCCCTCATGTTCTGTTCACAGAATTTTTTTTAAATTATTGAAACCTTTGCACTGTTTCTTCTGTTTTGTCTTACAAATCTGAATTTCTATCTTCCACATGGCTAACTCTATTCTTGAGAGCCTCTAAGGAGTTTTGGGCTTGTTCAATTAGGTTTCCATTTTCTACTACTTTTCTATAGGGTTTCCAACCCTCTGGTCAATTTCCCTATTTACATTATTTTCTGATTTTCTTGATGCTTCTTGGATTTCCTCCTTGCATTTCTTTATGTCTTCATGTAGCATAGCCAGCTTGTTTTTTAGGTCCTCTTTTATTTCACTTTCCTTTATGTCCATTAAATGTGTTTGAATCCCTTCTATTTTCTTATCTATTCAGTCTAGTCTAGTGATGGCAGCGTCCACATGATTATTAGTCCTTTGTTGCTTTTGTGCAAGTTCTAACAATAGCTTGGTCAGGTTTGCATTGCTCATAACTTCATTTTGGGTTTCTGATCTATTGTCTCTTCTATGTTTTGATTAGAGACTTCCATGGTAGGACAGGGAGATCTTATTGGATTTACTTGCATTTGATTATTTATGTTATTTCTTTTGCGTTGTGCTCTGCCCATCACAGTGGGGGAACAAGGAGAATGGGACTGTAGTCACAATCTGGGGGAGAGGTGGTGCAGCTTCGTGGGGGGGGTGGAGACAGGTGTGGGGGTGGGGTGGGGTGGAGCTTGGGGGCAGGTCCATGGGGTCTGGATGGAACATTGAAGGTCAAGATTCACTTGCAGGTGGGCAGGGTAGAGCAGAGGAGGTCTGAATTCACAGGTGCCAGGGGCCAAGCAGAGCTGAGCAGAGCAGTTCTGAAGTCCAGCATGTTGGGGTGAAGCAGAGCGAAGGGGTCAGAACCAGTGTGGGGATGGGGCTGAGCAGTTATATCTGAAGTGCTTGGGGTGGGGCCAAGTGGAGTGGGTCAAAGGAAGAGGCAGGGAGCAGGGTCCAGTGGAGCAGATCCAAAGTCACAGGGGTGGGACCAAGCTGAGTAGGTCAAAGGAAGTCAGGGTGGGGGCCTCATGGGGCAGAGTTTAGCTAATGGTTCCATAGAGAGGGACTGGAGTGGGGGAGGTGAGAGCAGTCTGAAGACACTTGTTGGGTGGGGGGAATCAGTGACCCCAGGGGTGGAGTGTGGATCCCAGCAGGCAGAGGCAGAACCACTGGCCTGGGGGCACAGGTGGAACTACTGGCTTGGGTCTTCTTGTCTGCAGTTACAGTGAGAGTGGCCTGAGCTTGGGACTCTGGCAAGGATGGCCACTTGGGGTGATTGGGAGACTGGTGAGTTACTCAAGATTGTGGGAACCACTGATTCCCTTTTTTGTCCCTCTGTACCCTCCCACTGGCAACCTATTAGAGATTGTTCTACCCTTAAAGTCCCAGTGACCCTTTGTTTCTTTGGCTTTCCTTCCTGGGAGTTGTGGCACAGTTAGTAGGATGTCATCTTGACTGAAAGCCTATTTATTTATTTTCTGAGAGAGTGAGAGAAGCAAATAGGGAGATAAATAATACTCCAGGGCCTCTAGCAATCATAAATGAACTTCAGATGCATGTGCAACCTTCTGTACGTGGCTTGATTCTGGTAGTAGAAAATTGAACACTGAGGGGTTAGGCTTCACAGGCAAGTGCCTTAACCACTGAACAATCTCTCTAAACACCAGTTTTTCTTTTTTTTTGGAATTGTTTTTATTAATTAGTTTTGTACTCAGGAAATACAGTCAATTTGGTACCATTACTAGGCTCATCCATTACCTACCCCCTCCCCTTGGCCCCTCCTTGTTGAGGTACATGGGTCATGCATTGTGGAGTTAGCCCACATTTATGGGTAGGATAAATGTCTCTGCATATCATGACCCAACATGTGGCTCTGACATTCTTTCCGGCCCCTCTTCCACAAAATTTCCCTGAGCCATGTTGGGTTCATTTTTGGTCTGCTTCAGTGATGAGGTGTTGGGGGCTCTGGGTCTCTGGATCTCTGATTTGGTAGGAGTTGATTTTTCTCTGTGTTGATCTCCTTCACCCTTGTACTGGTACCCCAATCACCAGGAAAACAGCACCCTTGCTTGTTTTGCCAATTTTTTAGTTTCAGCTGGGGCCCTTTTGAGGTATGATGGGGTGGCTCTCTGCTTAGGATCTACATCTATCTGAAAAAGAGCAGCAGATTTTCCAATGGAAAGTAAATTAGCACCAGACAAATGAGATAACCCTTCCTGTTGAGAATTAATAGGTGTAGGCCCACTTGTAGCCCACGATTGGTGGTGGCTTGATAATGGAGAGCGGGCTTATGTTTGGATATGGTTCTGACTTGTTTCCCAGCTCCAGCTATGGGTCCCGTACCACTGAGGGGATCAGTTAGCCCAATCAAGAGCAGTTGGTTTCCCACCATGGCTGTGTGCCACTATTGCACTTCTGGGAGCATCATGACAGGTTATTTGCTGCTAAGTAGGTTAGACCATGAGTTGCTTAGATATATATTGGTCATTTCCCCCCACACGCCTATGTAGCACCTTCTGGCACTAGACGACTGCCTGGGGACTGACTCTCTTCCAGCTTCCAGCCATGCCATTCCATTTTAAGTGTCAACTGCCTTTGGTGTCTTCAGCAGTAGGATCTTACCACTAACCTTTGGTGGGTCACCAAGTATTCTGACAGAAATCTGCCTTTCTTTTAGGAAACCTTGTAGGTCTCTCTGATCAAAAGCTCATTGAGGGGGTGGGCGTGGTTACCACCCCAGCGGCCCAGAAGAGCTGGGCGAGGACGGTGGCCCACTAGGTTTGTTGCAGACAATGCGGCGGCAATATCTGCGAGCCAGGCGAGTGCTGGGGCTGCAGGGGCAGGGCCTCGCGTGCGGCTGGGCGGCCTGGCCTGTGGCCTCCCTCGGGTTCCCGGGAAGCGGGCGGGTGGCCGGCGTGGGAGCGGCAGCGCAGGCGGTGGCTCCTTTCCGTCCCTCATCCTGAGCCTGAGCCTGAGCCGGGGGAGGCCAGGCGCCCGGGTGGCTGGAGGGGCTGCCCGCTGCCCAAGAATGGGAATTCTCTTCACCAGGATCTGGAGACTGTCCAATCACCAGGAGCACAAAGTTATCATTGTTGGGTTGGATAATGCCGGGAAAAGTACTATCCTTTACCAGTTTTCAATAAATGAAGTTGTCCATACATCTCCTATAATTGGAAGTAATGTAGAAGAGATAGTGATTAATAATACACGTTTCCTAATGTGGGATATTGGTGGCCAAGACTCTCTTCGTTCTTCCTGGAACACTTACTATACTAACACAGAGTTTGTAATAGTTGTGGACAGTACAGACAGAGAAAGGAATTCTGTAACTAGAGAAGAACTCTACAAAATGGTAGCACACGAGGACCTAAGGAAAGCTGGATTGCTGTTTTGCTAATAAACAAGATATCAAAGACTGCATGACTGTAGCAGAAATCTCCCAGTTTTTGAAGCTAACGTCCATTAAAGATCACCAGTGGCATATCCAGGCATGATGTGCTCTTACTGGCGAAGGGTTATGCCAAGGACTTGAATGGATGATGTCATGACTTAAGATCAGATGATCTTCTCACAGGCTTGTATAAACTAA
This sequence comes from Dipus sagitta, assembly GCA_036346955.1. NCBI lineage: Eukaryota > Metazoa > Chordata > Mammalia > Rodentia > Dipodidae > Dipus > Dipus sagitta. Next base: position 2,545,053 of record CM070791.1, on the reverse strand, counting down.
GTGCTGGACTTTACCTGAAAGCTGCAAAAATTAATGGTTTAGATATTTATATTTATATATAAATATATTTATATTTATAATAAACTGATTCAAACATTTTCTATAAGAGGAGAAATTAAGACCACTTATTTGAAAACAAAGATGAAGTCTCACCTTCAAATTTGCTTTCCCACGTTTTCCTTCCAAAATTCATTAAAGCTGTGATTGACATTGTTGCATAATGAATACTCTCAGGACATTGCATGGCCTGTGGTAAGTACAAAGGAAGAGGAAGACATTTGAACGTTAGAGCTTTATTGTCAGCATACCCCTCCCAGTTGAATGTTCCTTTTGTGTTTCATTCTGTCAAAATACAAATCAACATAAATACGATTTTCAATTTTTCTGAAAAGTATTTTGATTAAGGTTGTATATGAATTGTATATGTACCTCAAGTTCAAGCTTTGATATATGTTCTAAAACAAGCAAATAGTAGAAAAATTAATAATAATCTTAGTTGCTACCCTGATGTCTTTAAGTACTGGCATTAGTGTTATTTCCTTTATGCTTTTTGTATTGTACTAACCAGCCACCCATGTCCACAATCATTAAACTACTCTTAAAAAAAAAAAAAAAAAAAACAGAAAAAAGCTTGGCATCTATTTTTGCTTCTCAGTAACATGCCTGGAAATATATACTACAAATGAGTAGACTATCAAATTCTTGGCTTAATATTACTAATTGGCAGAATTGCACAGTGAGGAATTATCATTTCTTTCATTGGTCCTTTTCCTATCTCAGTTGCTGAATAAATTGTTAATTTGCCAATCATAAATTGTGATTAAAATTACCAACTAATTTCTTCTCAGTTGAAAGCTATGATGTCAAACATATCTACCCACAGAAGTAACATTTTATAAATATTACTAGTTTAGCTGCAGTCTAAGTATTAATTATGACAAACAGCCAAAGTGAATTTTAAGAGTACAAGTAAGACATATTTCCCAAGCAGCAATGATAATTCCTTAATTTGAAGCTTTCTCATTGTGGGAGTTGGAATAATTTGAGATTATTTTTGCTTCTTGTGTCTTCTCCACTACATAAATGCATTAACAATTATAAAACACAAATGCTTTTGAATGGTTTTAAGAATTTTACTGAAAAGTTGATTGAAATGTTATATTACTTACAGTAAGAAATAATTTGACCTCCCACATAGTTTTTGTGTTTGGGGTTTTGGTTTTTTTTTTAAGCTATCTGAAAGTTAAAAGGTTTTTACACCATAAGCAAAATTATCCTGTGTTAAAATACATTTTGGGGGACTCTATATATCTATAATAAATTTGAAGATTAGTTCAAACTGGCAAATTTTAGTATAATCTAAGAAAGATATAATTACTTTTGATATCAGCCTTTTGAATTTTGTGATTTTGTTAAGAGGCAATAGTATTGAACGCATTGATGAAACTTTGAAGATTCTGTCAATAGAATATAAAATAGTCAGTATCCAAATCCGAGTTCAGCATGTGAAATCAATGTTAATAATAGGTGTTTTGTGTTTTATATTTGTGTTAGAATTCTCAAGATGCAAATACACTTAATGTTTGTTCACACACTTTCAATCCTAAATTACTAAGCTTTATAGTACTAAGCTTCATATATCCTTACATTTTTGCAAATCATTATAGGGAATTACTTCTTGAATATTAAAATTTCCTTAAAGTCTCCAATATGTTTTATAGTTTTAATAGAGACAAATATTCCATAAAATAGCTCCCCCAATCTACATCATTTTTTTCCTTTTTATTTTTTAATTTGAATAATTATTTCTTAGTCTCTTGACTTACTGTCATATTAATCCAGAACATCCCAGAACATTCCATTGTTGTCAAGGTATTGGCTAACATTTATTCTTAATTGGATGTTTAAAGCATGTACTACATTGTTACGGTTGGCTTAGTATATAGTCAGTTACTGACATGACATTATGAGAATGGATGAAATTTTTACTGCATTTATAAAAAATGATTATTTTGGTTTTCTACCCTTTGAGTGTAGGCATCAAAAAGTAAGATAACTTTGTTGTACATAAAACCAAAAAATACAACTGGGGAAAAAAGGTGAAATGTATGACAATATCAAAACTTTTAACAGTATTATTCTAAGCAAGTAAAATGGAGACCCTCATGAGCAGCAACTTATATGTCATTTGAATGGAATTATACAGAGGGCAATGCATTTGTATTTTTAATATGCTATTCCAGGTATAAACAAACATCTCATATAGCATCATTGTGCTTAATGTTGAAAAGAACAGATTTATACCTCTGTACATGTGGATATAGATTTTACTATCCTGTTTTGATAAAAATTTGAATGTCATACAGATTGTCTTGATATCTTGGTAAAAGTGGCCATATGCTAAAGCATTAAATATATTTGATTTTTTCATAATGACATTTATCAAGTCTATCTTTCCCATTATATTGAGGGTTTTTGTTTGAAAGTTTCAGTTTCCTTTCAGCACACCTTGGCTATCCCCGTAGACAGAGAGTATGAAGGCAAGTGGGTTGGGCAGTGGGTACTCACTTTCTTATGACGTTTTGCCTTAAGAATAAAAATGCTTTAGCCCTGCTGGGGAGCATTTTTAATGCAGGTGGTCAAAGTAACGTAGACAAGCCTGATGTGAAATAGAAGGAAGAAGGGTTTCTGTTTCCTGCCCTTCAAGAAGTGCCTTGTAGGTAGTTAGAGTACGGTACAGGTGAGTGAGTGTAGGCGCTTGAAGAGCAAGAGTCCCTGAGATGTTCTTTCCTTTTGTCTGAGTGTATAATATTCAGGTGCCTAGAAATGGGACACTATGGTTCCCTCTCTTACAGGCACTTTACATTTTTTGCTGTGAGTTCAGCAATCACATACAGTACAGACAACCTCAAAATTTGTTTATATTAGTGTAAATAGTAAAGCTGTAGCCCACTGTGTAGTTTCCTCTGCAGGCATTTTGGGAATATATCTATATCTGCTCTACTTTGTACATAGGAGATAGAAGCATACCCTAGATTATCTGAGAACTTTTGGAGTCATCTTTTAATTGACTGCTTATTCACTGTTACATTCACAAGAGTTTGCCCATGAACTTCCAGGGGATTAACTTATCTCTACTTCTTCTCTTGCTCCCTTCTAAATATAGGTATACACTGGGATTACAGACACTGGAACGCACTGTAGCCTCTGATTGCTACATGGGTACTGGGGACCTGAACTCATGTTTTCACATGTGGTAAGCACTTTAATCCACTGAGTGGTTTTCTCAACCTAAACTGTGTTTTATACTGAAAGAAATCAGAGGGTAAATAGGAGAGATGACATTGAGTGTCCTGAAAGTGACATAACCTGACACACATTTTTATTTTTATTTTTTATTTTTTGTTTATTTTCATTTTTTTATTTGAGAGTGACAGACAGACAGACAGAGACAGAGGCAGATAGATAGAGAATTGGTGCACCAGATCCTCCAGCCACTTCAAACAAACTCCAGATGCATGTGCCACCTTGTGCATCTAGCTTACGTGGGCCCTGGGAAAACAAGCCTCGAACGAGGGTCCTTAGGCTTCACAGGCAAGTGTCTAACTGCTAAGCCATATCTCCAGCCCCTGACATACATTTTTAAAAGATCATTCTAATTGTTTATAATGCACTTGTTGGGGATGGGTAGGGTAGATAATTAAACACGAATTCAGTGAAAAATTATGGTATATATTTGGCCAGATTGACAGCATAAGTTGAAAGAAATGGTCATATTCTTAATAGCCTCAACAGTCTTAAGAGAATTGTCAGGCATGTTAGTGTAAACCTTGAGTGAAACCTTGAGTGTGTGAGCCAGCAAGCCTTGTGAATGTGGCAGTGAATAATGAGAGTCTTGCCTGAAATGAGGTGGAAGTTGGCAACTGACAACTAAAGTTGGTCCTGTCAGTGAAAAGATAGGCTGGGCTGCTGCTCAGCTAGCTCTTTCCATTTTATATAGTTCATGACCCTCATCCTATGGAATGGTGCTGCCTGAAGTTAAGGTGGATCTATCTACATTAATTAACTTTGTGAAAATAATCCCTCACAGACATTGACAGAAGTAACCTAAACTGCATAATCTCTTACTGGTGATTCTAGGTCCTGTCAAGTTGACAATCAAAATAAACCATCACAAAGAAGAAGAGAGGAGAGGAAAAAAATAGTGTAAAATGCAGGACTTTCATGAAAGGATATTTACATCACTGTGCTGTATCTCCTATGTATATCCCTTTGTGATGTCATAGCTAACACAGAATCTAAATGCAAAATATTCCTATAAACAAGAAAGGACTCACTGTAATACAAAAGAGAAAGCCACAAGTTTGACCTACTTCAATGAGAAGAAAACTATGGAGAGGAGGCTGCATCCTTGTGGTCAAAGAAGACTACACATTACAGCAAACATACTATATTCAAATGCACTGTGGCTTGCTGTAAAGGAGAAATATCTATCACATAAAATATCTAATGCATAATTGTATAACATGTAGAATATATGTTACATAGAATATATTACATTTTTGTTTACTTCATTAAGTTTACTGACACAATTATTTTTCCTACAAATACTAATTACCTTGTAAATAATTTAGAATATCAATCCTCCAGAAGCTTGTGTTTTATATCATGCAGTATGTTGATTTTACTGATAAGTTATATAGAATTAACTTTTAAATATTTCTCCTTCAAATTGGGTTCTGATATATAATCAGTACAATGTAAAAAGATCAAGAAATACTGTGTATTCTATCAGGTAGACAGACATAGTCCCAATTAGCTCATAACACACAAGTATCATGGTAAGTTCTGTGAGTGGCAATATAGACAAGAAGGATATGGGTCACTGAGTTTATTTGTTTTAGCAATTACTTTCTCACTGCTGGGACAAAACACTTGGACAGAAGCAGTTTAAAGGAGAAAAGGGTTTATTTCAGGCTCACGGTTTTAAGGGAGAAGTTTCATAATGGTGGGAAAAGCATGTCAAAGCAGAAGCTGGACATCACATCTTGGCACATCAGCTGAAGAATGGCAGCAAGAAGGAATGAGCTAGTTCAACACCCAGTAGAGCTGGACCAATGAAAACAATGTTTTCCCCAGAGACTTACCTCCTCCAGGAAGGTTCTACCTGGGACTGAGTAAGAGGCTTAATCACAAACATATGAGGCTATGAGGTCATTTTGCATTCAAAACAGCACATTTATATTTTCCTATTTATGTATTGATACTGGAGCTGGAACCCAGAGCCTGGGTATGCCAAACTCTACACCTGTGCTCTACTCCCAACCCTAGAACTGACTTTCCAGTGGCAGATGTGGGGGAGATTTTTCCATTTAAAATTCTGTTACTGGTATAAGCACAGAGGTGGAAAATGTTGAGTCATATATTCATTTGCTAGAACTAATGTATGAAAGTACCACAACCTGAGAACTTAAGCAAGGGATATTTGCTATTTCACAGTTCTGGAGGCAAGAGTTGGAGATCGTGGTATGAGCAGGTCTGGTAACAAAAGGTACCAGGGAGTGTCTGCCTTATGTCTTTGTCCCCTGGAGACTGGAGGCTTGCTTGGCACTCTGGTATTCCTTGGCTTACTGTCCTATGGATTTCCCTGGAGTGATAGTTAAAAAAAATGTCTTTGTGTTCTATAGAGAGATATAAAGAAATGTCTTTGTGTATTCACCTCAGACAGAGGGCATCAACAGACCAAAGACAGGATTCTGTCCCTAGCTCTTTAGAGTTATTTACAGGGCCAAGGGTGACTCAAGCGAAATTAGTTATCCCACCACAGATTCTTCTGGACAACTTAACTGAATTTACAACCACCAAAGAGTCCTGAGACAGTCAACTGTGGAGAGGGGTCTCCTGAGGATCTCATGAAAGCTCAGGAGTCCTGTCACTTTGTGAGCTCCTCTCTCTCTCTCCCCCCCCCCCAAGGGAATGTTGCTATGCTCCATCTTGTGTGGGTTATCACAGATCCTCTGATTGAAGACAGCAAAGGTTACCTCCAAGTCATTGAAAACAGCTACACATTTGTAGCAGTAAGATAGAGCTCTTTGAGGGTGTCTCATCACATTCTCTCTCATCAGATTTCCCTATTTTTACAGACACCAAACATCTTGGATGTTCACTTTGCTGACCTCATCTTTATATCTGCAACAACCCATGGCCTCTTTGCTGACTATGTTCTCAAAGATGTTCAGATCAGATGGAGGAGCCTCTTGATCCTGCTCTACTTCAACTCTTTTACTCCTGGAAAAAGACAACAGGTTGTGTCATATCACAAATACATCAGGCAGGTAGGTAGTGACTTTGAGGACGAAATCTTATGTCTGCCCACTGTGCCTACCCACATTTCAGCCCTGTGCCAGCTACTGCCTGGATATTGACAAGCCATTCTCAAAAGCTCCTATTCCTTTTACTTCTCCTCTTACTCCTCCACTTCCTCTTCCTCTCTTTCCTCCTTCATTCTCTCTCTCTCTCTTTCTCTCTTTCTCTCTCTTTCTTTCTGAGGCAAGTCAAACAGACTGACATTTTTATATGTGGGGGGTGTGGGTATGGACAGAGAATTGGTATGCTAAGGCTCCAGCCACTGCAATCAAACTCCAGAGCTATTGAGCGTCTTTACTCTGCTACACCTCCTGCATGGAGATGTGGGCAGGAGGGCCCTGAGAGGTAGGGAAGAGAGAAGGGGTAGGAAGTGTGCAGCTCACCATGGCCTCTTGGCTGACTCTGTCATGATTGGATGGGTCTGAGAAGCATCCTCCTGATACTCCTCTGTGACTAGGTCATTTCCTCATGGGGGTGGACAGTAGGTTACCTGTATCCTCTGACTCCTCCACCAGGCAGGCTGAGAGACTCTAGAGAAAAATGTTCAGGGCAACAAATGGTGTCCACCCACATACTGTACTCTGGTACCACTGTGTAGAGAATAAGCAGCTATTCTTCAAACTCGTGTATTCTGCTAGGGTCAATCAGGCTCTCCTCTCCTCTGTGTGGTTTCTCTCACCTACTTCAGGTCCATTCTTGAGGCTAAGCTGTGCCCACAGCTGCTGATTCTCTTGCACAGTAGTTGTTAACATGTGCTCCTAAGGGACCAAGAAAGGGTAAGAAGGGAAGACTCAGTGTGTCCAGGTTCTCCCACTTGGGTCTAACCTCATAACATGCCTCAGCTGGGCCATCCCCTGGGAGGCCATCTGAGCTGCCATCATGGTTGGGGCCCCCTTAGGCTGCAGGTTCCCAATCTGGCAGTGTGGTGTAAGTTGCTTGGACATTGAATGTTTCTCCACCTTTAGCTACTGACAGGCTGCCAGGAGCTGCTGAACGGCAGCTGCAAACCTGGGTTTGTGGGATAGGCACAGGTCCTTCTGCCCCTGCAGATGCTCACCCTCATGGCTCTTCTGATTGACCTGCCAGAAGATCTGTGCAAGAGGACTGATGGTGGCTGACTTCAGATTCTTAGTGTATAATGAGCTCATACCTCCTCTACACAGCATCACACCAATTCTTCCCTGTCATTTTAGACACCAAATGGAGAAAAGCAGAGGGAGCCAACCCATACTTTCAGTCCACCTTGCTAATGCTCAACAGTTTCCACAACTTTTCTTACTTAATCTCATCAGGTCCATGAGGAAGCTGCTAATCTTGAAGTTCAGGGAACAGATTTAAACAGTGACCAGTGGAGCTCAGTTCTGAATCCAACTTGAACCTTGTATTATCGCCACTGACCTCCAAATTGGAGGCTCAAGGCTTTTACAGAGTTGAGGATCAGCCAAGGATCCACTTCTGTGTTTTTGTTTGTTTGTTTGTTTGTTTTCAGGTAGATTCTCACTCCAGCCCAGGCTGACCTGGAATGCACTATGTAGGCTCAGATTGGCCTTAAACTCACTGCAATCCTCCTACCTCTGCCTCTTGAGTGCTGGAATTAAAGGTGCACACCACCATGCCTGGCTCCATGGATCCCAGTTATAGCAAAGAAATAGTCACAAGGCTGGTCTGCATGATTCTGGTGTCATCTGTTCCCCAGGCTGCAGCTGATCTGTGGTGGGATCTACTCTTCATCTTCCCAGAGTTTCCAACTGTTTCTTGGCCAGTTTCATGGGCAGCAAAGACTAGTGAGGCAATTGCATGAGGACAATGAAGAATTGAGATTTGAGGGATACTACTCTATTACTCATAATGCCACTAAAACAGTATAAATGCTCATTGGTTACAACTCAAGGTCATGGCCATGTAAGAAAAGTATATGGAGGGAGGAGGTATATTGCCTGGAATGGTCATATTAATGAAATCTATGAAATGCTGCCTTTCTGCCAGGCATGATAGCTCACCCTTGTAATCCCAGCACTTGGAAGAATGAGGTGAGAGAATTGCCGTAAATTCCAGGCCAGCCTCAGCTACATATGTGTTTCAAATCTTCCTAGCTTGACACAATCCCACACACATACACATACACACACACACACACACACACACACACACACACACACACACAATTCTGATGGCTTTTCAGGGAGGATTCTTTAAAGAATGCAAATTTTGCAGACTTCCAGCCAAGATGGCAACCACCTAACTGCACCGCACATCCGCGGGAAAGAAAGGTAAGGCATTAAGGGTTCATTGAGTCTTTTAGGGGAGAGAAATCTCTAATAGATTGCCAGTGGAGGGCACAGAGGGTAAAAAATGGAAATTGCTGATTCCCTCCCTCGCGGGCAGCTCATCACTCCCCCAGTTCCCCCAAGCAGCCATTGAACCCACAGTCTCAGCTTCAGGATACTCCCCCATTTACTGTAGCAAAGGGGACTGAGGCCAACACAGTTCCACTTGTCTCACTGCACAGGGTCAATTGCCTTGCTACCCCCACCCACACGTGACCTTGGGCAGGTTCCGCCCACTGGCCCGCTGGAGCTCAGGCTCCTTTGGTCCATTTGCCCACCACACGAGCACCGCTGATCCCCGCTTGTGCAAGTTTAGCCTGCTCTGCCCAATTACCCACTTATTGCTCTGGCTCCTGCCAGTTCATGCAAGAGCTCAAGCCCATTCCACCTACCCATGGAAGCTCAGGCTCACTCTGCCAGTCCGCCTGCTCCAGCTCAGGTGCAAGCCCCTGCCTGTCTGCCATGCTGGCTGACCGCCAGTATCCTGTTGCAGGTGAGCTCAGATTCTTCTGTGTCCCAGTGTTCCGCCAAGCACGAGTTGAGGTTGCTTCGGTGCTTGGTGCTCCAGGGTCCCTCCACTCACAAGTGCAGGCAGCTTTGGTGCATCACCACCAGAAAGCTCAGGCAACTTTAGCGTCCCTGCCATGCAGGAGCTCAGGCTGCTTTGGCATTGTGCCAAGTGAGAGCTGAGACTGCTTTGGCATCTGGATTCAAGCTGCTTCAGCTCCCACTGTGATTGAGCTTAGGGTGATCCACCAACCCACATGTTAGCTCAAGATGACTCAGCCCATCTGTTGCCTGCTGGATAGCCCAGGCCAGATCCCCCAAGAGGGACCACCTCCCCTGCCCGTCGAGACCACAGCCCTACTCTCCCTGCAGAAAAGGCCTTTGACAAAAGACAACATCACTTCATGATCAAAACTTTGGAGAGAATTGGCATGATTGGTTCATATCTTAACATAATAAAGGCAATATACAAAGCTCCTAAGGCCCAAATAATACTTAATGGAGAGAGACTAAAGGAATTCCATTGAGATCAGAAACAAGACAGGTTGTCCACTCTCACCTCTGCTCTTCAATATAGTACTGGAAGTCCTAGTTCAAGCAATAAGACAGGAGAAAGAAATAAAAGGGATACAATTTGGAAAGGAAGGAGTTAAGTTAGCTCTATTTGCATACAGCATGATTGTATATGTAAGAGACCCAAGAGACTCCATCCCAAAACTCTTGAAGGTGATTAAGTCCTATAGCAAAGGGCAGGATACAAAATCAATTCACAAAAATCAGAACCTTTCTATATGCAAATGAAAAAGATACAGAGAAAGAAATAAGGGACCTGGTCCCATTTTCAATAGCAACAACAACAACAACAAAAAAAAAAACCTTTGAGTAACGTTAACCAAGGAAGTGAAAGATCTATAAAACAAAAATATAAAAACACTCAAATAAGAAATCAAGGAGGACTTGAGAAAATGGAAAGACCTCCCATGTTCCTGGATGGGCAGAATTGACATTGTGAAGATGGCAATCCCACCAAAGGCAATATACATATTTAATGCAATTCCAATTAAAATCCCAACATTGTTCTTCACAGAGATAGAAAAAATGATCTCAAATTTCATATGGAAAGGCAGAAGGCCTCGCATATCCAAGCATATCCTCAGCAAAAGAAATACCTCTGGGGGCATGGCCATACCTGATCTAAAGCTATATTACAAAGCCATAGTAATAAAAACAGCATGGTACTAGCATAAAAACAGGAGTACAGACCAATGGAATAGACTTGAGGACCCGGACTTTGGGTCAAGCAATTACACATACTTGGTATTTCACAAAGGCCCTAACAATATAGGTTGTAAAAAAGACAACATCTTCAACAAATGGTGCTGAACAAACTGGATAACCATATGCAGGAAACTGAAACTTGATCCACACATTTCACTATGCACAACACTCAAGTCCAAATGGATCAAAGACCTCAATATAGGACCAGAAACTCGACTATTACTGGAATAAAATATAAGAAGAACTTTCCATGATATAGGAATGGAAACAGACATCCTGAATAAAACCCCAGTAGCTCATGATCTTAAATAGTCACTCAACCAATGGGATCACATGAAGCTGAAGAGTTTCTTTACAGACAAGCATACATTAAGCAAAGCCAATAGATTACCCACAGAATGAGAGAAAATATTTGGTGCTTATCCAACTGACAGAGGCCTAATCTCTAGAATCTACAAAGAACTCAAAAACTTAAACAATAAAAAGCCAAACACCCCACTCACATAATGGGGCAAAGAGCTGGACAGGCAGGTCACACAGGAAGAAATACAAAAGGCAAACACACACTTAAGAAAATGTTCATCATCCCTAATCATCAGGGTAATGCAAATTAAAACAACTATGAGATTCCACCTTACCCCAGTAAGGATAGGAAACATGAAAAAAATCAAATAAAAATAAATGCTGGCAAGGAGGTGGAGAATTAGGAACTTTCATCCACTGGTGGTGGGAATGTAAAATGGTACAACCACTTTGGAAAGCAATATGCAGACTCCTGAAACAACTGACTATAGAGTTACTGGGCATGTGCCCTCAACCATGTTTATAGTGGCTCAATTCGTAAGAGCTAAGAGCTAGAATCAACCCAGATGTCCATCACTAGAAGAATGGATAACTATGATGTGGTATATCTACACAATGGAATTGTACACAGCAGTGAGAAAAAATGACACAATGAAATTTGAGGAAAAGTGGTTGAACCTGGAACAGATCATTCTCAGTGAACTTGCCCAATCACAGAAATATAATTACCGAATAACCTCACTCATCTACAGCACCTAACCTGAATCTACCCAAGATGCTGACATACCTAGCAAGCATGTCAAGGACTAGACAATAGGGTGCGTGGGGAGGGTGGGGTGGGAAAGTGAGGGGATGTGAGACACAAATCTAGATCCAAATGGCAATGGTACCATAAAATTCTACATCCTAAAAGGTGGACCAAATGGTTGAATCTTCACCGGGTCCTTAGAGGGAACACCTGAGCCACAAGGCCCTGGAGAGAGTATGATGAAGACTGACCTTAATCTTCTACAGCTTCTCTCTCTCTCTCTCTCTCTCTCTCTCTCTCTCTCTCTTCTCTCTTCTCTCTTCTCTCTAACTGTTTTATATTAGTTATCTTTTTGTTCCTTCTCTTAGTGGGCACTGACTAGTAACTCCCAGTACCAGCATGTGGCTATCATACACAATGAGATTTTGATCAGAGAGGCCTACAAGATTTCCTAAAAGAAATACAGATTTCTGTCAGAGTACTTGATGACCCACCAAATGTTAGTGGTAAGACCCTACTGCTGAAGACACCAAAGGCAGTTGACACTTAAAATGGAATGACATGGCTGGAAGCTGGAAGAGAGTCAGTCCCCAGACAGTCAGTGTGTCTAGTGCCAGAAGTTGCTACATGGCCAACTTGGGGAAAATGACCAATATCTGTCCAAGCAATTCATGGTCTAGCCTACTTAGCAGCAAATAACCTGTCATGATGCTCACACAAATGCAATAGTGGCACACAGCCATGGTGGGAAACCAACTGCTCTTGATTTGGCTAACTGATCCCCTCAGTGGAATGGGACCATAGCTAGAGCTGGGAAACAAGTCAGAACCATATCCAAACATGAGCCTGCTCTCCATTATCAAGCTACCACCAATCGTGGGCTACAAGAGGGCCTGCACCTATTAAATTCTCTATAAAACATAAGGGTTATTCCATGTGTCTGGTGCTAACTTTACTCTCCATTGGAGAATGTGGTTCTCTTTTTCAGATAGACACAGATCCTAAGGAGAGAATTACCCCATCATACCTCAAGGGCCCCAGCTGAAACTAAGAGTAATTGGTGAAACAAGGAAGTGTGCTTTTTTTTGTTAGTGAACCTGGTACCAGCACATGGGTGAAGGAGATTGACACAGCGAACAATCAACTCCTACCAAATGAGATATCCAGAGACCCATAGGTTCCCAACAGCTCATCACTGAAGCAGACCAAAAATGAACCCAACATGGTTCTGGGAAATTTTTCAGAAGAGGGGGTGGAAAGGATGTCAGAGCCACATGTTGCAATCATGATTTGCAGAGACATTTCTCCTACCCATAACTGTGGGCTAACTCCACAATGCATGACCCATGTACCTCAACAAGGGGGGAACAGGGGGAGGTAGTAGGACATGGATGAGCCTAACAATAGTATCAACATGACTGTATTCACTGAGTACAAAAGTAATTAATAACAAATATTGATTTTAAAAAAAGAATGCAAATTTTAAAACTGCATTATTGACTTTATGATACACACGTGAGGACAGATTTCCATTTTTTAATGGAATTTCTGAAGAATTATGTGGCAGGACCAGAATGAGTATCCAATTGGCCCAGCTCACAGACAGAGGCATCCCCAGTGCTGGACAGTGTGTGCCAAACTGGGGCTTGGAGTAAGGGCTCCATCTGCTCACCTGTTGCAGCAGCTCCTCCACCTCAGATACCACAATAACTATCTCAGCTGTCATAACTTCACATTTCTTCACCAGATCACAGTTTGCCTGGTTCAGATAATTTTTAATGTTTTGTGGCCCAAGAAAAAGCAGAAAGGAATGAACTGAGAACACAATGCACCACTCTGGGGACTGACCCATGATTCTTGCCCAACACACCACAGAGCACTGGCATGAGAAGATCCCAAAGGGGCCTAGTGAAATGGCCCCTTGGTTAAAGGTACTTGCTTTGAAAGCATGATGACCTGTGTTTGATTCCCCAGAACTCATGTAAAACCAGATGCATTAAATGGCACATGTCTGGAGTTCATTAGCAGTGCCAGGAGGCCCTGGAGCAGCCATACAAACTCTCTTTTTGTCTGCCTCTTTTTCTTTGTATCTTTCTCAATTAAATAAAAATATTTTTAAAAACATAAGAATGAGCTGGGCATGGTGGCACTCACCTTTAATCCTATCACTTGGGAGACAGAGATCAGAGGACTGCCATGTGTTTGAGGCCACCCTGAGACTACACAGTGAATTCTAGGTTAGCCTGAGCTATAGCTAACCCCTACCTTAGGGGTTAAAAAAGGAAAAAAAAAAGGTTAAAGGGGATACCAGAAATGGACTTACAAGTGACAGGACCCGGGAATAACTTTCATTACCCCAGATACCCCCATGAGTCAGGAGCATGGCTGGAAGCTCTACAAATAGCCAAACCTGTACCCCCAGGCTTCCCACCATCACTCTACTGAAATTCCCACAGACTTTCTCTTCCATCACCTTCTTACTTCATGTTGTCCAGTTTGAGCTTGAGGGCATCCCTCTCTCAACTAATCTCACTATACTGGAAAACCAGAAAGTTGAATCAGGGTCAAGCAAGCTCAGGTGGTAGCTGACAGACCACTGGTAGTCACAGTAACTATTCCAGTGACTATTCCTCATCTGCAATCAGACTGGACATTTTTCAAGGCGTTTCCATGCCCACAATCTCATTTCTTTGTATGTTTTGTTTCCAAATTTGGTCTTGCCATATTGTCAAGACTATTCTCAAACTTCTGGCCTCAAATAATCCTTTTGTCTTGGCCTTACCAGTAACTGGGACTAACAATGTGTACTACCTTGCTCAGATTGCAGGATGATTTTCTGTAGACTGGGGTTCAAATTGAAGTCCTTGCCCATGATAGGCCACTGACCACCAACCCAGCCCTCTGCTTTTTGTTTTGTTTGGTTGACACATGGGATTGCTTTGTAATCCAGGCAGGATTTTAATTTATAACCCTCCTGCCTCAGCCTACCGAATACTCATCTTATAGATATGTCCCCACATCCACCTCTCTTTATTGGTTTTGGTGTCATGAGACAGGGTCTCACATAGACAGGGTGACCATTGCAGCTGTCATGGTCAGATACCATGGCAGATGTCTACTGTTAGGGTGCCAAGGCTGTGAAGCTTTGTGTGAAAAGCCAAACAGGCTGAGGGAAGGAAAAACTGCTCTTCAGGGTACCATCTGCTTACTAGAAATTGTTCTCTTAAAACTCTCTGCTTTTGGATAACTTCTATTTGAGAAAGAGAGAGAGAGAGAGAAACAATAATATAAAGAGAGAGTATGTGACAACCAAGTATGTGTGGGGGAGAGGTGTGTGTAGGTATGTGGAGTCCTGAGGATAACCTTGAGTGTTGTTTCTGTGGGCTATTGCCCATTTACTTTCCTTTTTGAAGCAGGGTCTCCCCTGGCGTAGAACTCACTGAGTAGGCTAGACTGGCCATCCAGCAAGCTCCAGAGACTCCTTTCTCCAAGTTCCCAGCCCTGGGTTACAAATGGAACCACCATACCCAACTTTTCATGTGACTTCTGGAGAGCAAACTCACGTCTTCATTCTCGTTAGGTAAGTGCTTTACTGATTGAGAAATCTCCCCCGCCCTCTTTTGCCAATTCCTGACTTTCCTTATCCTTCTGTATGCACAAGACATCAAGAGCTCTTACTGGAGGGACAGAGGTGATACACCACAGGTGGCACAGGACAGGCCTACCAAGGATACCCAGTTACCAAGGCCCCTACGAGGAACAGGTCTAGAATATGTGGGGTTAGCCTTCTTAAGATGAGATTATGGGCAAGACAAGACAAGGTGCTCTACCTATGATGCCTCCCCTCCCCAGCAGCCATGAAAGAAAGAAACACAGAAGTTATGTTACTTTTTCTAGTTTATCCAAAACATATTGGTTCTGTTGTTTCTATGGAGAGTCAAAGGAAGGATATTGGAGTTTGTCCCTTTTATGCCATGCCCCAGAGCAAGACAGGGCAGGCAGGCTGGCCTAGGGGTGCATGTGAAGGAAGAACTCTGACCCCATGGGGAAATTAACAAACAAAGCCTTTATGTTCCCTAGAAAAGACAGCCTGGGTCTTGGCATCATTACCTCACCAATGTGCAACTGTAGGTCTGAATTGGGGTCCTCTTTAAAGGACAATGACAGAGACCTCTAGAAAGAGAGATGGAGAGCCTCCACCTCTCTACCAGCTTAGGACATAGAAGGATGCATTCAGTAAACAAATGATAACATGCAGTGGATACAAAGATGATAAAAGAATGACAGACAAGCCCCTTTCCATCCTGGACAGTCCAGTGAGCCTTGAAATCCTTGCCTACTAAAATAAAGAGATATCTGACACCTTCTAATTCTACTTCCACAGGAAACTCATGCCCAGAGAGTGGTGTCTTGGCCAATAGCAAAAAGGTCAGGAAGGCAATGAGCTTGTCTATGCCACTGAATAACCTTGGCTGAGAGCCCAGCAGATGTGATAGACTAGCCTCCATGCTCCACGTAACTACTTGTCCTCTCCTCTTGCCTTCCTTCACCACTGTCCCCGAGCACTGGCTGTGTTTGTTGATTCAGAAACAGCTTGGGAAGCAGAGATCAATATCTGCCCCTTGGCTCAAGGTTATTTGGAGTTTCCATAGCTTTGTACCAAGGCACAACAGCTAAGGACAATGCTAGAATTTAGGCTATGTGGCCATGTACAAATCTTTCCCTCTTTTCCAACTGGACCTACTTACTTGACCAGCTGAACTGAATCACTCCTTGGCCTCAGGTCTGATGCCTAGAACAAGTCTCTGTTTAGAGGTCCTCTAAATTTCATGAGGCCCGCATGCACATAGAATGGGAAAGTGTGGCAATTTGAATGTAAAATGCTCCCCATAGCTGCATGTGTTTAAATACTTAGTTCCTAGCTGGTGGCAATTTGTGGACCCTTTGGAAGATGGAGCTTTGCTGGAGGAGGTATATCAATGGTGGAGGACCCTGATTTTGTTTGTCCAGCCCTGCTGGGGGTTTCTAG
Organism: Dipus sagitta; assembly: GCA_036346955.1. Lineage (NCBI taxonomy): Eukaryota > Metazoa > Chordata > Mammalia > Rodentia > Dipodidae > Dipus > Dipus sagitta. The sequence continues at coordinate 2,528,495 of CM070791.1, read as the reverse complement.
CTCAGCTTGCTCTCCTGTTACCTCCCTGTTGATATGTGACAATGTGAGTTAGTCATCTGTTTGCTTAACCTTACACTGTTTAGTAGTTTCTCAGAGAAATAATTAACCCTAATTCCTGAATACAGATTCATTTTGATTTAACATTCCCAAATTTCAAACCAAAGTGAATTAATTTCTTTGAGAAAAACCAAAAAAGTCAGCATTATTGTGGTCTTTGTTGTACAGATATCCATACGGCATGATATAAAGACTTTTTTTATTAGTTATGCACATACTCAGCATGTAAACAGCACAGCACAGCACATGTTGGTACCATCCTTACCCTCATCCCTGCCCCCCCACGAACGGATGCCAGTTATCCCCATGGGGATTGTGGACCATGTATTATGGGAGTATGGGGAAGAGGTGATGTCTCTGCATAATGCCCCAACTTGTGACTCTAACAATCTTTCTGCCCCCACTTCCATGAATTTCCCTGAGTGATGTTGGGTTCATTTTAGGTCTACTTCAGTGATTATGTCTTGGGAACCTCTGTGTCTCTGGATTTCTGATTTGGTAGAGGTTGAGGGTCCTTTGTGTCTATCTCATTCACCCTTATGCTGATATCAGGTTCATCTAGAAAGCAGCACTTTTGCTCATTTCCCCAATTACTCTATGGTTTCAGCTGGGCCCTGGTGAAATGCGATGGGCTGATGCTTTCCTCAGGTCCTGCGTCCATCTGAAAAAAGGAAGCAGATTCTCCCATGGAGAGTAAAGTCAGCACATGTTAAATGAGATAACCACGGTTAGTTTAGAGACAATTTAATAGGTGTAGACCTTCTTGTAGACCAATATTGGTGGGAGTGAGCTAGTTGAAGATTGGACAGTGAACTAGTTATCTAGATATAATTCTGACTTGTTTCCCAGTCCCAGATATGGGTTCCTTTCCACTGACTGAATCTGTTAACCAATTCAAGAGCAGTTGGTTGCTCACCATGGCTGTGTGCCACTATTGCACTTGGGTGAGCATCACGTCAGATTGTTTGCTTCTGAGTATATGAGACCTCGAGTTGCTCAGATAGATGCTGGCCATTTTTTCCCAGCAGCTCATGTAGCTATTTCTGATACTAGATGGGCTGTCTGGGGACTGGCTCTCTTCCACATTCCACCCAGGTCTCTCCATGTTCTGTACCAACAGCATATGGTGTCTTGAGCAGTAGAGTCTTACCATTAACCTCTAGTGGGTAGCCAAGTGCTCTGACAGAAGTCTGTATTCTTTTGGGAAACCTTGTGGGTCTCTCTGGTCAACAGCTCATTGTGGGTGTTAACTGCATCCTGGTACTGGTAGTTACAGGCCAGCACCACGAGAAAATAAGGAGGAAAAAGATAGGAAAATTAAGGTCAGGCTTAATCTCACCCTTTCCAGGGCACTTTGATTCAGATGTTCTCTCTAAGGTGCTGATGAGGTTTTGACCTTTTAGTCTGTCTTGCACAACATAGGATTTTATGGTACCACCTCCATTTGGGTCCACTTTTGTGTCCCCCCACCCTTACCCTTCCCTGAAGCCCTACCCTCCCTATTTTCTGGCCCTCAAGATGCCTATTAGGTATCTCAGCATCTTGGACTGATCCAGGTTAGGAGCCACAGATGAGTAAGACCATGTGAAGATTGTCTTTCTCTGATTGGGTGAGTTTGTTGAGTATGATCTGTTCCAAGTCTGACTATTATTCCACAAGTTTCATTGTGCCATTTTTTTCTAACTGCTAAGTAGAATTCCATCATGTAGATGTACTACATCTTTGTGATCCATTTGTCCAATGATGGGCATCTGAGTTGATTCCAGTTCTTAGCTATTATGAATTGAGTAGGTGTAAACACAGTTAAGCAAGTATCTCTTGACTGAGGTATGGAGCTGTTAGGGTAAATGCCCAGTAAGGGAATGACTGGGTCTGTTGATAACTTTATAGTCAACCTTTTTAGAAGCCTCCATATTGATTTCCTTAGTGGTTGTATCATCTTACATTCCCAACAAGAGTGAATGAGGGTTGCTATTTCTCTACATCCTCATAAACATTAGTTTTCAATTGATTTTTTATTGTTTTCTATCCTTACTAGGGTAAGGTAGAATCTCATAGTTGTTTTAACTTGCATTTACCTGATGGTTAGGGATGTTTAACATTGTCTTAAGTGTGTGCTTGCCCTTTGTATTTCTTCCTGTGAGAACTCCCTGCTCAGTTCTCTGCCCCACTTTGTGAGTGGGTTGTTTGATTTTTTTGTTGTTTAGGTTTTTTAGTTCTTTGTAGATTCTAGAAACCACATGCAGTGGTAGAAAGAGTGAAGTGGCTTAGAGCAAGGCAGAAAGTCAGAAAATGTGATTCAGGGAAAGGGAACAATGAGTAACAGAGGAAATCAGTAGCAGGGTTATTTTCTGTCTGCCAAAAGCAGCCATCAATGTAAACAAGTAGAAAAATACCCTGAGTGATGCAGTCAAGTCACTTGACATATGAAGATTGCTGAAGTTCCCTTCTCATTATTGAAACAAAACACCAACCAAAAGCAGTTTATGAGAGTGAAGGGTTTATTTCATTGTCATACATATTAGAGAATAAGCACCAAGAGCTCAACATGGCTCTGAACATAAAGTAAGCAAAACTCAAGATCAGCCTCCAGTAACAAATTGCCTCCAGCATTGCTCTGCCTGCTATAAACTAAGTGAAATATACCAGAGGGCAAGGGAGTACGTATATTCAAGCCACCACAGTCTGCCCCTAGCCTTTATAGACTCATGAATATCTCACATTTTACAATCCACCCAGCCCAACTTCAAAAGTTTCCATTGCCTTTACCAATTGTAACACTGTTCAAAAATCCAAAGTCTCAGTTGAGACTCAACACATTCTCTTAACTGTGAGCCCTGCAAAATCAAAACTCAAGTTACATACTTCTAACCCACACTGGCACAGAGTAAACATTCTAATTACAAAAAGAAGGCATTATAAGGAGAGACTGGACCAATGCAAGATCAATAACTAGCAGATGAACCTGCAGATGTTTGATCTTCACTTCCATATTTGGCATCTAGGATCCATAATGAAATCCTTTGCCTCTAAAATAATTGGGCCACACTTTTTCCTGTCTCTGTACAGCTTGCTCTCCAGGAAGACAAATCCAAACCATAGCTAGCATTTTTTCTGGCAGCCATCTCACAGTCCTGGCATCCCTAAATTTCTGGGGTCTACATTGAACCCACATTTCATCTTCATAGCTCCATACAATGGCCTTACTGCCTGCTCCCCATACTGAGATTTCAACCCTGCTTTATTTCTGCATCTCAGAAGATCCTTGAAACATGTGCACACTATGACCCTCTTTTCTAAATTTCTTATGATTCCAAAACCAGTACCAGGTAGGTGGCTGTAGGCAAGTTTGTACATCCAGAAAGAAATAGACCTTGACCTTGAAGAGCAAAATCATTCTTCCTTTAAGTGCCCCTTCTTTAAATATAATTTGTATTCTTTTTTGTTGTTATTTGTTTGTTTTTGAGGTAGGGTCTTGCTCTAGTCCAGGCTGACCTGTAATTCACTTTGTAGCCTCAGGGTGGCCTCAGACTCACAGGGATCCTCTTACCTCTGCCTCCCAAATGCTGGTATTAAAGGCATGCGCCACCATGACAGATTAGAATTTGTGTTTTTACTAGCTTGAGCCTTCCATGGGTTTGGTTTCACCCTCAGGGCATATTTTTCGTTGTACCAATATGAAACAGTTGGCCCATATTTCATGGTGCTAGTCTTCTTAACAATTGAAACTTAAGTGGCTGAAAACCACTCTCTGTACTTATAACTACAAACTTGATTGAATTTCTTTCTGTGATAAACCATACATTTTACATATCTTTCTGTTCTGTACTCCCCCAAGGAAGTCCCCCAGCAGTCCATTACTTTTAAATTCAACTTCTGTCAAATTCTTAGGACATGGGCAGAACTTAGCCAGCCTTAAACTCAGTTCCAACATAAGACGTTAATTACCCTTTGCAACTTTATAAGCCAAGCCTTCACAGTCCACACTTCTGTCAGCAATTGTGATTTTCAAACTCTCAACAGAATAATACATGAAGGATGTTTATAGCACATAAAGTGTCTTCAGTCCATAGTAGCAAATCCTTCCACATTCTTCCTGAGAATATATTTCAAACAATCAAAATCTAGTTTCATCACAGCAAGGATTCCACTCTTCTGGTACCAATTTTATGTTGTAGTACCTTCTCATTATTGGGAAAAAACAACTGACCAAATGCGGTTCATGAGAGGAAAGGGTTTATCTCATTATCATACATTCATAGCAGAGAGAGAACAAACAGCCACAGCTCAAGCTGACTCTGAACACACAGTACACTACACTCAAGATCTGCCACAAGTACACACCTCAAGCAGGTATCTTCCAACTATAAACTAAACAGAAATGCTAATCAAAAATACCTGAGTCAGCCTGGAGAGATTGCTCAGTGGCTAAGGTGCCTGCCTGCAAAGTATAATGGCCTGGGTTTGATTCCTCAGTACCTATGTAAAGCCAGATGAACAAAGAGGTGCATGTGTCTGGAGTTCATTAGCAGAGGCTTGAGGCCCCGGTGTGCCCAGTGTGTGTGCATGTTTGTGTGTGTGTGCATGTGTGTGTCTGCTTGAAAATTAAAATAATTTTTTTAAATACCTGAGGCTATGTGGCCAGTTACATTCAAGCCATCATCAAGATGATATTGACTCACTTATATGATCTTCCTCAGGTCCAGGATGTGGTGAACAAGCTGAAAAATCAGAGGCCCACCTTCATTTAAAAAACCAGACTCCCAAATAAAGCTTCCTTTTAAAAAAAAAATTCAGCTTATAAAACACTGACCCAATACAACATTATCTTGTAAGGAAGAAAAGGAGATCCAGTGGGCAGACAGGTGATATTGAATCCTAGAAATATTTTTGGTTCTGGGCTTATTTGAAATCCAAGGAAGGCCTCTTGCAAGCTAGGTGAGCTGTCTACCACTGTGGCATGCTGCTACCCTCAAAGCCAGAATACTTGCAAGCACTTGACTCTATTTCCACCTTATTCACTGCCCTACACCACCCTGAGCCTCTCTCCGTGACAGCCTGTCATCCAAGATGCAAGTCTTCTGGTCAGTGGCAGTCTGCAGCAGTGGTTCTTTTAGTCTATAACTGTAGAGGTCATAGGACCTATCTGGGAAACTACTACTGTTGTTTTTATAGATACAGAGGCTGTCAAACTTCTTTGCAAATATTTATTCCTATGTCCATACTATTGTCAGACTTGGTCAGAGAAATTTATTTGTGCTGTGGGTAGCAGCATTTATGGTATAGGTTCAAAATTGCTCAATGTCCTGAGAATAAGTAACGAATGCTCATCCCTAAATGGATCTATACCACTTGCTCCAAGGTTCCTGTGAACATTATAGAATTGGTAATGAAAAGAATATTACGAGTCAGGTGATAGGGAAGAGTACTGTAAAACAATTTTCTGGTTATGACACAGCTGGTGCACTCACGAACATACAGTAGTTGTGTTTACCTGCACAAAATTAGGCCTGCTGGCAATCTCTCATGGATGGTGGAGGGGCTCATGAGGTCCCAACTTTGAGAACAATTGGCAATTAATGACACTGGGGGAGGTGGAGATATTTTCTTCCATCATACAGCCACTGGTATGTTGCCCGTGTTCTGGTAAATAACTCAATACCCATGATCATGCAAGCAACCCTAACTCATTCTTCCCTCACCTCCACAGAAAATTTATCAAAGTATCAGTACAACTAGTTGAGAAGTAAAGGAGGGTAGTGAGTGGAAGTGGGAAGAGAAAGTATATGGGGAATGAGTATAATCAAAACATATTAGAGACATGTATAAAATGTGAAAAAATGATATTTTAAAGAGAAAAAGATAGACAGTAAACTCTTTACAAGTTAATATGGAACAATACCCAGTACAGAATGAAAAATGCCAAGTATAAAAGCACATGCTATATCAATATGGTGATTTGCAAAAGAAGCTAGAAGATTGGTTGGCTATTGTGGCACATTCCTATTGCCCTTGCACTTGGGAGGCTGAGGTTAGTAAATTGTAAGTTTTAGGTCAGCCTGGGTACACAGCAAGATGTTGTCAAAAGAAGAGAGAGAATTTAGAGTACATTATTCATTGGCATTAAGTTTAGAGAAGTAAAAATCCATAGTGGGATTGGAGAAATGGCTCAGTCTCTCATTGTGCCCATTCTCTTTCTTGCTATCTGTCTTTCTCTCTACTTCTCAAATAAGTAAAATAAATAAATAAAACAGAAAAGATACTTAGGACAAAATTACATTATAAAAAGTCATAGAAGCCAGGTATGGTACTCATGCCTTTAATCCTAGAACTCAGGAGGCAGAGGTAGGAAGATTTTTGTGAGTTCAAGGCCACCCTGGAACTACAGAGTGAATTCCAGGTCACCCTTGACTAGAATAAGACCCTACGTTGAAAAAAAATAAATAAGGTGAAGAGTGATACAAATATATCCCACATCAAGCTCTCGTATTAAACACTGAGTTACTTGGTATTCTGTGCCCATAGAATTCTGGGGTCTTGTTACATGCAGATTCAACAGTATAACCTAGGCATTGAAATTAGGTTTTATAATTTAAATTTTTAATTTAATTTCAATTGACACACAAACATTGTATCCAGTTATGCGCTATAATGTGAGATTTCAACCCATGTATACAATATGGAACCATCAGGATAATTGGCATACCTACCATCTCAGTCATTTCATTTCTTTGTGTTAATAACATTCCAAATCTTTTCTGCTATTTTGAAATATTCAACTGAATGTTGTCAACTGTATTTACCACTCTGCGACTCAGGATTCATAAAGCTCTGCAGCTGATACTGGTCCATGGGACATAGCAATTAGCAATGTATCCACAGGCCTGTGTGTGTCCCAATTACTGGGAACCTCTCTCTCCCTCCTCTCCTTCCCTCCCTCTTTTTTTATTTCTTTCCTCCCTCCCTCCCTGCTTTTTTTTTTCTTGGCCTAGGTTTTTCAATGCTTGGTCAACTCGAGAAATTTCCCATTGAGGAAAATGGCAGCTCCCCTCAGAAACCATGTCTACTGATAGATTTTGAGGTGCCAGGGGCAGAGTTGGGACTAGAATTATGCAAGCCAGATGCTACAGTACATTTATGGAGGTACTCCCTTTCAGGTTCTTGTACATGCTGACTTGCATGAACCTATGAGTCATTACCTCTTAAGTCTGCTTCTATCTCCTCTATATCCAGCCTGAGACTGCCCAGAAAGCCCCTGACCCCTTACACATGTCTTCCCCTGAGACCCATCCATCCTAGAACCTGCTTTCATCTGTATTGTGTATTTCCTGACAGAAGGTCATACTAGCCCTGCCTTTCCACTCCTCATTTTTGGGCTCCATTATACCTTCCTCAGCCCAAGTCAGCCTCCTACAGCAATGGCCTTCAGTGTGTTCCCTGGACTGGCATTCAATACAAATCCTCAGACCTCACACCAGACTCACTGACACAAAACTTGGGCCTTGCATTCAAGTTCAGGACTTGCTGTCATTGGAGGAGGGCAATCAGCTTCCCTATATTGCAGGCCTGGTGGCAGGGGTCTCTGGGCTTGTCCCGTCTCTCAACATTGGAAGTGTCTGCAGGAAACCTATGCAAAACTCATTCAGCCTGACTTCCAGACACCATTGCTCTCTTGTGCTGTGCTCACCAACACTGCTTGACTTCAGCCTAATGTGTTCCTGGCAAACTGCTATCTGGGGCATCTCTTCGGCTAGGATGTGCACTTCAGCCTCCATCATCTCCATGGACATCATTAGCTGAAGAATGGCTGGCTGAGGTCTGACTTTAATTTCTGAAGTCACAGCCTCAGCCAGAGAGGTCTTGTGCACTACAAATGCAATAGTCTCTATAGAGGAAACATTACGTCTCATCCTATTGGGGAAAGTGCAATGGGAAAAGGACTTGAGAAGTCAATGCTTGTACAGCTGGAGGCAGGGTTAGCATGCATCCCTAGACCTGAAAGACTTGCCTCTTCTCAAGTCCTACGTCAGAGTGGCAAAGCTTTCAATAGCCCAAATACACTGGTGTGTTCTCTTATTCAGCACCCATGTACCTTGAAGTCTTGGGCCAGGTGTGTGTGTGTGTGTGTGTGTGTGTGTGTGTGTATACAAATGCACACGTGTGTTTGGGATGAACTTTTGGTAGAGAGAGGAACTGAACACAGGTCTTGCTCCATAGACTTTGAGATGATATAATACTAATGAGTAACATTTATGAACACCTGTTGTCATAATCCACTCTCGCTTATAAAACAGGACACTGAGACTGCATAAACAATGCAATTTATTTTCTTACAGTTCTGGATGTTGTGGAAGACAAGATCAAGGTGCTGACAGGTTAGGACCTGGTCTCTCTGCTTCCCAAGACAGCACGCCAAATGTCACAGCCTCTGAAGGAGAGGAACACTGTCCTGGTATGACAGGGGAGTAGAAGAGAGGACCATTCTCACAAGTTTTTTTTTTTTTTTGTTTGTTTGTTTGTTTTTGTATAGCAGCAGCAATACCTCAACTTTGTTAGGTGATGACTGAGCCTTACCTATGCTTATGTCCCCAATCAGGGCCTGTGGTCACCTGTAAGTGGTTGTCCCTCTTCAGATATAATGGGAGATGTTCAAGCCTATGCTGTACCACACTGTTGCTGCTGGGCCTAAAGCCTTGGATCTGGCTGCCCCAGGACTCTAGTTACCAACTTCCTCCTTGCAGCTCCTAGCCAGCCATTCTCAGTGAAGAATTCAATATGGCAGCCATGACTTCTCAGACCTACTCGTAGAATGTTTAGGGTTAGGCATGGAATCAACTTAGAGGACAATGTTATTTTCCAAGGTTTTATTCTGCCACATGGTATGTGAAGGGAGCTAGCATTTTCTGGGGAGAGATAGGAACACTGATAAGAAAGTAGGAAACTGAAGAATGAAAGAGATGGAGATGCCCAGCCCTGTCCTATGGATGCTACAATTAATAATGCATGCTACATGACCTGGATTAGTTTTGAGCAAGGCTCAGTGACAATAGTGGACAGGGGAAGAGGGACTAAGAGAATCTACCATGAATGGATTAGTAATACCAGCTTGGCTTTTACATTGGGACACTGAATGGGAAGGGTACAGGAGCCCCATGTGTGGGAGGTGAGCAGTACTGGGCCCTTCTTATAAATCAAAGTATTAACCTCTATTACAAACCAGAAAGTCTGTCTTGGGGTGTTACCCAAGAGAAACAAAAACATGTAACCACAAAAAAATTAAGATATAAAAATGTGTTATAGCTATATTCATAGTAGCCCAAAGTTAGAAACATCCCATGTGGACACCAACAGGTAAAGTATGGTCCATCCTCATAATAGAACCCTACTGGGTAAAAACAAAATCCAAACTACTGATACATACAACACTATGAACAACTATTAAAAATAGTGGGCTGACCTAAAGATGCCTTTACACAGTAGAACTAAATTTGTAGAATGTTCTAGGATAGGCAAAACTAAGGCAAAGAACAAAAACAGTGCTTGAAGTAGAGGGAGAAGCAGTAGGGATTGAATTAGAAAGAGCATGAGGGAACTTTCTGGTGCTATTATGCACTATATCTTGATGAGATAATTCAATTACATATGTGAATGGATTTGGCAAAACTCTTGGCAGAGTAGATATAGAATTTGTACATTTGATATTACAAAAATTTACCTTACATGTAAGCAAATATGGAACTCTAGTTGCCATGTCATTACATATATGTTGAAGTATTTGTAGGTAAATGTAGCAGACAGATTCAGGTTCACTGAGATGAGCTTCCAGACCAAGCACAGTTATGGAGGAAGGGATTTATTGAAGCTCACAGATCCAGGGGAAGTTCCATAATGGCAGAAGAAGCTGGCCTGCCTTTGTTTTTACCCATAAGCAGCCCTTATGCCAGTAGCATAGTTACAACAAAGTCCTCTGCAGTCTTTCCTTCCCCTTAGAAAGCTCATAAGCCAAACCTCGAAGTTCAATGTTTTCTGCACTTACCATTCTCATACTCTCATCAAAATAGTCCATAAAACTTGAATTACCACTCCAGAAGACATCTTCAGTTGCAAGCACCAAGTCCATGCCTATTCCTCAAAAACAAAGGTTCCAAAAGATCAACATCCACATAGTCAGGTTCATCTCAACCCACTCCTCAATACCAAGTTCTGTAGCAGACAGATTCAGGTTCACTGAGATGAACTTCCAGACCAAGCACAGTTATGGAGGAAGGATTTATTGAAGATTACAGATCCAGGGGAAGTTCCATAATGGCAGAAGAAACTGGCCTGCCTTTATAGGCCCAAGCAGACAAAGAAGAGAAGCACAAGCCTAAAAGCCAAAATCCACAGCACACTTCAGTAACTCCAGCTAGGCACACTTTGCATATCTTTAGATTGAAATCTGAAACACACCACCACACCTTAAGATCTACCCAGTAACACTGCCTCCAGCCAGGCGGCTGCAGATGCAAACTACAAACAAATAAACAACTCAATATATTGGGGCCATCTATTCAAACCACCACAGTAAAGAATACCTTTTTATATTAAATAGTTTTGTACTCAGTGAATACGATCAAGTTGGTACCGTTGTTAGGCTCATCCATGTACTACCCACTCCACCTGGCTCCTGCTTCTTGAGGTATATGGGTCATTCATTGTGGAATTATCCCACAGTTATGGGTAGGAGAAATGTCTCTGTGTTTCATGACCCAGAAGGTGGCTCTGACATTCTTTCTGCCCTCTCTTACGCAAACTTTCCCTGAGCCATGTTGGGTTCATTGTTGGTCTGCTTCAGTGATGAAGTGTTGGGGGCCTCTGGGTCTCTGGATATCTGATTAGTAGGAGTTGACTTTTCTCGGTGTTGATCTCCTTCACCCTTGTGCTGGTACCTGGTTCACCAAGAAAATAGTACCCTTGCTTGTTTTTCCATTAGTTACAGCCAGGGCCCTTTTGAGGTATGATGGGGTGGCTATCTCCTTAGTATCTACATCTATCTGAAAAAGAGAAGCAGATTCTCCAATGGAGAGTAAGTTAGCACCAGGACAAATGAGATAACCCTTACTTGTTTATAGAGAATTTAATAGGTGTAGGCCCTCTTGTAGCCCACGATTGGTGGTAGCTTGATAATGGAGAGTGGGCTTATGTTTGGATATGGTTCTGACTTGTTTCCCAGCTCTAGCTATGGGTCCCATACCACTGAGGGGATCAGTTAGCCAAATCAAGAGAAGTTGGTTTCCCACCATGGCTGTGTGCCACTAGTGCACTTGTGTGAGCATCATGACAGGTTATTTGCTGCTAAGTAGGCTAGACCATGAGTTGCTTGGACAGATATTGGTCATTTTCCCCTAGTTGCCCATGTAGCACCTTCTGGCACTAGACATGCTGACTGTCTGGGGACTGACTCTCTTCCAGCTTCCAGCCATGTCACTCCATTTTACATGTCAACTGCATATGGTGTCTTCTGCAGTAGGGTCTTACCACTAACCTTTGGTGGGTCATCAAGTACTCTGACAGAAATCTGTCTTTCTTTTAGGAAGCCTTGTACGTCTGTCTGATCAAAAGCTCATTGTGGATGATAGCCCCATGCTGGTTCTGGGAGTTACTGGTCAGTGCCCACTAAGAGAAGGAACAAAAAGATAACTAATATAACAGAGTTAGAGAGGAGAGAGAGAGAGAGAAAGAGAGAGAGAGAGAGAGAGAGAGAGAGAGAGAGAGAGAGAGAGAGAAGCTGTAGAAGATTAAGGTCAGTCTTCATCATACCCTCTCCAGTGCCTTGTGTCTCAGGTGTTCCATCTAAGGGGCTGGTGAAGGTTCAACCATTTGGTCTGCCTTTTAGGATGTAGAGTTTTATGGTACCATTGCCATTCGGGTCTAGATTTGTGTCTCCCATTCTCTCCCTTACCCTACCCTCCCTCACCACACACCCTATTTTCTAGTCCTCGAGATGCTTTCTGGGTATGTCAGCATCTTGGGTAGATTCAGGTTAGGTGCTGTAGATGAGTGAGACTATGTGGCTATTATCTTTCTGTGATTGGGTAAGTTCACTGAGAATGATCTCTTCCAGGTTCAACCATTTCTCCTCAAACTTCATTGTGTCCTTTTTTCTCACTGTTGTGCAGAATTCCATTGTGTAGATATACCACATCTTAGTTATCCATTCTTCTAGTGATGGACATCTGGATTTATTCTTGCTCTTAGCTATTCCGAATTGAACCACTAAAACATGGTTGAGCAAATCTCTCTGGACTGAGGTTTAAAGGTTTTATGGTACATGCCCAGTAAGGGAATAACTGGGTCTGTTGGTATCTGTATAGTCAGATTTTTCAGGAGTCTCCATATTGCATTCCAAAGTGGTTGTACCATCTTACATTCCCACCAACAATGGATGAGGGCTCCTATTTCTCCACCTCCTCACCAGCATTTTTTTTTTCATTTGATTTTTTGATGTTTGCTATCCTTCCTGGGGTAAGGTGGAATCTCATAGTTGTTTTAATTTACATTTCCCTGATGATTAGGGATAATGAACATTTTCTAATGTGTGTTTGCATTTGTATTTCTTCCTCTATGAACTGCCTGTCCAGTTCTTTGCTCCATTTTGTGAGTGGATTGTTTGAAATTTATTGTTTAGGTTGTTAATTTTTTGTAGATTCTAGAGATTAGGCCTCTGTCAATTCGATAATCAGCAAATATTTTCTCTCATTCTGTGCGTAATCTATTGGCTTTGCTTGTTGTAGGCTTGACTGTAAAGAAACTCATCAGCTTCATGTTATCACATTAGTTTAGTGATTATTTAAGAACTTGAGCTACTGGCATTTTGTTCAGGGCATCTTTTTCCATTCCTATATCATGGAAAGTTCTTATATTTTCTTCCAGTAGTAGCTGGGTTTCTGGTCTTATAATGAGGTCTTTGATCCATTTGGACTTGAGTGTAGTGCATGGCGAGATGTGTGGATCAAGTTTCAACTTCCACCATATGGTTATCCAGTCTGTCCAGCACCATTTGTTGAAGATGCTGTCTTTTTCTCCAGCCTGTATTGTTAGGGAATTTGTCAAATACCAAGTATCTGTAGTTGTTTGACCCAAAGTCCGGGTCTTCAAGTCTATTCCATTGGTCTACACTCCTGTTTTTATGCTAGTACCATGCTGTTTTTTCGTAGTATGGCTTTGTAATATAGCTTTAGATCAGGTATGGTGATGCCTCCAGAGGTATTTCTTTTGCTGAGGATATGCTTGGATATGCGAGGCCTTCTGCCTTTCCATATGAAATTTGAGATCATTTTTTCTATCTCTGTGAAGAACAATGTTGAGATTTTAATTGGAATTGCATTGAATCTGTATATTGCCTTTGGTAGGATTGTCATCTTCAGAATGTTAATTCTGCCTGTCCAGGAACATGGGAGGTCTTTCCATTTTCTCAAGTCCTCTTCAATTTCTTTTTTGAGTCTTTTTATGTTTTTGTTGTATAGCTCTTTCACTTCCTTGGTTAACGTTATTCCAAGGTATTTTTTGTTGTTGTTGTTTCTAATGAAAATGGGACCATGCCACTTATTTCTTTCTCTGTGTCCTTGTTATTTGAATATAGAAAGGCTACTGATTTTTATACATTGATTTTGTATCCTGCTACATTGCTAAACTAGTTAATCACCTTCAAGAGTTTGGTATGGAGTCTCTTATATATAGAATCATGTCATCTGCAAATAGAGCTAACTTATTGCTTGAACTAGGACTTCCAGTACTATACTGAAGAGCAGAGGTGAGAGTGGACACCCCTGTCTTGTTCCTGATCTAAATGTGAATTTCTTCAGTTACTCTCCATTAAGTATTATTTGGGGTTTAGGAGCTTTGTATATAGCCGTCATTATGTTAAGATATGAACTTTCCTTGCCAATTCTCTCCAATGTTTTGATCATGAAGTGATGTTGTGTTTTGTCAAAGGCCTTTTCTGCATCTATCAAAATGATCATGGGGTTTTGGTGTTTAGCCTTCTTTACATGGTGTATTACATTGACAGATTTTCATATGTTGCACTACTCCTGCATGATTGGGATGAATCGCACTTGATCATGGTGGATAATGCTTTTGATGTGCTGTTGGATTCAGTTCACAAGGATTTTGTTCAGGATCTTTGCATCTAAGTTCATCAGGGAAATAGGCCAGTAGTTTTCTTTTCTTGTTGCATCTCTGCCTAGTTTTGGAATTAGGGTGATGCTAGCTTCAAAGGAGTTGGGCTGGGCGTGGTGGCGCACGCCTTTAATCGCAGCACTCGGGAGGCAGAGGTAGGAGGATCGCTATGAGTTCGAGGCCACCCTGAGAATGCAGAATGAGTTCCAGGTCAGCCTGAGCTAGAGTAAGACCCTATCTCAAAAAAACAAAAAAAACAAAAAAAAAAAAAAAAAAAAAAAAAAGAAAGAAGGAGTTGGGAAGCTTTCCCTGTTCTCCAATTGTGTGGCACAGTTTGAGAAATATTTGTTTGGGTTCTCCCATGAACATTTGATAGAGTTCAGCTGAGAAGCCATCTTCTTTTTGGGGAGGTTTTTCATTACTTTTTCAAACTCAATGACTCAATGTGTGTAATAGGTTTGTTTAGGAGATTAATGTGCTCTGAGTTTAGGTTTGGTAAATGGTATGTGTCCAAGAATTTATCCATATCCTCCATATTATTCAGTTTTGTGGAGTAGAGGTTTTTGAAATAAGTCCTGATGATTGTCCCAATTTCACTTATGTCTGTTTTGTTCTCTCCTTTTTCATTTTGAATTTTGGTAATTTGAAGCATCTCTTTTTTTTTTTTCTTGATCAAATTGAGCAGGGGTTTGTCAATCTTGTTTATTTTTTTAAAAGAAGCAGCTCTTTGTTTCATCAATTTTCTAAATTGTTTTTTGTTTTCCAATTCATTAATTTCTGCTCTAATGTTCATTGTTTCTTTCTGTCTGGAGCTTTTTGAGTTGGATTCTTCTTTCTTTTCCAGTGCCTTTAGGTGGATTGTTAGGTTATTGATTTGGGATCTCTCTGTCTTTGTTATGAAGGCATTTAGTGCTATGAATTTTCCACTGAGGACCGCCTTCATTGTGTGCCTTTTGGTACGATGTGTTCTCATCATCATTCATTTCTAGCAATTTTGCAATTTCATTTTTTATGTTGTCCACTAACCATTTATTGTTTAAAAGTGTGCTGTTCAGTTTCCAGGAGCCTATGGGATTCTTGGTGGGTCTTTTGTTGTTAATTTCTAGCAATATAGCATTGTGATCTGATATCATGCAGGGTATTATCTCATTTTTCCTAAATATATGGAGGCAGGCTTTGTGACACAGTATATGATCTATTTTAGAGAATGTTCCATGGGATACTGAGAAGATTGTTCAGTCTGTGGATTTGGGATGGAATGTTCTGTAGATGTCCATTAGGTCTATGTGATCTATGGTTTCATTGAGCTCTCTTACTACCCTGTTGAGTTTGTTTGATCTGTCTATTACTGATAATGGTGTATTGAAGTCCCCAGCTATGATGGTGTTGGTGGTTATTTTTGTTTTATTGTGAAGTGTGTTTTGCTTTATGAACTGTGGTGCCCCTGTGTTTGGTGCATACAAATTTATGATTGTAATATCCTCTTGATGGACCGTTCCCTTGATAAGTAGGAAGTGAACTTCTTTGTCTTTTTTGATTATTTTTGGTTTGAAGTCTACTTTATCTGATTTTAATATAGCTACTCCTGCTTGCTTCTTATTCCTGTTTACTTGGAATATTGTTTTCCACCCTTTCACCCTGAGGAGGTGTCTGTCTTTAGTGGTGAGGTGGGTTTCTTGAAGACAACAGATTGAGGGGTCTAATTTTCTGATCCATCCTTTTAGCTTGTGTCTCTTTATTGGTGAATTAAGACCATTAGTATTTAGAGTAATGACTGTGAGATTTGATTTGATCCCTGCCATATTGTGTTGGTATATGTGGTTTGGTGTTTTCATGGACTTTGAAGTTTTTTGTGCCTACTCTGAGTTTCGTTTTTGTGATCTGCTTCTTGTAGGCATTTGAGTTTGATTATTTGTTTCTTCTTTGTGGAGAATTTCCTGAAATACTCTCTGTAGGTTTAGTTTTCTGTTCATATAAATGTGAAGCCTAGTTTTGCCATGGAACGTTTTTCTTACACCATCTATTATGAGGGATACTTTTGCTGGGTAGAGTAGTTTGGGGTGGTTTCCATAGATTCTTAGACTTTGCAGTGTTCAATTCCAGGTGCTTCTGGCTTGCAGGGTTCCCATTGAAAAGTCTGATATAATTCTGATGGGGTTACCTTTATAAGTGATGTGCTGTTTTTCCCTAGCTACTTTTAGGATTTTCTCTTTGTTGTTAGTGTTTAGAGTCTTAATGGCAATATGTCTTGGAGAGTTTCTCCTTTGTTCCAATCTGTTTGGAGTTCTGTTAGCCTCTTGTATCTTGGTGGGCCTTTCTTTTGAGAGTGGGGAAGTTTTCTTAGATTATTTTGTTAAATAAGTTTTCCATGCTTTTGGTCTGAATTTCTTCTCCTTCTTGTATTCCGATCATCCTTATATTAGGATATTTAAGGGTATCCCACATTTCCCTCATGTTCTGTTTTCAGAAATTTTTTATCTTATTGAAACTTTTGAAGTCTCAAACTGTTTCTTCTGTCTTGTCTTCCAGATTGGAGTTTCTATCCTCCACATGGCTGACTCTATTCTTGAGAGCTTCTAGAGAGTTTTGGACTTGTTCATTAGGTTTGCATTTTTTACTACTTTTCTGTGGATAGTTTCCATCCCTCTATCAAGTTCCCTTTTCACATCATTTTCTGATTTTCTTGGTGCTTCTTCGAATTCATCCTTGCATTTCCTTATGTCTTCATTTAGCATCACCAGCTGATTTTTGAGGTCCTCTTTTTTTTTTTTTTTTCATTCTCCTTCATATCTCTTAACGGTCTTTGAATTCCTTCCATTTTCTTGTCTATTAGGTCTAGTCTAGTGATGGCAGCATCAACACGATTATCGGTCCTTTCTTGTTTTTCTGCAAGTTCTACCAGTAGCTTGGTCAGGATTGCATTTCTCATAGCTTCATTTTGGTGTTCTGATCTTAATGACTCTTAATGTTTTGATTAGAGATGTTCATTGTACGACTGGGTGATCTAACTGGAGTTTCTTGCATTTGATTTGTCATGTTATTTCTTTTGCACCGTGGTCTGCCCATCACAGTTTATGGGCAGGGAGAGTAGGACAGTGGTCTCGATAGATGGGGGAAGTGGGGCCTCTTGGGGGATCTGGCCTGGGCTAGCCAGCAGGCAAACAGATGGGCTGATTGGTCTTGAGCTAACATATAGTTGGTTGGATCAGCATTAGCTTAAGCACAGTGGGAAGCTGAAGCAACCTGAGGCAGATATCAAGCAGTCTGAGCTTTGGCTTTCACTTTCCAAAGCAGCCTGAGCTCCTGCATGGCAGGGGCACCAAAGTTGCCTGAGCTCTCAGGCAGTGATGTGCCAAAGCTGCCTGTGCTCATGTTCTGAGGGATGCTGAAGCACCAATCTCTGAAGCAGTGTAAACTCGCACGTGGTGGAACAGTGGGACCCAGAAGCAGTCTGAGCTCGCCCACAACAGGACACTGGCTGCCAACATCCATGGCAGACAGGGCGGAGCTTTCACCTGAGCTTGTACAAGCAGACAGTCAGAGTGAGCCTAAGCTCATGTGAGTAGATGGAATGGGCCTGGGCTCACATGTGAATGGGTGGCAGCCTGAGCAGTAAGTAGACAAATGGGCAGAGCATTCTAAGGTCACACAAGCGGGGATCAGCAGTGCTCATGTAGTGAGTAAATAGACCAAAAGAGCCTGATCTCCAGTGGGCCAGTGAGGGGAGGCCTGCCCAAGGTGACGTGTGGGCATGGGTAGCAGGGTGACCACCCCTGTGCAGTGAGGCAAGTGGAACTATGTTGGTCTGGGTCACCTTTCCTATAGTAAGTGCATGAGTATCCTGAAGCTAAGACTGTGGGTAAGACAGCTGCTTGGGGGAATTGGGGGACTGATGGACTACCCACAAGCAAGGGAATCAGCTATTCCTTTTTTTCTCCTGTGTGCCCTCCCACTGGCAATCTATTAGAGATTTCTCTCCCCTAAAAGACCCAGTGAACCCTTAATGCCTTGCCTTTCTTTCCAGAGGATGTGCGGCACAGTTAGGCTGTCACCATCTTGGCTGGAAGTCGGTAAAGAATACTTTTGTACTTTAAAAGACAATACATTAAAATTTTCAGTGTTAATCAGGTGGTTATACAGATGGGTAGATGAATAGATGTCATAGAAAATGAGGCCAAATGTTAATTGTAGTGGACATGTGGGTATTTACTTCATAAGTTTTTCAACTTTCCTGTATGTTTAAAAATTTTGTAAGAGAATTTTGTTGGGGAAATACTTGGTACTAAAGTCACTTCTTAGCTGGAGCATGACTGACACAGTCTACTTGTTTTATGTACTAGTTTATTCAAGGAAACCTCCACTGATTGACATTTAGGCTAACATTGCTTGCTGGTACATGCAAGGAGACATCTGTATTTGTGTCTTTTTGCTCACATGATACAGTATATTTCTCACAGATTTGGAAGTAGCTTCCTTGAATGAAAGGGTCTCTACTGTTTTATAAGGAGCCTGGGGAGATGGGATGAACCAGACCCAGAGAAGAAGACTGATGCAGACTCACAAAGCAAGTCTGCAGTAGAGCTGGGATTGGGCTCTTGCTCCCATGCTCAAGCTACAACAGGGAGTCTTCCCTTGCTTCTTTGGTCTCCAGTGGATGCCCAGAAATGGTAGAGACAGAGTTGAACTAGGATTATGAGATCTTTGGAGGGAAGTGGGTAGGAAGCCCAGAGAAAGTGTCCACTTCCACCCTCACCACAGTGTAGGTCCATAGTAGAGAAGTAGATGGTAGGATAGGTGGTGCCCTCCTACCATTAACGTTGAGGCCAATCAGTGCCCACTGGCAATAAGAGCTGGCTGTTTCACAGAAATGATAGTGTCCTTCTAGATGAGGTGAGAGTTGGAAGAAAGGACTAATCACAGGTTCTGTGGTTGCCATGACACAGCAGATATACAAAGTCAGACAGAGACACAGAGCCCAGATGGATAAACTCAATTTTCTTTGTTCCTTTCTTTCTTTTTCTTTTTCTTTTTCTTTTATTAATTAGTTTTGTACTCAGTCCAGTTGGTGCCATTGTTAGCCTCCTCCATCCCCTTCCCCTTACCTGGCCCCTCCATGTTGAGGTACATGGGTCATGCATTGCGGAGTTAGACCACAGTAATTGGTAGGAGGAAAGGTCTCTACATATCATGAACCAATGTATGGCTCTGACATTCTTCCTGCCCCTCTTCTCCAAATTTCCCTGAGCCATGTTGGGTTCATTTTGGGTCTGCTTCAGTGATGAGGTGTTGGGAGCCTCTGTGTCTCTGGATATCTGATTTTGTAGAAGTTTATTGTTCTCTATGTTGATCTCCCTCACCCTTGTGCTGGTACCAGGTTCACCATTAAAACAGCACCCTTGCTTGTTTCACCAATTATTCTTAGTTTCATCTGGGGCCTTTTTGAGGTATGATGGGGTAGTTCTTTCCTTAGGATCTGTGTCTATCTGAAAAAGGGACCAGATTCTCCAATGGAAAGTAAAGCTAGCACCAGACAGATGTGGTAACCCTTATATTTTTAGAGAGAATTTAATAGGTGTAGGCCCTCTTGTAGCCTACGATTGGTGGTAGCTCAATAATGGAGAGCAGGATCATTTTTGGATATGGTTCTGACTTGTTTCCCAGCTCCAGATATGGGTCCTGTTCCACTGAGTGCATCAGTTAGCCAAATCAAGAGCAGTTGGTTTCCCACCATGGCTGTGAGCCACTATTGCACTTGTGTGAGCATCATGGCAGGTTATTTGCTGCTAAGTAGGTTATACCATGAGTTGCTTGGACAGATATTGGTCATTTTCCCCCAGTCGCCCATGTAGCACCTTTTGGCACTAGACAAGCTGACTCTCAGTGGACTGACTGTCTTCCAGCTTCCAGACATGTCACTCCATTTTACCTGTCAACTGCATATGATATCTTCAGTAGTAGGGTCTTACCACTAACTTTTTTTTTTTTTTTAAGTTTTTCAAGGTAGTCTTATTCTAGCCAGGTTGACCTGGAATTCACTCTGTAGTCCCAGGCTGGCCTAAAACTCACGGGCAATCCTAGCTCTGCCTCCTAAGTGATAGAATTACAGCCTAAACTCCACTTTCCATTTAGCTGTGTCTGCAATTCTACCAATGGGAAGGAAGGAAGGAAGGAAGGAAGGAAGGAAGGAAGGAAGGAAAAAAGAAAGAGGGAGAAGAAAATACCAGATGGAAAGAGAGTCCTATGAGGTGGATTAATCAGGTAGTTGAGGACTAATGCTAGGAGAAGGGGAGTCAGGAGGAGAAGAAGGAGCTGTAAGGAACCTGGTACTGTTTATAATGGAAAGAAATGTATGTACAGTAGCACTGTTCAGTATTCAAGTGTGGGGTGAGAGCAATAATGGACCTATTTGCAAACATAATGAGTGTCAGGGGGAGTTCTTTTTTCCCACCTTTGGATAGGTTTTTAAACCAACTTTTATTAGTTAATTGTAGTATGAATATTCCAAAATATAAACATTTAATGGTGTCCTACATTTCAAGTTTTTGAATACAACAAATTTATCAAATCATGAAGCAAGGTAGTCAGATTACCATAGCCCAGTCACAGAGGGAAGCAGACCACTCCCCTCCAAATGGAACTGTGAAAAGGAAATGGGAAAACATAGGGGACTTACAGTCAAAGAAGTGCACCAGCACTAAGGGGGATGGGCTGCCCCTGAGGCAGGCCCCACACTACAGGAGTGAGGCAACTAGACAGGACTCTGACCTCCTCTCTCTCCCCTGGTTGAATATATTTACTGGTGTTTAAAAAATAAACAAAGGGTTGAGGATGTAGCTCAGTTGGTAGATTGCCTCGCTAGCATGCAAGAAGCCCTGGGCTTGGTCCCACTACTGCATCAACTGTGTGGTGGCACATACCAGTAATCCCAGCACTTAGGAGGTGGAGGAGAGAGGATCCAAAGTTTAAGGCCATCTTCAGCTACATAGCAAGTTAGAGGCCAGCCTGGGATTTGGAGGGAGGGCTCTTGATGAATCAAAGATAATGCTTTTGATGCATAAAAAGTTTTCAAAAACTCTATTTTCCTAAGCCTTAATTTTAGTATCCCAATTGCAAATCGAAATTCCCTTAAACTGTCTCATTATAACTCACTTTATTAAATTTGTTTAAGCACTTTGAAGTATGTTTATAAATTGATGTATCCTGTTTTCATGTAGAATACTGCATGCCTGACCTAACAAGCAAAACCTTTCTAAGAACTTAAATTATTCTTGTAAATTTAAAAAATCAGAACCATACATATGGCACATTTTAAGTTTTCATAAATAATCCAATACTATTTACAAAATGAATTAAAAATCTCTTACAACTCAATTTAAAATCACAAGTCTGAAATAAATTACCTAATCAAATATTTACAATATAATCTAAGATATGTCAAATTCTCTTACACATCACAAACTCCGCAAATAATGAATATCTACAGATCATTCTTAAATTTAACACCAATATATTAATAATATGGGATTAGTTCACTTCATTATTTCTGTATTCAATTTATATATTCAAGGGATTTTTAAAGACCTAATTTTGCTAAAGGTATTGTTTTCTCATTGCAAAAGAATCAAAGTTGTCACCCAACAATGTCCTTCATTTCAAGTGAGCTGACATTCATGGTCCTGAGTCTCTCATCTCATAGTGCCCTGGTGGCTTGCTAAGATTTGGATATGGAATGTTCCCCATAGGCGTATATGTTTAAACACTTGACCAATAGCTGATGATTCTGTTTTGGGTGGTTGAGGAACCCATTAGATACGGGATCTTGCTGACAGACATAGAGCTGCAGGGGAACAACTTGACATTTCTAGGACAACTCCAATTCTGGCATGAGCTCTTTCTGCTTCCTAGTTCACTAAGATGTAAAAAGCCTCATGGCAAGCTCCTACCACATCAGATGTAGCTCCAACTGCCACACATTCCTGGAGGGACTGTATCCTCTGCACCATGAGCCCAAACAAACCTTTCCTCCATTAAGTGGTGTTTCGTAGGTATTGTGTCACAGTGGTGAGAAAAGTCACAAATACATTGCTGTTACCCATAGGTACTAGAGACTGGAGCCATAATCATCCTGAATGATTCTTCTCATGCACTTTTTTTTGGGGGGTGTTGAGGTAAGGTCTAACTCTAGCTCAGGCTGACCTGGAATTCATTATGTACTCTCAGGGTGGCCTCGAACTCACCGCAATCCTCCTACCTCTGCCTCCCGAGTGCTGGGATTAAAGGTGTGTGCCACCACGCCCGCCCTCATGCACTTTTTAATATGATATTAGTGGATACAAAGTTCACAATGTTCAAATGAAATTGTATGGACAATTTAGTTGCCTTACATTTTAAGTCACACCATTACTTATGTCTAGTTTGAAATTATATCATCTCATTGTCCCACTGTGATCATGTTATATTTTAATTTCTTCCAACTAATCATTTGGTTCGATATCTCTTTAAATTCTCTCTTGTTTTCTATTTTCTCCTTTCTGGAAGGGGCACCACTTGTAACAAGGTTTAAAATAAGGCCTAATTAGATTTAGCCTGACTCCATGCCTTTGTTTTGCTCAAAGATCAATAAACAAATCTTAATGACATTTGTCTCAACAATGAAAAAGCCAGTGGAGATATTGTGGTGGTCATTTAAGAAAGGCAGTGTCAAGGCACGGTGATGCATGCCTTTAGTCTCAGAATTTGGGAGACAGAGGTAGGAGGACCACTGTGAGTTCAAGGCCAGCCTAGGACTACATACTGAATTGGATCAGCCTGAGGTAGACAGAGATCTAACTTCAAAAAAAAAAACCTAAAACAAACAAACAAACAAACAACACCAGTGGTGGAGTACAATTCACTTCATCCTGATATTCACATTAAGGCCTTGCTTCTTTGGACTATTGCCAAAGAATGCACACAGTGGGCACACTAGATAGAACTGACCTTTTCTTAACAGGAAGCCTTTCCCTGAGAACTGCAATGGATTGACATTCTTCCTTCATGACCATCTGACCTTCCCCTTTCTTTTTTTAAATTTTTTTTATTTTTCATTAGTTAGTTTTGTATTCAGCAAATACAGTCAGTTTGGTGCCATTATCAGGCTCATCTGTGGTATCTCCCCTCCCCTTGGCCCCTCCTTGTTGAGGTATATGGGTCATGCATTGTGGAGTTAGCCCACACTTATGGGTAGGATAAATGTCTCTGCATATCATGACCCAACATGTGGCTCTGACATTCTTTCCGGCCCCTCTTCCATAAAATTTTCCTGAGCCATATTGGGTTCATTTTTGGTCTGCTTCAGTGATGGAGTGTTGGGGGCCTCTGCGTCTCTGGTTCTCTGATTTGGTAGGAGTTGATTTTTCTCTGTGTTGATCTCCTTCACCCTTGTGCTGTTACCTGGTTCACCAGGAAAACAGCACCCTTGCTTGTTTCGCTAATTTTTCTTAGTTTCAGCTGGGGCCCTTTTGAGGTATGATGGGGTGGCTATCTCCTTAGCATCTACATCTATCTGAAAAAGAGAAGCAGAATCTCCAACGGAGAGTAAGTTAGCACCAGGACAAATGACATAACCCTTACTTTTTATAGAGAATTTAATAGGTATAGGCCTTCTTGTAGCCCACGATTGGTGGTACCTTGATAATGGAGAGTGGGCTTATGTTTGGATATGGTTCTGACTTGTTTCCCAGCTCCAGCTATGGGTCCTGTACCACTGAGGGGATCAGTTAGCCAAATCAAGAGCAGTTGGTTCCCCACCATGGCTGTGTGCCACTATTGCACTTGTGTTGCCCTTCCCCTTTCTTAACATAGATGTCAGCCCTGCATCATTGTTAGAAGGCTCTTCCTCTACTTCTCCTGAACCATTTA
Organism: Dipus sagitta; assembly: GCA_036346955.1. Taxonomy (NCBI): domain Eukaryota; kingdom Metazoa; phylum Chordata; class Mammalia; order Rodentia; family Dipodidae; genus Dipus; species Dipus sagitta. Next base: position 2,504,378 of record CM070791.1, on the reverse strand, counting down.
TCTGTCTTGGAAGATAAAGGGAGGGAGTTTCTTCCAATAAACTTAGATGTCTAACCCTGTCTTGATGCCTGAAGTTCTTGTCCTAGCAAAGATGGACAGCAAGAAAGGAGGCAGTAGGGTGTTGAGGTCTGGAACAATAATTGGCTAGTTGTGTCAAGCAGCACCTATCTCAAGTGAAATGTGGACACTGGTACTCTTTGGCCCATTGTGGATGTCAGTTTCAGAATTACATAATTTCACATGTGATGACCTGGGAAAATGTCCCAGTGAATAATAACACCCTTGATGGCCCAATAACACATGCATTTGACAGATACAGAGAGAATAGTGCCAACAAGATGGGTGGAAAGAGATGCTTTTTAATTAAAAAAAAAAATGCTTGCATAGAGGTGAATGTGCTGGCTCATCCATTTAAGCACAGCACTAGAGAGGTGAGGTAGGAGGTGTGGTAGTCTAAAGGCAATAGTTTAAATATATGGCCCCATAGATGTAGGTGTTTTATTAAAACTGAGCTTGCAACTTCAGCCCCTATGAGGTAAATTCCTACTACAGGTGTTGGGTCAACAGGGGCAGATTTTGGACTCCAGAATTAAGGTATGCTTGGGAGCAGATATGAGTACAGCCATAAAGTGTGTTTGGGGGTGGATCTGAGTCCAGCCCTACTAGGTGTATTCAGAGCAGTTGGAGGAGCTCCAGCTTTTTGTGCTCTCTCTTCTTCAATCTATGGAAGTAAACAGATTTTCCACCATTGATGGAGTTTCCCCTGGATTTCATAAGCCTGAAATAAACCCTTTTCTCCCATAAGCTGTGTCTGGCTGGATATTTGTCCCAGCAAAATGGAGCTGACTACAACTGGAGGATTTCTGTGATTTGAGGCCAGCCTGGGCTACAGACTGAGTTCCAGGTCAGCCTGGGATAGAGTGAGACCCTGACTCAAGAAATAAAAGCAAACAATCTTTGGACAGATCAGGACATGATGCTGCAATCCTAATATACCAACATTCAGTGGTGGAGGAAGGAGGATCAGGAGTTTAAACTCTTCCAGATATTAGAATAATCTCTCAAACTCAAGATCTTTAACTCTGTCACATCTGTAATCTCTTCTTCTCTATAAGGCACACTGCCATACAGTGACTAGATTGAAACATTCGTTGGCAGACATTATTTAGCCAGCCTACAAGAATCCATAAGAGTACTTACAGAAAAAAAAATCCACATGTTAAAATACAGTTGATTGAGTAGAACTTATTCCAAGAATGCAGGCCTATTTCAGTGTTTAAAACCACTAGGGCATTCTACTAAGAACCTAAAAAGAAAATGTACATGGTTATATCACTTAATGCAGATAAAAATGAGTGAGAAAATCTAATATGCACTAACTTAGAAAACTTTTAATGACTAGGAGAGTAAGGTATTATCTTGAGCTAATAATGAACACCTATAGACTTCCGGTCAAGATGGTGACCACTTAACCTTGCCACATCTCCCCGGGAAAGAAAGGCAAGACATTAATGGTTCACTGGGTCTAATAGGGGAGAGAAATCTCTAATAGATCGCCAGTGGGAGGGCGCAGAGGGGAACAAAAGGGAATCGGCAGCTACCATAACTATAGTCCCAGACTCAGGATACTCATGCACGATCTATAGGAAAGGGGACCCAGGCCAGCATAGTTCCATTTGCTTCACTATGCAGGGGCAATTTCCCTGCTACCCCCACCCACAAGTGATCTCGAGCAGGCTCTGCACACTAGCCCACATGAGCTCAGGCTTGATTCATCCATCTGCCCACTGCAGGCACACCACCCATCCACCCGTGCAAGCTCAGCCTGCTCTTTCAATTTGCTCTCTTGCTGCTCTGGAGGTCCACCCAGCATCAAGTGAGCTCAGGCCCATTTTACCTGCCTATGTGTAAGCTCAGGCTAACACTGCCCATCAGCCTGTACCAGCTCAGGCCCAATACCCCATCTGCAGTGCCGGCTGCATGCCCACCTGCCCATCTGTGCTACAGCTCAGGATGCTTGGTGGCCTGCCTCAAGAGAGCTCAGGCTGCTTCCGAAGCCTGCAGTGCGTGAGCTCAGTCTGCTCCTGCAGGCTGCTGGGTGCAAGCTCAGGCTGCTTTGGCTGCCCACTGCGAGTGAGCACAGTCTGATCCTGTGGTCCACCACATGCGAGCTCATGCTGATCCACCCACACATAAGTGAGCTCAGGACTGCTCTGCCCATCTGCTTGCCAGCCTGCTAGCTCAGACCAGCTCCCCCAAGAGGCACCACTTCCACCGACCAATGAGACCACAGTCCTACTTGCCCTGCTCATACACCGTGATGGGCAAACCACAGTGCAAAAAAAATAACATGAAAACTCAAATTGAAGTAAATCCAGTAAGATCACCCAGTCCTACAATGGATGTCTCTAATCAAAACATAGAAGAGATATTAGGACCAGAACATCAAAATGAAGCTATGAGAACTTGCAGAAAGGCAACAAAGGATAAATAATCATGTGGATGTTGCTATCACTAGACTAGACCTAATAGATAAGAATATGGAAGGAGTTCAAAGACAGATAAGAGATATGAAGGAGAGTGAAAGAGGACCTCAAGGTGTGGCGGTGCAAGCACTGGGGAGGCAGAGGTAAAGTGGATCTCTGTGAGTTCGAGGCCAGCCTGAGACTACATAACAAATTCCACTACTAGGTCTAGAGCAAAACATTACCACAATAAACCAAAAAAAAAAAAAAAAAAGAAGAAGAAGAAGAAAAAAGGACTTCAAAAATCAGCTGGCAATGCTAAATGAAGAACATATTTCATGCAATTCCAATTAAAATCCCAACATTGTTCCTCACAGAGATAGTAAAAATAATCTCAAATTGCATATGGAAAAGCAGAAGGCCTCAGATATCTAAGCATATGCTCAGCAAAAGAAATACCTCTGGAGGCATCAACATACCTGATCTAAAGCTATATTACAAAGCCATAGTAATAAAAACAGCATGGTACTGGCATAAAAACAGGAGTACAGATAAATGGAATTGAATTGAAGTCCCAGACTTTGGGTCAAGCAACTCCAGCTACTTGATATTTGACAAAGGCCCTAACAATATAGGCTGGAAAAAAGACGGCATCTTCAACAAATGGTGCTGGACAAACTGGATAACCATATGCAGAAAACTGAAACTTGATCCACACATTTCACCCTGCACAACACTGAAGTCCAAATGGATCAAAGACCTCAATATAAGACCAGAAACTCGGCTACTACTGGAAGAAAATACAGGAGGAACATCCCATGATATAGGCATGGGAAAAGACTTCCTGAACAAAACCCCAGTACCACAGAATCTTAAACAATCACTCAACCAATGGGGATCACATGAAGCTGAAGAGATTCTTCACAGACAAACATACAATATGCAAAGCCAATAGGTTACCCACAGAATGGGAGAAAATATTTGCTGAATATCCAACTGACAGAGGCCTAATCTCTAGAATCTACAAAGAACTCAAAAACCTAAGCAATAAGAAGTCAAACAACCCACTCACAAAATGGGGCAAAGAGCTGGACAGGCAGCTCACAGAGGAAGAAATACAAATGGCAAATACACACTTAGAAAATGTTCATTAACCCTAATCATCAAGGAAATGCAAATTAAAACAACTATGAGATTCCACCTTATCCCAGGAAGGATAGCAAACATCAAAAAATCAAATGAAAATAAATGCTGGTGAGGATGTGGAGAAATAGGAACCCTCATCCACTGTTGTGAAAACACATAGCACAGACATTCCATTCAAACCCTCATACTAAGAGATTTGACTAAAATTGAACAAGGCTTATATCACTAAAGACTTCATTCTCAAGACAACCTGCTCCACCTTAGAGTTCCTCTCTGGAGAAGCTCAAGGCTAGAAAAAGACCCAGTGTTCATTCCAGCCAACACCTGACATGAACCTAGATCTCCTTTGTTAGGTCATTTGCAAAAAGCCTCACAAGGGCTGGGCAGTGGTGACACAAACCTTTAATTCCCAGCACTGGGGAGGCAGAGGCAGGAGGATCTCAAAGAGTTCACAGCTACCTTAAGACTACATGGTGAATTCCAGGTCAGCCTGGGCTAGAGAGAGCTTACCATGAAAAAACAAACAAACAAACAAACAAAGAAACAAACAAACAAAAAAGCCTCATAACTCTGTCCTTTAATATGTCTGTGTGTCTCAACTCAGGAATGTCTCTAGGACTCCTGTGAGATGTGCACTTTCTTTGAACCCAGTCATCAGAAGAACAGGGCCTCCATTTTCCAATGAAGCTTCTCACTGCTGTTACTGCTAGCTCACAGGCACTACTGGCCCAAAGCATGATTTCTAAAAACACCATGATTCTCTGTACAAATTAAAATGGAGCCCAGCGTTTTTCCCCACCACCAATAATTCCTGGATAAAGTCTTTATACATCTGTGCTTTATAATTCCAGAACACATGCATACAACTGCTATCTGTCCCCTGAACACAAGCATTACCAGTGCCACAACTTTGCACACACAATTAACATGTGTCTGAATCAAAGTGTAAAACCAACTAGTTAGGAAGACTCAAGAAAATAGTATTAATGATGTGCTTATGATAATATCCAGCACATAATATGTGCCATGTGTGTATGCTCAATTTAAAAACCATGAAAACAGAAAAAGAAGATGCTTCCTTGGGACATATGCACATTTCTCTGTCTCTTGTGAGAGATTTATTTTCTTCTTCAGCCTCAGTTGGTATTTGAAGTTCATCTGACAATCTCATGAGCAACTTTCTCACCTGAATAACATTTGCCTGCCCTGGAAACCCTTTAATTTGATTCTAACTGTCTTAAACAAAGAATGATGAAACAGATTTGCTCCTCATTTTTATTGCGAACCATACAGATGTCATTATTTTCTAATGACAGGCCAGATTTAAAAAAGAACACTGCCAAAATGTTTTCTGAATTATCAGATATGCTACTGTACATTTCAGTAGCAATAAATTAGTGATTCAATTTCCCATACATTTACCAACACTTGTCCTTAAGCTTTTAATTTACTAGTGCCAAAGGCAATGATGTCCAGCATGATTTCATGTGCTCAGATTCTGCTCACAGTCTCTTTGGTGAAAACAATAATCATTTCTAATTGAATTTTGTTTTACTGTGTTTTCAGAAGTATTTTTATGCTTTTAAGATATTACTGTTTTCTCAATAATATATTTTTCAAACATGTTTCCAAGTCTATATTTTGCCAGTTCTTCTTTTTGTGAGACCAGAGGGGCTGGGGACCATCCTGTGTGGGAGTGTTTGCTTGGCATGCACAAGGCTGTAGATTATATTTGAGACCAGGGGCTACAGAGTGAATTCCAGGTCAGCCTGGGCTAACGAAATGCTATCATGAAAAAGAAAGAAACAAAAATAAAGGACAGGAATAAAAACATGCTCAACAATGCTCATAATCATGACAATTCAAATCAGATCAATCACATGCTACTGAAGCATATTTCTTAATAAAACTGTAGATCGCTCAACAGAACTTGTAGCAGAATAATTTCAGTAGAAACTAACAAATTAATTTTACATAGCCTAGTTAGGAATATTATCATGTAAGAACCTATGCAAACATTCTATGTAACACATATTTAAAATTTTTAATCCATTAAACTTATAAGTGAGCTGTGCCCAGTCCTGCTAGTGCAGGACTATAATCCAAGGTACTCAGCAAGCAGTGGTGGTTTGAATGTAAATGTCCCCAATAGCCTCAGGTATTTTTGATTAAGTTTCCTACTTAGTTTTCAGCTGACTGAGTCTTAGGAGGAGTAGCCTTGCTATAAGAAGTGTTTTGCTGGGGGCAGACCTTGGGGCAGACTCTGTTTGTTCAGAGTCAGAATGTGTCAAATCAGCATCTAGTATTAAATTTGGATGTTAGGGCTGGAGAGACAGCTTAGTGGTTAAGGTGTTTGCCTATAAAGCCTAAGGACCCAGGTTCTATTCTCCAGGTCCTACATAAGCCAGATGCACACAGTGGTGCATGCATCTGGAGTTCATTTTCAGTGGCTAGAGACCCTGGCACAACCCTTCTCACTCACTCTCTATCCCTTTCTACCCCCTCTGTCTCTAATAAATAAATAAATAAAAATAAAAATGTCTTAAAAATTTGGATATTAAACCATGAACCAGAAGTAAAGCAAAATGGCATTAAAATTAAATTTAATGGTCTTTGCAGCTTACAAATTCATTTGAACCAGTGCAACTCTAGATAAAATATATTTCATATGATCCATCATGATAGATCACTTACAACTTTCATAGTTAATATTTCAATTTCTTCTGTTCATGTATCCAACTCATTAATTGTCCCTAGCAAGTAAATTCTTCCATTAAGTATGTCTTTTTTCCTAAGTACAATTACTATATGTATACCGACTCACTCAAGCCAGGAGTCAATATTTCTAAGGCACACCATACACACGCAAGGTCTGAATTCCACTTCCTATGGAGAGCAGCAACTTTGAGCGCACTAAGTGAATCCCACCTTCTGTAAAGATACCCTAAAGAAGCAGCACAGCCATGGGCTGGGTGGACCCTGGACACTATGTTCTGGCAGGTTCACACTCTGCCCTTGCTCCACACCATAGGGAAGACTGGGAGCAGAGGCGACTCCTTCCCTCCACAGGATCTTCTCAAGTGTGGTTTGCGGGCAGCCCTGAGGCTTTATGCAGGGGCAGAACACTGTGCACATGAGCCTGCCCCTGCATTCTTTCTGACTTTATGCAACCTTCCCTTCAACCACCTTTGAGCAGATGGGCTGGGGAATGAGTGCTCATGTGCTTCTGACACTCTAGGAGAAGAACACACAACTTCCGACAGTGACTTGAAAACATATCACAGCCGGGCACTTCCCAGCATGTAGAATGTGCTTCCTACAGGTTATTGAGGCCCATTGTCTTGTCCTCTTAGCTCCAAAGCTCTCTAGGGTCGACTTGAACTCCAACTACTAACAGCACACTTCAGTAACCTGGGCCTCATGACTGAGGAAGCCTGCAGTAGGGGTTCTGCTCTGTGCACCACAGTGAGCCTGGCTCTCAGTACTGAAGATGAAGTAACTGCTCCTGCTTGTTCCCACTCTAGACCTGCCCAACACAACACCTCCTCCCTCAGCTACTGGACTAGGAGGCCCAGACCTGGTTGGGCTGTGCCCATCTGTAGCTCTGCAGGTGCCAATGGTCATGGCACTGTCCAGGGTTCCAGATTCTCACTGCAAACAGAAAGCCCTCCCAAACAGCAAAGTCCAGAGCAGGACCAGCCAGCAGGTGGGAAAGAATGGACTTTAGTATGTAAGAGCCTTGGGTCCTGCTGCTTATCATCACTTCTGGGAAGGTCGCTTTGTCTTTATTGTCATTATTAAACAGCTAGTGCGTGGGCCTGGAAAGATGGCTTAGTGGTTAAGGCACTTGCCTTTGAAGCCAAAGGACCCAGGTTCAATTCCCCAGGACCCACATAAGCCAGATGCACAAGGGGGCACATGCATCTGGAGATCATTTGCAGTGGCTAGGGGGCCTGGTATGCCCATTCTCTCTCTATCTCCTCTCTATCTATCTCTCTACTTACAAATAGAAAAAAATTTCCACACCCCCCCCCCACCACAACCACACACACAAAAAAACCAAAAACAACAAAAATAAATAAATAGCTAGTGTGGCTGTGAAAGGGCTTGCAGGGAAAAAAAGAGAGGACATTCTGGCCAAAGCAAAACTGGATCCCTCTGGTCACTAGGACATCCCTAGACCCCAGGAGAGTGGACAGATGAGAAGAGATAAATAATAATTGGGGAGCAACATAACAGGTTTGTTGGCAGAAAGATTCCTCAAATCAGAACTGGTTTAAGTGGATTTAGACCTCATCAAATTCTTGACCCAAACACATAATTGTTTTGTGAGAACTTGCCTCATGGCAACTACCTTAATGTTTCCTGTGCAAATTATGTCACTGACAAACCCACTCTAATTCCTGAGCTCATATAATATCAGGCTCCATATAATATCCAGTTCCCATGAATGGTAAGACCTCATTGTCTCTACTTCAAATGAAAGATGGAAGTGGTGAGGTTTGGCAAAATTCTCTCCTCCGGACTGGGGACTCCACGAAGAACAGGGACATAAGCACTCACTTTTCAAGTATTGAAGTTACCAGGAGAATTATAAGCACTAAGATTCCCTCTACTCTGTTGTAGAGGGCCTCACACCAGTGGCAAGGATGGGAGAGAGGAAGACTTGGGAATGACCAAAATCATCTGGTAGTGAGAAACCAGCTATACTTCTGCAGGCTAAAAGGCTCCTGTCCCCACTATGACCATACACAAAGCACAACCTTGCTAACTGAAGAGCTTGGGGAGAGCTCACTGTGACAGGAAGTTCAGATACCAGAGAGAGAGCAACTACCTGTGACTAAACACAGGATACAGGCAGCAAGAAATTTAAAAATAAAATTGAAGGAGAAGGGAACTTAGGATAGATATGGAAGCTGACAGTATCCTGGCAGCCCTGTGTAGGGCAATATCCTGTGCCAATGATTTTATTAACCCCTCGATAGGTCTCTCAGGCTTCAAAGCACCATCCTCCACTGCGGGTGGGGGGGGGGTGGTGAGAGAGGCAGTGAGAGATGCCTTGGAATGTAAGATTGTTAGAGCCACCAGCAAAAATGGCCAAGAGGGAGGCCTGCAGTGGGCATATGGCTTTGGCTGCATCCATGAGGTCATGGACATCCCTCCAGGGGGCTCCCTATTTCTGACTCAAGTGGTGCCAGCAGGGGTGGCTCTTTCTCTATTTCTTCTGTTCCTGATCTGTCAATGTCAGGTGGGCCATCCTTTCGATCAGTGGAGTTGAATTGAACATTTTGAGCTGGTACCCAAATGTGCCTGGGCTGGTCCTGTGAGGAGACACAAGCAAATCCCCTTTCCATGGTGAGGAGGGGGTCTGGTCCCTTCCATATTCCATCTAAAGGATCTCACCATCACACCAGAATGGGAAGGGCAGTCTCTGGTGTATGTCAATGGAGGGTGATGGGGAGTGTTGGGAGATTTTACATACATTGAAAATGTTTAAAGTAGTCAGGGCCATGGCCAGCTGAAGATTAGGCTGGTAGATATGGGGCTGTTATTTTTTAGGTTGGGTTTTTAGGGTTTGGTGTGTCTTCTCTATTATACCTTGGCTCTGTGGGTTATGTGGGATTCCCATATGGTGAGCAATTTTCCATCGTAAACGAAAGGCTTTGAATGAGGAACTGACAAAGGCCTGGCCATTATCAGTCTTTACTTGGTCGTGGAGGCCCATGATGGCAAAGGTGGATAGCGTATGGTGTACGAATATTTTTTTTTTTTAATTTTCTCCCTTTTGGGCCATGGCCCATATAAAGTGGGAGTATGTATCTATTGTTACAAAGACCTATTTTTGGTGGCCAAATTGAGGGATATGGGTGACATCAATCTGCCAAAGGAAATTGGCCTTAAGGCCTTAGGAGTTGGTGCCCATCGTCTGGAGGGTAGGTATGGTTATTAGGGAAGCACAAGAGTGGCGGATTTTTAATATGCATTGGAGCTGACTTTTAAGGATTAGGGGAAAGTGTGATTGAAGTCTTTTAAGGTTTATGTGGGTATTAGCATGGAATTTTTCAGCTTCCTCAAGGGTGGCCACGAAGGTGTCTATCAGGCCTTCATAGGGCTCAAGGGTGGGGGGGGGGGTCTTTGTTACCTTTAGCATATCAAACAAGGGTTGTAAATCAGATGGAAAGGTCTGGAAGGAGGCCAGTGTGAGCTTCTGGGGAAAGGAGAGTATGGGTTTAAGAGGCCAAGCAGAGATGAGGGAGAATTCCATCCTTAGGAAAGTTATGGGTGGGATAAGTTGGACCTCATTTGGGGCAATTTTGAATCCTTCCTCAGTGAGGGAAGGTATTAATTGATCCTTTAGTTCAGCTGGTGAGGTGGAGGAGTCTTTCCATACTAGATGTCATCCATGATAGACGTTGAGGCCCTGATCTAAGTGTGGCTTTAGTACTGGAGCAACCACCTTTGGCATATAGTGGGACTGTTAGCCATACCTTGGGGAGGACCATCTATTCAAAGCATTTGGTTGGTCCTCAGTTATTAACAGAGAGAACTGAGAATGCAAAGCATTGTCAGTCTTTGGGGCTAGAGAAAAAGCAATCCTTGATGTTAATAGTAAGGGGGTGGTTATTGACTGGAAAAGCTGATACAAGGGGCAGTCACCTTTGAGGCATACCCCAGATGAGCATGGCTTTATTGAAGATCTTATTTGAAATCTTATAGTAGCCTCCAGCTTCCTGAGTTCTTTTGAATCATGAACACAGGAATATTCCAAGGGCTTTGTGACCAGTGGATGTGAATAAGTTGGAATAGTTCTGTTACTAAATGATTTAAGATTCCAAGTTTCTCCCTAGGCAGAGGCCACTGTTCAACCCAGGTTGGCTTGTCAGAGATCCATTCTAAGCAGGGAGTTTCATATTTAACAGTGGCCTTCAGGATTGGGGGTGACACTGGTGAAGGCGTCTCTCTCTCATATCTCAATGCATTCTCCCTCCATGTTACTGGCCGTGACTACATCTAGGGCCTCAAGGATATCCTTCCCCAGCAGGCTAGTTGTCACATCAGCCACTGAGGGTCTGATTAGACCTGTAGTTCCATCCAGGTCCTTCCATTTAAAAACCTCCTTGGTAACATATACTGGTGAGAGGCCTACTATCGCCATTAATTGGGACCCATGAATTAGTTCCCAATGTTGGGGAACTTCAGATTGCTTTAGGATTGTCTTATCTGCCCCAGTATCAATTAGACATTTGAAAAATCTACCTCTGAGCTCTAAGGCTAGCCTTGGGTGGGCCCCCTCTAGGATGCTCATTACCCATTGCACATTATGTGTTTTCCCTCTTATTAGTGGGGCTGAGGGTTGCCCCTGTGGAAGTTTAAAAACTCTAGAGGTTTTCCATCTTTATGACGGGTGGAGTGGCAGTATTTTTTTCTAATGAAACCCCTTGTGGCATCTAGAGCAAACTGTTTTTGGAGGAGGGGTAGATGTGTTTGAGCATTTAATGGTCCAGTGTTGAGGACATTCCCCTTTCCAATGTCCTTTCTCCCCACAATAGAAGCATTTTCCTTCAGTTCTCAAGATGGCAGCAAAGGCCTGTGCTAGGGAAGTGGCTTTATGTGAGGTAGTCCTGACATCCTGAATAGTGACTATCCATTTATCATAATGTTCAACCTTGAGGCCTTAGCAAGCTAGCCAACATTCTGAGGTCATGCCTTCCCAAATGATACTTTTGAGAAGGAGATTCCTGACTGTTGAGTCAGGAATTTTTCTCTCTAGGTTTTTTTTTTTTTTCTTAATATAAAGTCAGAGAGGGTTTCCTCTGGCTTTTGATGAAGGAACAGTAAGGTAGAGCTATTGTCCTGGGGGTTGGTGGGGGTGGCTATTCTGTTCCATGCCTGGAGGATGCAGAGGTGAACTTGGATGCCTGTGGAAAAATTACCCTGTCAGAACAGCTCATTAAAGCCCCAGGGAATGTTATATAGGTTTCTGTTTCTCCTTATCTATTGGAGGCACTCATCTCTATAGAGGGCCTTCCATTAAAGGAATAGGGGGCTAGGCAGCAAAGACCAGCAGATATCACACCAGACCTGGGGGGTGTTAAGGGAGCCCCTCAGGTTCTAGAGGAGGGACTTAGTCCATGGCACATCCATCCCATCCTCCCTAACTGCCTAAGTTCTTTTAGGTCATTGGCCTGATATGGATACCATTGTAGGGGCTGAGCCAGAGTTAGTGGGACATTAACAGGAAAAGCTGCAATGCCCTGATTATATGTATTTGTGTTATCTCAAAGCTCACATAGTTGCTGTGTAATTCTTAGCTAGGAGGCAGATGGAGAAGAGTCCTGGTCAGGGGAATTTATCATGTTTGGATTTTTTTTGGCCCATGTAACATGAATCTGAAGAGAAGCAGCCTGGATCAGGAGGTGGGTAGGGCAGTAGGGTTGGATAAAGGGGGGTTGGCATAGAGGAGTCTGGGGTAATTTTTTTTCTAATTTCTTCTATAGCCTTTCCAAGGGAACTGAGATTCACGACTGGCCTGTCCTCGGAGCCTTCCTCATCAGAGTCATCACCTGATTTTTGTGTAGTGGACTTAGGAGGACTAATACATTGTCTAATAGCTGCTATAATTGGGAAGAAAGAGAGGGGGGATTCCTTCCTGAATTTCTCATCTCCTATCCAGTTAAGCTATGCAGGTCCATATGTCTGAGTCATATGGATCCCCAGAAATCATCCAGGGGGCAATCTGGAGGACTTCCTTGCAAAAGGAAATGACTCTATCCTTCAGAAGTGCTCATATTACCAGAATTTATGACTCCTTCTGATGGGAGGTGACATTACCCATGATAGAAAAACAGTAGAAACACCAAGACCAGAGGGTAATGTTCTCAAGGGCTTAATAGCACCAGGGAGGATTCCCCAAAGGTTCAGACACAAGCCTGTTCACAAGTTTCAGAGTCTGGTGACCTGCTCTACAGGTATTGAGAGGTTAATGCATTACTGGTTTTTGTCTTCTAGAGAAATAGTGGGTTGTTGCCAACTCCTGAGTGGGCTGTTGGGTATGGGCAGAGGACTACAGGCCTTTAGTCAATGCCAAAGAGTGGCCTCAGCCAAGAGACATCAGTTGCCTGTTCATTGTATCTTGTCTGGTCCCTCATGAAGGCATGAACCAAAATAAAGGTGGAAAGAGAGAAATCATGCCAGCTGTCAGTTGTGCAAGCAAGGCCACAGGGAGCCATTACCCTCAAAAGAATGATGTTCCTCCAAGAGAGCACTCACCTACCTTGGTGCTTCTTAGAGAGCCCCACGTTGGGTGCCAGCTGTGCATCCTGGTCGTCCTAGGACCGCGGCACCTCGGTGTCCCAGGACAACCAGGAATCCAGGCAATCGGGGAACGGGGTCTTGAGTAATGGTGAGTGAGATGGGAAGAAACACCTGAGAGACAACTTCAGAGAACAGCTTGGTTAATTGTCTGGAGAATGGGTTTATATGCATTTGTGAAAATAGTGGGAAGGGTACGGGTAGATATGGGTCATAAGGGGATAGGTTAGGTCAAAGGTCCTGCTGATGCCTAATTAACATGTAGTGATGTCACAGGTGAGCAGGAAAGGGTCACAGGGTCTAAGTAGTGGCAAGAAAAGTGGCATGGGTCATAGGGGGATTGGCTGTGTGAAGGCTGTTGGATGATACCTCATTAATATGCAGGGACGTGTCAGGCAAGTGGCAAGAGGCCACAAGGCTCTGGAGAAATCAAAACATAAGTCTTATCAGGATGTGCAGGTGCCCCAAGCTGGGAGGTGGGAGCGGTCTCACTCCTGCTGGCCTTGGGAACCAAGGCTATCTGGGTCTAGACCAGCTGTGACTCCTGTGGCCTGCTCAGGCCCACTTTAACCCTCAGTGGCCTGGGGCCCCTATCTGTGCCTGATATATTTGCTTGCAAAGCCTGCCAGCTTGGTTCAATTCCCCAGACATCCATGTAAAGTCAGTGAGAATTTGCTTGAGGCAACAAGAGACCCTGGAGTGCTCACATACATCCCTACATGCATACAAATATACACATGTTCAAATGTATGTGCTCACACATACACACATATACAATAATGCTTTTTAAAATGTTGATATCCCATGCATTGATTCCATTGACAGGCACATCTCTTATGGACATCTGGACTTGCTCAATGATGATTTTGAAGCTCTAGGTCCTATATCACCCCCAAAGGCTTTCATTTGTTGGTTTCTAGTAGTACAGGTTAGTTTGGTGGACATTCAAAAATTGAAGCCTCAATTCTGCTGCATAGCATTAAATAGTGTAGCAGCTATCTTTTCGTTGCTGGAGAAAAACACCTGACCAGAATAAGCCTATGGAAGGACTCAGTAACCAGTCAGTCTAGCTTGCTTGTAGTATTCTAGGCCAATGGAAGCCTGACTCAAAAAAAAGCATATGGTCAGTTGCTTTTCTCATTGCTAACCTGACAAACTCTTCCAAGAAGATATTGATAGACACTGAAGAGACTCAAAACTCATTAAAGTTGAAAGTCAGAGGATGCAGAGGGCTCAACAATAAACAAAAATTTTAACAGGATTGTCAAGGCTCAAGGAAAATTGCTGAAGAAAGGGAAGAAAGATTTTAAGAGCATACAAAGGTATTAGGCATTGTTCTTACCCTTGGAGACTAACTGGTGCATTCATGACCCTGCAGTGAATATCATTAACCCCACTGAGAAGGGCCCTTGGTGAAATGGGGGATGAGAGAGACAGCAGATACAAGAATATAACCAGATAGCAATACGGACAACATGCAATTTTCTTATGCTGTAACGTTTATAACATTAAAAAAATTTAAAAATTACCAAGGATGTACATACAAAACAAAGATAGTAGCTGAGCTGTGATTACCATGCAGCTAATTTATGTAGAAAAAGTTTTTGAGGTTGCTACCATACAAAATATTTTAAAAGTGAATTAAATTAGTGATTAGTTGTTTGAGCAAAGTTCAATTGATTATTTGTACAACCTGCTGGTTTTTGAAATTACCATATCCACACTGGAAGCACTGGGTCATATGGAGGGAGAAAAGACAGCATTGTTATTACCCATTTGGGCACCCTGCATTCTACTATACCAACCTGAAAATAAAGAGGTGCCACTGGTGCATTAGTGGCATGACTGTTGTGACAGTAACCAACTGGTTCTCATTGGGTTTGAGGCTTGTTCTACAGGTGTGAATTCATACCTGTTATATGGAACTTGGTCAATAGGCATGGTTGGGGATGTCATAAAGCTCAGTGGTGGAACTACTGCTGATATTTTCAAGAACTTACCAAAATGCCCCATCTTGCCACAGTCCAGAGGAGAAAGGGAGTGCTCACAGACACTGCAGTCCCCAAGACTCTGCAGTTCCCAGTTTAGAAGAAATGGCTCCAACTATGATAAGAGAACTTTCCCATAAGAATAACCAGGGAATTACCCAATGCCACAGAGTGTGCTCCAGAGAAAAGGAGTTTGCCACTCTATGCAGTAGCCTGACCTCAGAATTCAGAGTAAATGAATGAAGAAGTTTGTTCAAAGGCAAGAGAGAAATTCCCAGTGGAGCAGTCACCATTCCAGTACCTGAAAAAGTCAACACAATAGCCATACCAGGGAGTTAAGCTCAATGACCGGAGTTTGATTCCCAAGTACCCACATAAAGCCAGATGCACAAAATGGTGCATGTACTGGGAGTTCATTTGCAGTGGTTGGAGGCTCTGGCACACGAATTCTCTCTCTCTTTCTCTCTTTCTCTCTCTCTCTCTCTCTCTCTCTCTCTCTTGCTTTGCTGGGCATGATGGCACCTGCCTTTAATCCCAGCACTCTTGAGGCAGATGTAAGAGAATTACTGTGGGTTCAAAGGCCAGCCTGAGACTACATAGTGAATTCCAGGTCAGCCTGAGCTAGAGAAAAACCCTACCTAGACAAAACAATATATATTGCATACTCTAGCTTTAGTATTACCCTACAATGTATTTAGTGTACTGGTTGTGCTGTCTGTTTGATGAGTCTACCAACTGCAAGACAAACACCAAGTTTTCTGTTTGTTTGTTTGTTCTACTTATTTTCATTTTGTCCTCCTTTGCTTGGTTACCACTGTACAGTGTATGTCAGAAAAGTCTTGGGGGGGGTGGTTTGGGTTGCTAAACACTTTTTTACTGAGAATTCTCTTATATGTATAATGTATTTTGATCATAATCTCTTCCCATTACATTTTTATCCACACCCCCATGCTGAACTCCTTTTTCTTTTTTCTCTTTTCTTTTCTTTTTTTTTTCTTTATTATTTAGTTTTGTATTCAGCAAATACAGTAAGTTTGGTACCATTATTAGGCTCATCCGTGACCTACCCCCTCCCCTTGGCCCCTCCTTGTTCAGGTATATGGGTCATGCATTGTGGAGTTAGCCCACAGTTATGTGTAAGATAAATGTCTCTGCATATCATGACCCAACATGTGGCTCTGACATTCTTTCCGCCCCCTCTTCCGCAAAATTTCCCTGAGCCAATGTTGGGTTCATTTTTGGTCTGCCTCAGTGATGAGGTGTTGGGGACCTCTGAGGCTCTGGCTCTCTGATTTGGTAGGAGTTGATTTTTCTCTGTGTTGATCTCCTTCCCCCTTGTGCTGGTATCCGGTTCATCAGGAAAATAGCACCCTTGCTTGTTTCACCGTTTTTTCTTAGTTTCAGCCGGGGCCTTTTGAGGTATGATGGGGTGGCTCTCTCCTTAGGATCTACATCTATCTGAAAAAGAGAAGCAGATTCTCCAATGGAGAGTAAGTTAGCACCAGGACAAAAGAGATAACCCTTACTTTTTTATAGAGAATTTAATAGGTGTAGGCCCTCTTGTAGCCCATGATTGATGGTACCTTGATATTGGAGAGTGGGCTTATGTTTGGATATGGTTCTGACTTGTTTCACAGCTCCAGCTATGGGTCCTGTACCACTGAGATCAGTTAGCCAAATTAAGAGCAGTTGGTTTCCCACCATTTCTGTGTGCCACTATTGCACTTCTGGGAGCATCATGACAGGTTATTTGCTGCCAAGTAGGTTATACCATGAGTTGCTTGGACAGATATTGGTCATTTTCCCCCAGTCGCCCATGTAGCACCTTCTGGCACTAGATGCACTGACTGTCCTGGGACTGACTGTCTTCCAACTTCCAGCCATGTCATTCTATTTTGCATGTCAACCGCATATGGTGTCTTCAGCAGTAGGGTCTTACCACTAACCTTTGGTGGGTCATCAAGTACTCTGACAGAAATCTGTCTGTCTTTTAGGGAACCTTGTAGGTCTCTCTGATCAAAAGCTCATTGTGGATGATAGCCCCATGCTGGTACTGGGAGTTAAAGGTCAGTGTCCACTAAGAAAATGAGGAAAAAGATAACTAATATACAAGAGTTAGAGAGAAGAGAGAGAGGGAGAGGGAGAAGGAGGGAGGGAAGATGTAGAAGATTAAGGTTAGTCATGATCCTACCCTCTCCAGTGTCTTGTGGTTCAGGTGTTCCCTGTAAGGGCTTGGTGAAGGATCAGCCATTTAGTCTGTCTTTTAGTAAGTACAATTTTATGGTACCATTGCTGTTTGGGTCTAGATTTGTGTTTCCCACCCCTTCAATGCCCTCCCCTCCCTCCCCTTCCATCCTAGTGTCTAGTCCACGAGATGCTTGCTGGAATGTAAGGTATCTTTGGTAGACTCAGGTTAGGTGCTGTAGATGAGTGAGACTATGTGGTGATTTTTTTTCTGTGATTGGGTAAGTTCACTGAGAATGATCTGTTCCAGGTTCAACCATTTTCCTCAAATTTCATTGTGTCATTTTTTCTTACTGCACACCCCCATCCTGAACTCCTTTTTCTTTTCAACTATTCCATCTTCTATTTTGATTTCTTCTTCCGCCCTCCTCAATAATCCACGCAGACATGTTGATGGGGCCCAATATTTTGTAGAACTTGTACAGTTAATGATGGTCATTGTGAGGTCAGAAAGGCAAAGACCATTTCATATCTGGAATGCAGTACTCCAAAGCACTTCTCCCAATTCTTTCGCTCTCAAGTTCTTTCTGCTACCTTTTACACAATAGTGAGCTTTGGGGAATATGATAGAGATGTGTTAGTTAGAAATGAAAACTCCATTCAAAAGTCACTTATTCTCAGCCTTTTGATGAATTTTGAGTAGTCCAATAATCCCTCCATCTGGAAAAAAAAAAAAAAAGAAAGCTTCTCTGACCAAAAATGAGAACAGTATTAATCTATGGGCATGAACATAAAGCTTTAGAGGACAATTTGATGGACACATAATATCTATTTAGCCAAATATTTAGCAGCTTTCCCCATAAGGTTATATGCTTTTGACTATGTTTTCAGAACCAGGCATAAATTCCTTCCTGTGGAACAGGCCTCAAAACCAATCGGAAAGCAGTTGATTCCAGCTATGATAGTCAAGCAACTACTCCACACTAAATTACCTGGATGACCAGTTGTATAGCAGACAGAGACCACTTCTGAGTAAGACCATTGGTGGCTTCTCTTCCCCCAGCAGTCTTCATAGAACACACCACTTTCCAGCACTGAGAGCTAGTTAAAGGAAAGAAACTTCTAGCTCAGTTCCAGCTTGATTTCTTAGTGTCTTGCAACCAAAGTTTGTGTTGGCTTTAGCAACAGGGCACTATAATCTAATTATGCTGGACAACAAAGAATAGTGGTAAGCCTATATTGTTTAGATGATTCCATGACCAAAAATCACTGATATTTTCCTGTGACAACCAATGGTTTATGTCGGTAGCATCATTTATTTCCCTGGACGTGTTTAGCCTTTTCTGGCCTCTGAATCATTCCTTCCAGTATCCTTTGTGATCTTGCTTGGTGGTCAAAAATCCCTTCAATCTATTTTTACCATGGAAAGTATTTCTTCTTCAATTATGACTGATAGTTTCATCAGGGATGGTAGTCTGGGTTAGCAATTGTGATCTTTCAGAACTTGAAAAAAATAAAAAACATTGCAAGCCCATTGCAAGCCATTTTGCTTTTAAAGTATACATGGAAAAGTCAGCTGCTATTCATATGGGCTTTCCTTTATAAGACCCTGGAGTCCTTCACAGCTCTAAATATGCTTTATTGTGCTGCACATTCATTGTATTCACTATAATGCAATGTAGATAATTTCATTTCAGATCCTGACTTTTGATGTTCTTTCATCTTTTTACCTATATTTGGGGACATTACCATTATAAATGTTTCCTATTCCTTTGGTATGATGTTCTTCTCCTTGTTCTATGCCCACAATTCATAGACTTGGTATTTTTATATCCAAAACATTTTGTATCTTTCAATAAGTCTACAATTTTCCTTGATTAAACATATCACTTCCTCTACCTTGTCTTTAAGCCCTGATATTCTATTATTCCTATCATGCATTCTATTGATGTGGTTAGTTACCACATATCTATTTTCACTTATTTTGTGACTTACTACTAGGGTGCTGCTGAAAATCTGAAAACTGATCTTGACAGACTATCTCGTGGCTAGGATTATAGATATGGCATACACATCTAATTATATATGCTCAACCTAATATAGAAGATGGAAATAGGTGAACGTTACCTTCTTGCACTCTGGAACTTTTCAGCTGCAGGCAATGCGGTAGGACCATGGACCTGGCAAGCACTGACAGCAAATCTCTGGATCCACGAGTGCTGAGAGGCACTTTCAGGGGTGGCTGGGGCAGGACATGGCATCTTGGCATCTGATGGCTGCATATGTGGGTGTGGAGAGGCAGTTATGGCAATAGTGCAGCAAGGTCTCCCTCAGAGCAGTTGTCTCACCTGTGGGTTGTGACTCTGACAATGTTTTCGTTAAGGAGTGCACAGGGCAGCCCACCCAGTGTCTAGCAGTGTCTAACAGTTTGCTGGTAGAGATTTTAGGTTCTTTCATGAATAGAATCATATCACCTGCAAATAATTTAGCTTCTTTTTTCCATGTGCATGATCAGGTGCATGCAATGTATACATATATGTGTGTGCTTGCATGTGTGTGCATGCAAGTAGAGCCCAGAGGACAACTTTGGTTTTCTGTTATCAAACACCATACACCTAAAAAAAAGCACCATACACCTTTTTAATTTTGATTTATATATGTATTTGAGGGAGAGAGATGCAGATACACACACACATGCACACACACACACACACAGAGAGAGAGAGAGAGAGAGAGAGGGAGAGAGAGAGAATGGGCATACAAATGCCTCCAGTCATCACAAATGAGCTCCAGACACATGAGCCACCTTGTGTATCTGGTGTATGTGGGTACTGGAGAATTGAATTTCAGTTCTTAGGCTTTGCAGCCATGCACCTCATCTGCTAAGCCATCTCTCCAGCTGCCACATACCTTTTTAAATATTTAAAGTTTTATTAAAGTGATATTTTGATATATGCTGAATGATTAAATCAAACAGGCATCAATCACTTTACATAATTATCACTGGTGTTAAGAATATTTAGGACAACTCCAAACATTTTGTAAGTATACATTATTCTTTCTTTTGTCTTTCTGAACGGTCCCCCTATGTAGCCCAAGCTAGCCTCCAACATTTTTTTGCACATAGATATTATGTATTCTGAAGAGAAAACAAAGAATGTGAAGCAAAATGGGGGAGAGAGTTGTTCGCACTAGAAGTCCTTTCATTTAAAGTTCCCAAACACCCATCTGGTGCTTGCCTGTACTCTCCTGGAGACCTTTTAACTTCAGATTTGTGTTTCCAGTGACATCATGTGCTGGAATCCTCACTTTCCTCTGTTCCTATGGTGGTTTGATCCAGGTGTCACCCATAAGCTTAGGTGTTCAGAACACTAGGTTCCCGGCTGATGGAGATTTGGGAATTAATGCCTCCTGGAGGGAGTGTATTGTTGGGGGTGGGCTTATGGGTGTTAAAGCAAGTTTCCCCATGCCAGTGTTTGGCACATTTTTCTGTTCCTGTTGTCCACCTTATGAGGGCCAGGGGGTGATGCCCACCCTCTGCTCATGCCCTTGTTTTCCTCTGCCATCTCAGAGCTTCCACTTGAGTCTGTAAGCCAAATAAACCTTTTTTCCCACATGCTGTTCTTGGTTGGGTGATTTCTACCAGCAATGAGAACCTGACTGCAACAGTTCCCAAGAGCTTAGAGTTATGTTCAGCACATGCTGCAGATCTGTCCAGTGTGGATGCAGAAAACACTGATCTCTGTGGTCCTGGCGTTTTGGTATTACTTCTTTGTGATTTTTTGAGGTTCTTCTAATATTTTCCATCTTTAGGACAGTCTTTTAGTCCCTATTTTGGTATTTTTCCCTCATCTGCTTGCACTGAGGCACTTCTAATCTATAACTATGCAAAGGTACCAGAAAATAATTTTAAATAATTTCCTTTAGAAATATGTGAAAATCCTTAAAAATTGTAATCAATGCTTCACACTGAATTCAACAACAAGCTATGACTGGGAAGATGGCTCAACAGTTAAAGGAACTTATTTGCAAAGCCTGTAGACCCAGGTTTGATTCCATACTATCCACATAATGTCAAATGAACAAACATGTATCTGGAGTTCATTTGCAATTGCAAAAGCCCTTGTTGCCCATCTTTTCTCTCTCTTTCTTTCTAACACTCTATCTCTTTCTCTTGCTCTTCTTCTCTCCTTCTGCCTCTCTCCACTTCCAAGTAAGTTAATAAAAAAAATTTTTATATGAATTGAAACTTGCCAGACTGTGTACATGTGGGCAAGGCATGGAGTAAACAAGACCCCTGTTTCACAGCTCCTCCCAGTTCCATGGTCCAGGTTCCCTGCACTGGACTGTGTGCAGGCAGGAGCAGCACAGAGTGAGCAGGCCAGATCCCTCTTTCTGGCTTCTCCCAGCTCCCTGGTCCAGGTACCCTGTGTGGGAGGGTATGCAGGCTGGCACAATAAAGAGTAAGTAGGCCAGATCTAAGTTCCCTGGCTCTTCCCAGTTCCCTGGTCATGATAGGTCCCATTGTGCCTTTCCTGGGGGGGGGGGGCTAGTCCCTGTATGGGCTGTGAAATCAGGCCTTTTGCTCTGGGATCATGACTGGCCACTGGGTACCAACAACCCTGTTCACCTATGTCACAGGGTGCACAGAACAAAGGACAAAAACTTGCTTCCTCCTCAATAAAATAAAGAGTCTTGCTAAAACAGATAGGCAACAACACAAAAAAGCCAATGAAAGTCAGAAAACTGAAAGATCTCCACAAAAAAAAAAAAAAAATGCCTAGCCCTACAATGGAATTGTCTAATGAAATCAAAGAGAAATCAACAGAAATTCATTCCCAAAATGAAAGCACAACAACCAATGAGACCCTGATCAAAAGAATCGCTGGACTGGAAACAAACCATCAAAAAACCAACAATTGTATCAGTGAAATTGAACAGAATCATCTCATAGAGCATTTAGCTTTTGGCAGTAGGCTTAACTTGATTGAAGAAAATGTTAGAACTCTCAAAAAAGATATGAATGAATTGAAGATTGGTCAAGAAATTAAAGATCTCAACAACTAGTTGATTAAGGCTAATAAAGACTTGATCATGTACAAGAAGGAATTCCATGAAGACTCAAGAAAATCAAAACTCAAACTGAAATTGTACCTCAAAAAAGAGATAGACACAATGCAAAACAACACAACAGAAAACAAAAACCATATAAATTATGAAAACCTCTCTAGAACCCCTCACCAACAGTTATTCACGTGGAAGACAGAATCTCTGACCGGGAAACCAAGACAGAAGAAATTGTTTGTGAGGCCAAAAACCTTGCAAAGTTCAAAAAATTAAGTAAACATAATATGAGGGAACTATGGGAACCCTCTAAAACCAGAAATCTCAGCCTCCTAGTTGACAGGATTAAGGGTGTGGGGCAACACATATTCTTAGGGGCTTTGATGTTGTTAGAAGATCTGTTTGTTTTAATGCCTAATCTCGCATAAATACTTAGTGCTGGTTCTCATTGGATGTGTATATTGTTCATTTAAATTTTAGAATTTGCCTATATTTTGTTCTACCAAGCATTCTAGAATACTCACATAGCAAGTAAACCCAACACTTAGGATCATTTTGTGGTTACTCTGAGAGTTTTTTAAGAGTTGTACCTAGCACCTTAAGCTCTGACCTGGAAGATATATGATATCAAATTGATTGATACATCTAAGGATACTGCAGATAATTAGAAAACCAAGTATCAAATTAATCCAAGATGCAACAATCTCTACATTGTAATACAGAAATAAAAATATCAAGACAATTCCACCAAAAATCATAAATCCAACAGAAATGACCTTCAGTGAGATGGATTTTGAGGAAATGCCTGAGGAAGATTTCAAAAGAATGATTATAAATATGCTCAAAGAAATCAAAGAGGCAATCAAAGGAATCAAAGAAGACAAAGGAAACCAATTTAGGGAAATAAGGAACTTAATACAAGACGTGACTAAATAGAAATAATAAAAGAAAAACCACTCAGAAATACTAGCAATGAAAACATAGTAAGTAAATTTAAAAAAAAAAAACTGTAGAAAGTCTCACTAGTAGAATGGATGAAGGAGAGAACAGAATACCTAACCTAGAAGACCAGGTGGCAGATCTAATACAGTCCAACAAAGAGAAAGACATGCTAATACAAAGGCATGAGTAGAAATTTTAAGATATTCTGGACACTACGAAAAGATCAAACATAAAAATAGTAGAAGGAGAATAATTACACTCCAAAAGCATAGTAGTCATTTTCATCAAAATAATAGAGGAAAATTTCACCCAAATTGGGAATGAGATGCCAATGCAGATATAGGAAGCCTTTATAACATCAAGCATTCAAGACCTGGAAAGAACCTCTTCTTGCTATATTATAATTAAACTATCAAACACACAAACCAAAAAAAATATATGCAAAGCAGTTAGAGAGAAAAATCAAGTCACTTATAAAATCAAGCCCATCAGGATAACAGCAGATTACACAAAACAAACTTTAAAAACCAGAAGGGATTGGAAAGATGTATTCTAAATTCTGAAATACAAATACTGTCAACGAAAATTACTTTACCCAGCAAAGCTATCCATCCAAATTGATGGAGAAATAAGGACATTCCACAACAAAAACAGGCTTAAGGAATATATGAAAACTAAACCAGCTCTACAGAAAATGCTTGAAGTGATCCTCCACACTGATAGAATGGAAAGCATACATAAGAAGAAACAGAAAAATAAATCATACTCAAAAACTCTTAATACAAGAGAGAAAAGGGAAAAAAGGAAGCACTGCAAAACAAGAAGAATGGTGAGTACAAATACAGACCTTTCAATAATAAATCTTAACATCAGTGGCCTCAATGCCCCAACCAAAAGACACATGCTTACAGATTGGACAAAAGGCAGGATTCTTCTGTTTGTTGCCTCCAAGAAACTCATGTCTCCATAAAAGACAGATACTATCTTAGAGTTAAAGGATGGAAAATGGTATTCCAAGAAAATGGGCCTAGGAAGCAAGGAGGTGTTGCTAACTTAATATTAGACAGGATAGACGCCAAACCAACATTAGTGAGGAAAGATGAAGAAGGTCACTTTATTTTGATCAAAGGAAAAATTCAACTGGAAGACACTAAAATTCTAAACATATGTGTGACATAAGGTCACAGATAACACCAAAAACAATTGTAGTGGGTGACTTCACTCTCATCTATTGACAGATCATCCCAGTAAAAAATAAAACAGAGAGACATCTGTATTAAATGATGTCATAGAACAAATGGGCTTAACAGATATCTACAGAACATTCCATCAAAATCCTACAGAATACACATGGAACATTTTCTAAGATAGACCATATAATAGGACAAAAAACATTTTTTAATCTTTCATTTATTTATTTATTTGCAAGTAGAGAGAGAGGAGAAAGACAGAAAGTGGGCATGCCAGGGCCTCTGGCCACTGCAAACGAACTCCAAACACATATGCTCCATGTGCATCTGGTTTATGTGGGTCCTGGGTAACTGAACCTGGGTCCTTTGGCTTCACAGCAAATGCCTTAACCACTAAGCAATCTCTCCAGCTGCACAAAGCTAATCTTAACAAACACAGGAAAACAGGAAAGTAGAATTAATTCCTTGTACTCTATCTGATGACAATGCAATTAAACTACAAATCAGCAACAATAAAAATGACAGAGCATATACAAAATCAAAGAGATAAGGCAGTACACTATTGAATTATGATTGCAACGTTGACACAATCAAACAGGAAATTTAAAAAATATAAAATCAAATGATAATGAGAGCATAACATACCAAAAACTTGGGACAAAATGAGGCAGTCCTAACAGGAAAATTTATAGCTTTAAGTGCCTATATCAAGAATTAGAAAGGTTCCAAGTAAACCATGTAATGTTTCACCTTAAGGCTTTGGGGAAAAAACAAGGAACACAAAAAATCAGTAGACAGGAAGAAATATTAAAAATTAGGGCATAAATTAATGAAATAGAAACAAAAAATACAAAGAATCAATGAAACAAAGAGTTGCTTCTTTCAAAGGGTAAACAAGATTGATAAACCCTTAGTAAATCTGACCAAAACACAGAGAAAAGAGACACAAATTAATAATACTTGAGATGATAAAGGCACCATAACAACAGATACCAATGAAATTCAGAAAATCATAAGGCTATACTTTAAGAACATATTCTCTAAGTTTGAAAATCTGAAAAAAATGGATGATTTCCTATATTTATATGACCTACCAAAATAAAGTCAAGATGAGATAAGCCATTTAAATAGACCTATAACAACTACACAAATACAGTTAGTTATAAAAAAAACTTCCAACTAAAAAATATCCAGGCCCAGATGGATTTACTGATGAATTTTACCAGACCTTCATAGAAGAACTAACACCAATGTTTCTCAAACTTTTCCGTACAATAGCAAAGGAAGAAATACTACTGAACACTTTCTATGGACCCAACATAACCCTGATACAAAACCAGACAAAAAATAGGACAAGAAAAAGAAAATTACAGACCAATCTCCCTCATGAACATAGATGCAAATATTCTGAACAAAATATTGGCAAACACAATACAAGAATATATCAGAAAGATCATTCAGCCCAACCAAGTAGGCTTTATCCCAGAGATACAGGGATGGTATATAAATGGACTGAAAATGCAGAAAAGGCATTCAATACAATCTAACATCCCTTCATTTGTACAGAAACTGGGAATAGAAAGAACATATCTCAACATAATAAAAGCTATTTAAGATAAATCTACAGCCAACGTAATACTAAATGAGGAAAAACTCGAAGGTTTTCACTAGATTCAGGAACAAAACAAGGGTATCCACTGTCCCCACTTTTATTTAATACAGTACTGGAAGTCTTACTATAGCAATAAGATAAGAGATACTCATAAAAGCAATATAAATTGGAAAGGAAGAGATCAAATTATTCTTTTTTATTAATTAGTTTTGTGCTCATCGAATACACTCAATTTGGTACCATTATTAGGCTCATCCATTACTTACCCTCTCCGCTTGGCCCCTCTTTGTTGAGGTATATGGGTCATGCATTCTGGAGTTAGCCCACAGTTATGGGTAGGATAAATGTCCCTGCATATCATGACCCAACATGTGGCTCTGACATCCTTTCCCTGACCCCCCCTTCCACAAAATTTCCCAGATCCATGTTGGGTTCATTTTTGGTCTGCTTCAGTGATGAGGTATTGGGGGCCTCTGGGTCTCTGGATCTCTGATTTGGTAGGAGTTGATTTTTCTCTGTGTTGATCTCCTTCACCCTTGTGTTGGTACCCAGTTCACCAAGAAAGCAGCACCCTTGTTTGTTTTGCCAATTGTTTTTAGTTTCAGCCAGGCCCTTTTAAGGTATCATGGGGTGGATCTCTCCTTAGGATCTACATTTATCTGAAAAAGAGAAGCAGACCCTCCAACAGAGAGTAAGTTAGCACCACACAAATGAGATAACCCTTACTTTTTTTTTTTTTTTTTTTTTTTTTTTTGGTTTTTCGAGGTAGGGTCTCACTGTAGCCCAGGCTGACCTGGAGTTCACTATGGAGTCTCAGGGTGGCCTCAACTCATGGTGATCCTCCTACCTCTGCCTCCCAAGTGCTGGGATTAAAGGTGTGCACCACCATGGCTGGCCAACCCTTACTTTTTTATAGAGAATTTAATAGGTGTGGGCCCTCTTGTAGCCCACGATTGGTGGTAGCTTGATAATGCACAGCAGGATTATGTTTGGATATGGTTCTGACTTGTTTCCCAGCTCCAACTATGGGTCCCATACCACCGAGGGGATCAGTTAGCCGAATAAAGAGCAGTTGGTTTCCCACCATGGCTGTGTGCCACTATTGCACTTATGTGAGCATCCCAACAGGTTATTTGCTGCTAAGTAGGTTATACCATGAGTTGCTTGAATAGATATTGGTCATTTTCCCCCAGTCACCCATGTAGCACCTTCTGGCACTAGACACACTGACTGTCTGTGGACTGACTCTCTTCCAGCTTCCAGCCATGTCATTCCATTTTATATGTCAACCGCATAAGGTGTCCTCAGCAGTAGGGTCTTACCACTAACCTTTGGTGGGTCATCAAGTACTCTGACAGAAATCTGTCTTTCTTTTAGTAAACTTTGTAGGTATCTCTGGTCAAAAGCTCATTGTGGATGATAGCCACTTGGTGGTACTGAGAGTTACAGGTCAGTGCCCACTAAGAAAAGGAAGAAAAAGATAACTAATATAAAAGAGTTAGAGAGAAGAGAGAGAGAGAAAGAAAGAGAGAGGGCGGGAGAGAGGGAGAGAAAGAAGCTGTAGAAGATTAAGGTCAGTCTTCATCATACCCTCTCCAGAGATGAAATTATTCTTATTTGCAGATGATATGATTCTGTACATAAAGGACTCTAGACTCTACAAGAAAAGTGTTAGAGCTGATAAACACTTCTAGCCACATAGCAGGATACAAACTAAACATGCAGAAATCAGTAGCTTTCCTATATACTAACAACAAACATACAGAGGATGAAATCAGGGAATCTCTCCCATTCACAACTGCCTCAAAAAAATAATAAAATACCTTGGAATAAACCTAACCAAGGAATGAAAACGTTAAGCCACTAAAGTAAGAAATTGCAGAAGACACTAGGAAATGGCAAGACATCTGTTGTAGTCAGGTTTGCATTGCTGACAGATATCACTTGACCAAGAGGAGCTTGGGGAGAAAAAGGGTGTGTTTTGGCTCATAGACTCGAGGAGAAACTCAACAATGGCAGGGAAAATGACAGCATGAGCAGAGGGTGGACATCACTTTCTGGCTAACATCAGGTGTATAACCACAACAGGAGAATGTGCCAAACACTGGCAAGTGAAAACTGGCTATAATACCCATAAGCCCGTCCTGGCAATACACTGTCTCCAGTAGGCATTAATTACCAAATCTCCATCAGCTGGGAGCCTAACATTCAGAACACCTAAGTTTATGGGGGACACCTGAATGAAAAACCACATTCTGTCCCTAGGCTCTGTAAATTGATAAGCATATATGATATAAAATACAATGCATTCATCCAACTCTAAAAGTCTCCATGTAGATCAGCTGACAGAAAGCTGGAAGAAGCCATTCTGCATGCAGTTCAATGGGAGAAAGAGAAATAACCAGTGAAGATACTCAACAGTGGACACTGCATCCAGGCCAAATGAGCCAATGGATGCAATAGTGGCATGTCTGTCATGGTGGAAACCAACTGCCCTCTAACTGGACTGGAGGCCCGCTCCAAGGGAAGGAATACATCCGTGATACTGAAAACTTAAAACAGGATAGTCATGAGCCCTAGGGGTGTAACGTCTGCTGCTGTCTGGCTAAACGTATATACTATGCTTATCAAACTACCCAGTAAGCACTTCTCTTAATGTTCATATCCATATAATAATGCTTCTCTCACTTTTTGTAGAGAATCTTTTCAGATGGCAGTGACCTTGCGATGACTCAGAAGGCATCAAGGTGCTGGAAAGAAGTGACCGCAGTGCTCAGTACTGTATTATCTCTATCACACCTTCCAAGGCTCAGGGTCTAATGCAGAAGAGGTGGTGGAAAGAATGTAAGATCCTGTAGTAGACAGCTCTTCAGATTCACTGAGATGAACTTCCAGACCAGGCACAGTTATGGAGGAAGGGATATTTATTGAAGTTCACAGATCCAGGGGAAGTTCCATAATGGCCAAAGGAGCTGGCCTGCCTTCACAGGTCCAAGCAGAGAGAAAGAGAATCATAAGCCTAAAAACCAAAAGCCAAAAGCAACACAGCACAGCACACTTAAGGAACTCCAGCTAGGCACACTTTGGATATCTTTAGATTGAAATGTGAAACCCACCTCCAAACCTTAAGATCCACCCAGTGACACTGCCTCCAGCCAGGTGCCTGCAGATGCAAACTACAAACAAATAAAAAACTGAATATATTGGGGGCCATCTATTCAAACCACCACAGAGCCAAAGGAAGGGTAGAACTCCTTACAATGTGCTTCCAACACAAAGTGGCCTGGATATCCATGACCTCACAGTGCCTGACACTACTTACACAAGACCATCATAAGAGGAGGAAAAGATCATTATATGAAAATAAAAGAGAGACTGATTGAGATGGGGAAGGGATATGGTGGAGAATGGAGTTCCAAAAGGAAAAGTTGGGGGAGGGAGGGTATTACCATGGGATATTTTTTATAATCATGGAAGTCTGTTAATAAAAATTTGAAAAAAATAAGTTTCCACATTTTTAATCAGTCCTAATAATGTTCAAATATGCCCATAATACAAGGTTTTCTTTTTAACTGAGCCATAATACCAAAAAATCTTCCCAAACCCATAATGACAAGGAATAAACAGTCACACTGCAAAAGATGGCATTGGGCATAGCAAATATTCAACCAAATACACGATTTAAACAGGGAAAACATCAAACTGTGTAGCTCCAAGTCCAACAATTCTAGTCAAGGACAAGTCTCCAAGACATAATTTTAACCAAGAACAAGTCTCTGGAGTTCCAGTTCTGCCCCTCCAGCATTACTACTCAGAGTCCTGGAAAACTTCATTGAGTCCAGGACCTCTACTTAGCAGTCATCTCATGGTCCCAACATCTCCACTGGGTCTCCACTGGAACACATGGTTCATCCTCATGACTTCATTAGGTCTCCATGCACGCATCCAGAAAACATGAACATTTACAAAAACACAAGAACATGTCACAAACTCAATGACCCTCCCTTTCCTGCATTTCTCATACTCCATAATATCATGTAGGGTGCCAATTTGTTAATAAAGCCTACTTTGAAGAACAGGACACTCCTTGAGCACTCAGGCCCCTTACAAAAGTCTACATTCTTCCTGTTGCCCCAGTGCAGGTCAGCTGGCCCAATCTCAAAGGTTGTAATCTCATATAATTGAAGCTGAACAGGCAGAAGTTTCATTCCAAAGAGTTCATTTCTGTCCCATATCCCTCTGCTCATACCAGTACATTTCTATGCAATTCAACCCTGCACAAATTTTCAGGAGAGGGGCATAACTTCAAGCCTCTCCACAAACTGCTTCTAGCTCAGTCCAATCAAAGCTCTTTCTCACCCTCACAAGCCAAACCACACAGTCCATAGTTCTTACTGCATTCAGGTCTTTAAACTCTGACCAGAACAGTCCATCAAGCTGAACTTACAGCACTGCAAGGTACCACTTAGGCCAAGGATTCAAATTCTTCCATATTCCTCTTGAAAATCAGCTCCAAAAGGCCAAAGCCACACCATCAGGTGTCTAACAGAAAATGACACCTCTTCTTGGTACCAACTTTACAATTGTAGTCAGGTTATCTTTGCTGGCTGAAATCAGCTAACCAAGAGCAGATTTTGGGAAAAAATGTGTTTATTTTGGATCACAGATTTTAGGGGATACTCCACAATGGCAGGGAAAATGATGGCATGAGCAGTGGCATGAGGGTAGACATCAGTTGCTGGCCAACATTCGGTGGACAAATGCAACAGGAGTTTGTGCCAAACACTGGCAAGGGGAAAATTGGCCATAATGCCCATAAGCCCACCACTAACAATATACTGCCTCCAGGAGGCATAAACTCCCAAATCTCCATCAGCTGGGTACCTAACATTCAGAATACCTAAGTTTATGGGGACACATAAATCTAGCCACCACAACATCCCATGATCCTGGATTGGAATAATCAATACTGTGAAAATGTCAAATTTACCAAAAAGCAATGTACACATTTAATGTAATCCCCATTAAAATACCAAAGGCATTATTTACAGAAATAGAAGAAAACAATCCTAAAACTCATTTGGAAGCACAAAAGAAATTGAATAGCCAAAACAATAAAGAACAACAAAACTAAGGCTTGTGGTATCACCATACTCATTCTGAAGCTATTTGACAAAGCCATAGTAACAAAAACTGCATGGTACTGTCACATATCAATGGAACATAATAGAGGACCCAGATGTTAATTTTGGCAGATACACCAAAAAGCAATCATCTTAAACAAGTGGTGCTGGGAAAATTGAGTATCTATATGTAGAAAGAGGAAAATTGATCTTTGTCTTTCCCCATGAACAAGAATAAAGTGCAAATGGATCAGAGACCTTAATATCAGATCATCAACTCCGAAACTGAGGGAGAGCAAAGGAGTATACCTTTCAATATATTGGCATAGACAATTACTTTATCAATATAACTCCAGTTGCCCAGGAAATAAAACAACTGATGAACCACTGGGATCTCATGAAATTACAAAGCTTTTGTACAGCAAAGGTCACTGTGAATAGAGCAAAGAGACAAGCTACAGAATAGGAGAAAAATCTTTGCAGGCTATACATGTGACAGAGGATTAATATCCAGAATATACGAAGAACTCAAAAAACAAAGCAATAAGGAACCAAACAAACCAATTAGAAAATGGGCTATGAGTCAGGCATGGTGGTGCACATCTTTAATCCCAAAACTCAGGAGGAAGAGGTAGGAGGATTGCTGTGAGTTGAAGGCTACCCTGAGACTACAAAGTGAATTCCAGGTCAGCCTGGGCTAGAGCAAGACTGTGCCTCAAAACAACAACAAAAAAAGACAATGTGAAATATACGAAGCTCCTAAGGCCCAAAAAATACTTAATGGAGAGAGACTAGAGAGACTAGAATTCTACCATTGAGATCGGAACAAGACAGGGTTGTCCACTCCCACCTCTGCTCTTGAATATAGTATTGGAAGTCCTAGTTCAAGCAATAAGACATGAGAAAGAAACAAAAGGGATACAATTTGGGAAAGAAGAAGTTATCTCTACTTGCATATGGCATGATTGCATATGTAAGAGAACCGAGAGACTCCATCCCAAAACTCTTGAAGGTGATTAAGTCCTATAGAAAATGGAAGGATACAAAATCAATGCACAAAAATAAGTAACCTTTCAATATGCAAATGACAAAGATACAGAGAAAGAAATAAGGGACATGGTCCCATTTTCAATAGCAACAACAACAGAAAAAATACCTTGGAGTAACGTTAACCAAGGAAGTGAAAGATCTATATAACAAAAATATAAGAACACTCAAAAAAGAAAAGAGGAGGACTTGAGAAAATGGAAAGACCTCCCATGCTCCTGGATAGGCAGAATTAACATTGTGAAGATGACAATCCTACCAAAGGCAATATACAGATTCAATGCAATTCCAATTAAAATCCCAACATTGTTCTTCACAGAGATAGAAAAAATGATCTCAAATTTCATATGGAAAGGCAGAAGGCCTTGGATAACCAAGCATATCCTTAGCAAAATAAATACCTCTGGAGGCATCACCATATGTGATCTAAAGCTATATTACAAATCCATAGTAATAAAAACAGCATGGTACTAGCATAAAAACCAGGAGTATAGACCAATGGAATAGAATTGAGGCCCCAGATTTGGGGTCAAACAACTACAGCTACTTGATATTTGATAATGGCTCTAACAATATAGGTTGGAAAAAAGACAGCATCTTCAACAAATGGAGCTGGACAAACTATATAACCATATGCAGGAAATGGAAACTTGATCCACACATCTCGCCATGCACAACACTCGAGTCCAAATGGATCAAAGACCTCAATTTAAGACCAGAAACCCAGCTACTACTGGAGAAAAATAAAAGAAGAACTTTCCATGATATAGGAATGGAAAAAGACTTCCTGAACAAAACCCCAGTACCACACGAACTTAAACAGTCACTCAACCAATGGGATCACATAAAGCTGAAGAGTTTCTATACAGACAAGCATACAATAAGCAAAGCCAATAGGTTACCCACAGAATAGGAGAAAATATTTGCTGGTTATCCAACTGACAGAGGCCTAATCTCTAATCTCTAGAATCTACAAAGAACTCAAAGATCTAAACAGTAAGAAGTCAAACAACCCACTCACAAATTGGGGCAAAGAGCTGAACAGGCAGTTCACAGAGGAAGAAACACAAATGGAAAACACATACTTAAGAAAATGTTCATCATCCCTAATCATCAGGGAAATGCAAATTAAAACAACTATGAGATTGCACCTTACCCCAGGAAGGATAGCAAACATCAAAAAATCAAATGAAAATAAATGCTAGTGAGTATGTGGAGAAATAGGAACTCTCATCCACTGTTGGTGGGAAGGTAAGATGGTACAACCAATTTGGGAAGCAATATGGAGACTCCTAAAAAGCTGACTATAGGGATGCCAACAGACCCAGTTATTCCCTTAATCGGCATCTACCCTAAAACCTTTAAACCACAGGCCAGAGAGATTTGTTCAACCATGTTTGTAGTGGCTCAATTCGTAATAGCTAAGAGCTGGTATCAACCCAGATGTCTATCACTAGAAGAATGGATAACTAAGATGTGGTATATCTACACAATGTAATTCTGTACAGCAGTAAGAAGAAAGGACACAGTGAAATTTGAGGGAAAATGGTTGAACCTGGAACAGATCATTTTCTGTGAACTTAACCAATCACAGAAAGAAAATCATCACATAGTCTTACCTATCTACAGCACCTAACCTGAATCTACCCAAGATGCTTTACATACCCAGCAAGCATCTCGATGACTAGACAATAGGGTGTGTGGGGAGGGAGGGGAGGCTGAGGGAGTGGGTGGAAATGCAAATATAGACCCAAACGGCAATGGTACCATAAAATTCTACATCCTAAAAGGCAGACCAAATGGATGAACCCTCACCAGGCCCTGAGAGGGAACACCTGAGCCACAAGATACTTGAGAGGGTATGTTGAAGACTGACCTTAATCTTCTACAGCTTCTCTCTCTCTCTCTCTCTCTCTCTCTCTCTCTCTCTCTCTCTCTCTTTCTCCTCTCTAACTCTTTCATATTAGTTATCTTTTTCTTCCTTTTCTTAGTGGGCACTGACCTGTAACTCCAAGTACCAGCAGGTGGATGTCATCCACAATGAGCTTTTGACCAGAGATACTTACAAGGTTTACTAAAAGAAAGACAGATTTTTGTCAGAGTACTTGATGACCCACCAAAGGTTAGTGGTAAGACCCTACTGCTGAAGACACCTTATGCAGTTAACACATAAAATGGAATGGCATGGCAGGAAGCTGGAAGAGAGTCGGTCCCTAGACAGTCAGCATGTTTACTGCCAGAAGATGCTACATGGGCAACTAGGGGAAAATGACCAATATCTGTCCAAGCAACTCATGGTCTAGCCTACTTAGCAGCAAATAACCTGTCATGATGCTCACACAAGTGCACTAGTGGCACACAGCCATGGTGGGAAACAAACTGCTCTTGATTTGGCTAACTGATCCCCTCAGTGGTATGGGACCCATAACTGGAGCTGTGAAACAAGTCAGAACCATATCCAAACATAAGCCCACTGTGCATTATCAAGCTACCACCAATCGTGGGCTACAAGAGGGCCTACACCTATTAAATTCTCTATAAAAATGTAAGGGTTATCTCATTTGTCGAATGCTAACTTTACTTTCCATTGGAGAATCTGCTTCTCTTTTTCAGATAGGTGGAGATCCTAAAGAGAGAGCTACCCCCATCATACTTCAAAAGGGCCCCGGCTGAAACTAAAAACAATTGGCGAAACAAGCAAGGGTGCTGTTTTCTTGGTGAACCGGGTACCAACACAAGGGTGAAGGAGATCAACATTGAGAATAATCAACTCCTACCAAATCAGAGATCCAGAGACCCAGAGGCTCCCAACACCTCATCACTGAAGCAGACCAAAATGATGACCAACATGGCTCAGGGAAATTTTGTGGAAGAGGGGGCAGAAAGAATGTCAGGGCCACATGCTGGGTCATGATTTGCAGAGACATTTATCCTACCCATAACTGTGGACTAACTTCAGAATGCATGACCCATATACCTCAACAAGGAGGGGCCAGGTGGAGTGGGTAGGACATGGATGAGCCTAAACAAATTGAGTGTATTTGCTGAGTACAAAACTAATTAATAAAATTTTTTTCAAAAACTAAAAAAAAAAAAAAAGACAATGGGCTATGGAACTCAATAGAGAGTTCTCAAAGGAAGGAATATAGATGTCATATAAACATCTAAAAAATGTTGTGTTTTTTTTACATCCTTACCCATCAGGGAAAAGAAAATTAAAACTACTTTGAGATGCCATCTTACTCCTATCAGAATGGCTATCATCAAGAAAACAAATGACAATAAGTGTTGGTGAGGATGCAGAAAATGGGGAACCCTTCTACACTGTTGTTGGAAATGTAGTCTGGTATAGATACTGTGGAAATCAGTGTAGAGGTTCTTGAGACAGATAAAAGTAGATTTACCATATGACCCTACTATAGTGCTTCTATCATATATCCTAATGACTCTTCTCACTACCCTAGAGAATGTTGCACAACCATGTTCATTGATGCTCTATTCACAATAGCTAGGAAATGGAACCAGCCTAGATGTCCCTGAACAGATGAATGAATAATAAAGATGTGGTACATTTACACAATGGAGTTCTATTCAGTGGTAAAGAAAAATGAAATTAGGAAATTTGCAGGGAAGTTGATGCATCTGGAAAGGATTATACTAAATGAGGTAACCCAGGCCCAGAAAGCCAAACATCACATATTCTCTCTCATATGAGGATCCTAGCTACAAATGTTTGACTTGTGTGTGAGCTGGAACCAAAAATCGATAGCAGATGCCAGAAGGCTAGAAAAAGACTATAAAGGAAGGAGGAGAGGGAAGGACTCAAGGGGATGGTAATACATATATATAGATTACAGGGAGTGGAATGTATAAGTAAGGCAAGGGGAAGAGATTGTGTAAAAGAAGGATGGGGGAGGGTCAATCAAATTCAATATATTCTGAATAAGACATATGAAAGACTACTCTTTTTAAGGATAATGGCACACCCAGAAGTCATAGATTGTTACTAGAAAATTTTCAGTGCCAAGGATGGTATACCTACCAATGTATTGTTGGCCAGAGAGGTCCCTGATGCATGAAAAACATTACAGGCTATTGCCAGTGCCCTTGGTTTACCACCTAAATTAGATGTTCGACCCTATTTCTAAACACTGCACATTCCTAGGTGGGAAGGTCACTGAGAAATCAAGCTGGGACAGAGCTGCAAACCTTCTCCCAGCTGAATTCAGCCCAGCTGAATGAAAGCTGGAAACAGTTGCACTGCATGCAGCTCTAAGGGAAACAGAAGTTATCAGCAGTGAAAACAGTGGACACAGGAAACCTCAAGTATGGCCAGATAGGCCAAATCACCAAACAGCTGCAGTAATGGCATGTCTATTCTGTCCTCTAATTGGATTGGAGGCCTACTCTATGGGAAGGAATATATGCCTGGTACTGAATATCTAATCAAAAGCCTAAGGCAGGCGAGGTCATGAGCCTTAGGGGTGTAAAGCTTGATATTGTTTAGCTAAATGTGTATATTATGCTCACCAAGCTGCCCTGTAAGTACTACACTTAATGATCATATTCATATATTAATGCTACTCTCACTTTTGGTTAGAGAAGCTTCTCTTTTCAGATGGTAGTGACCACTGAGATGACCCAAAAGGCAACACAGTGCTGAGAAAAAATGAGAGGAGTTTCCAGTACTAAAACATCTCTATCACACCTTCAAAGGCTCAGGCTCCATTGCAGAAAAGGAGCAGAAAAAATTTAAGAGCCAAAAGAAGAGTAGGACTCCTTAAAATGCAACTGTCCAGACAGAAAATGGCCTCAGTATCCATGATCTCACAGTGAGTAGCAATACCTTCACAAGACCCTCTTCATAGGAGGAAAAGATGATGACAACAAAATAAAAAAGAACCTAATGGAGAAAGGGGGAGGATATGTTGGAGAATGGAATTGTGAAGGGGAGAGTGGGAGAGAGGAGGGAATTACTATGGTTTATTGTCTGTAAGTACAGAAGTTGTCAATAAAAAAAATTAAACATTAAAAAACAATGAGTGGGTCATGGAAGGATTCAAAAAAGAAATTATAAAATTACTAGAAATTAATGCTAATGAAAATGCAACCTACCAAAACTTCTGGGATACAATGAAGGCAGTCCTAAGGGGGAAATTCATAGCACTAAATGCCTTCATTACAAAGACAAAGAGATCCCAAATTAATAATCTAACTGTCCACCTAAGGGCACTAGACAAACAAGAAGAATCCAACCTGAAGAACTCCAGATAGAAAGAAATAATCAACATTAGAGCAGAAATTAATGAACTGGAAACTAAGAAAACAATTTAAAGAATCAATGAAAGAAGAGCTGGTTCTTAGAAGCAATAAACAAGAGTGACAAACCCCTGGCCAATGTGATCAAGAAAAAAAAAGAGAACTCTCAAATTAACAAAATCAGAAATGAAAAAGGAGAGATCACAACAGACATCAATGAAATTGGAAGAATCATCAGGGTATACTTTCCACAACCTCTACTCCAAAAAATTTAATAATCTTGAAGAAATGGATGAATTCCTAGATATATATCACCTATCAAAACTAAACCTGGAGTAGATTAATCTCCTAAACAAACCTATTGTATCCATGCAAATTAAAAAGTTAATCCAAAACCTCCCCCAAAAGAAAAGTCAAGGACCAGATGTCTTCTCAGCTGAATTCCATCAAAACTTCATTAAAGAACTGAAACCAATTTTTCTCAAACTGTTCCATATAATCAGAGACAAGAGAATCCTCCCCAAGTCCTCTTGGGAAGCTAACATCACCCTATTACCAAAACCAGAAAGAGATGCAACAAGAAAAGAAAACTATAGGCCTATATCCCCAATGAACTTAGATGCATAGATCCTGAACAAAATCCTTGCAAATAGAATTCAATAACACATCAAAAGCATTATCCACCTTGATCAAGTAGGCTTCATACCAGGGATGCAGGGATGGTTTAACATATGGAAATTTGTCAGTGTAATACACCACATAAATAAACTGAACCAGATGAACCACATGATCATCTCAACTGATGCAGAGAAGGCTTTTGACAAAATACAACACCACTTCATGATCAAAACACTGAAAGAATAGGCATGAAGGGCTTATATCTCAACACAATAAAGGCTATAAATAAAGCACCTAAAACTCAAATAATACTGAATGGGAAAAGACTCAAGGACTTCCCACTGAGATTGGGAATAAGACAGAGGTACCCACTCTCACCACTGCTCTTCAACATAATACTAGAAGTACTAGCCCAAGCCATAAGACAAAATAAATAAATAAATAAAAGGGATTCAAGCTAGAAAGGAAGATAGCAAATTAGTCGTATTTGCAGATGACATGATCCTGTACATAAGTGACCCAAAAATCTCCATCTCAAGTCTTATAAAAGTGTTAATTCCTTCAGTAAAGTGGCAGGATACAAAATGAATGCACAAAAATCAGTAGCTTTTCTATATGCAAAGGAAAAATATACAGAGAAAGAAATTAGTAAAGCTGTGCCATTTCAATAGCAACAAAAAAAAATTAAGTACCTTGGAATAACACCAACAAACGATGTGAAAGACCTATATAATAAAGATATAAAAAATTCAAGAAGGAAATAGGGGAGAACTTGAGAAGTTGTAAAGACTTCCCATGTTCTTGGATAGGTAGAATTAATATTCTGAAAACGGCAATTCTACCAAAAGCAATATACAGATTTAACACAATACCAATAAAAAAAAACACCAGCATCATTCTTCGCAGAGATTGAAAAAATGATCTCAAATTTCATATGGAATGGCAGAAGATCTAGGATATCCAAATATATCCCCAACAAAGAAAAACCTCTGCAAATATCACCATACCTGATCTAAAGCTATATTACAAAGTCATAGTGACAAAAACAGCAGGGTTTGAGAATAAAAATAGAAACATAGATCGATGGAACAGCATTGAAGACCCAGACCTTAGGTCAAGTAACTACAGCTGCTTGATCTTTGACAAAGGTGCCAATAATGTAGACTAGAGAAAAGACAGCATCTTCACCAAATGGTGTTGGAAAAATCGAATGACCATATGTAGAAAAATGAAATTAGGCCCATTCATTTAGCCATACAAAAAAATCAAGTCCAAATGGATTAAAGACCTAGATATAAGACCTGAAACTCTTCAATTACTGGACAAAAAAATAAGAGGCACTCTCATGATACAGGTCTGGGAAACGATTTCATGAACAAAACCCCAGTATCCCAGGAAATTAAACACTCAACTAATGGAATCTAGTGAAACTAAAAAGCTTTTGCACAGACAAACATAACATCAGCAGAGCCAAAAGATTACCTATTGAATGGAAGAATATATTTTCCAGCCATACCACTGACAGAAGGCTAACATACAGAATCTACAAAGAACCCAAGAAACTAAACAATAAAAAAGTTAAACAACCCACTCCAAAAGTGGGACAGAGAATGGAATAGGGAGTTCTCATGAAGAATTACAAATGGTTAACACATAATTAAGAAAATGTTCAACATCCCTAACCATTAGGGAAATGCAAATTAAAACAACTATGTGATTCCACCTTACTCAAATAAGGATAGTAAACTTTAAAAAATTAAATGAAAACAAATATTCGCCAGGATGTGGAACACTCATTCACTCTTGGTGGGAATGTAAGCTGATGCAACCACTGTGGAACTCAATGTGAAGACTTTAGAAAAGGATGAATATAGAGTTACCTACCAACAGACCTTGTTATTCCCTTTCTTGGCATTTACCCTAAAAGCTCCACATCTTAGTTCACAGATATTTGCACAACCATGTTTATCGCTCCTAAATTCATAATGGCTAAGAATTGGAATCAACCAAGGTGCCCCTCATTGAATGAATGGATAACCAGATGAGTTATATCTACATGATGGAATTCTACTCAGTAGTAAGAAAAAGTGACACAATGAAATTTGTATAAAAATGGTTGAAATTGGAACAGATCTTTCTAAGTGAATTTTCACAATCACAGGAAGACAAGCATTGCATGATCTCACTCATCTGCAGTTCCTAACCTGGATCAGCCCTGACATACCTGAATAACATCTCAAGACTAGGACAATTGGGAGGGTAGGGCTTGGGGGAAAGAGAGGGGTGGTGGAGACACAAAACTGAGCCCAAATGGAACTTTTACATAGAAACCTGTATCCTGGAAGTTCAACCAAAATGTGCAACCCTCAAGAGGACCTTAGGGGGGCACCTGAATTGAAGGGTCCTGGAAAGGGTGAGATGAAGCCTAACCTTAAATTTCTCCTGTTTCTCTTTTTTTCTGTCTTTTTTCTTTATTCTTTTCCCTTGGCACTGGCCTGTAATTCCCTGTACCAGGATGTTGTTACTATCCACAATGAGCTGTTGATTGGAGAGACCTACAGAGTCTCCCAAAACAACAAGACAGACTTCTGTCAGAGCACTTCATTACCCACCAGAGGTTAATGGTAAGACCCTGCTGCTGGATACCATAGACTGTCATCATGGACCATGGAGCTACCTGGTTGGAATTTGAAAGAGAGCCAGTCCCCAGATAATTAGCCCATCTAGTACTGGAAGGCACTACATGAGCTACTGAGGGAAAGTAGCCAACATCTGTCTGAGCAACTCAAAGTCTAAGGTACTCAGAAGCAGACAATCTGATGTGATGCTCACACAAGTGCAATAGTGGCACACAGCCATGATGGCTAACCAACTGCTCTTGGATTGGCTACCAGATCTACTCAGCGGAAAGAAACCTATATCTGGAACTGGGAAACAAGTCAGAATCATAGCCAGATAACAATTTTGCTTTCCATTGTCACGGTCCCACTAATCTTGGGCTATAAGAGGATACACACCCTATAAGTTCTCTCTAAACTAATAATGGTTATCCCATTTAGCTGTTGCTGACTTCACTCTCCATTGGAGAATCTGCTTCTCATTTTCAGGTGGGAGCTGGGACTGAGGAGATAAACAACCCAGAGCACTTCACCCCCACCACAGCTGAAACCACAGAGTGATTGAAGAAATGATCAAGAGTGCTGCTTTGTCAGGGAACCTGCTATTAGCAAAAGGTTGAAGGAGATAGACAATGCAGACCCTCAACACCTACCAAACCAGAGATCCAGAGAATCCTAAGATCCAATCACTGAAGTAGACTTAAAATGCTCCCAGCATGGCTCAGGGAATTCTGCAGAAGGGGAGGAAGAAGTAGTGTTAGAGCCACAACTTGGGCTATTTTGTGCAGAGACATGGCCTCTCCCCTATAACAGACTTCTGCCCCCACAATGCATGACCCACAATCCCTATGGGGTTGACCTACATCCCCAGTGAAGAGAGCCTCTTCGGAAAAGGTTCAGGGATGGGGGAAAGGATGGTACCAACATGTGTTGTTTACATAATAACTATGTGTATATCTAGTAGAAATATTTTTTAAAAAATGAATTAAAACCACTAAAAGCCCATATTTCATAATCAAGATGGCTTCACTCATGAATTCTATGATGATTCATCATACACAAAATGATAAATAATACAGCTCAGAGACACAAATCAAGGGAAAGATTGCATACTCAGCAATTAAGAATTCTTTTTTTTTCATTTTAGGGAAATGGATGAAGATGTTATGTGTGACAAGTCAGTCCCATAAAAATTAGTATCTCCTGTTTCTTCTCACATTCTGAATCTGAGAGGAGGAGCTTAAGGCGAAAGGGAATTGTCAGAGACATGGAAGGTGAAAAAGAAGGGTAAAAGTGTATCAGGTGAAAATGAACAAGGTAAAGAATATGAATGTATGGAAATGTCTTCATAAAATTCCATATTTTGTACAACTATTATATACCACAAAGTAAAAAAAATGATAAAGAAAAAGTTCACAAAGAAAGAAGTAGCAATATGAAAAATGAAAAACCAAATTTTCAAAACCAGAAGCAATGACTGGATGGATGAATGATGAGTGGACGAATGAATAAAATAAAAATATGAGACAAAACAATAGCACAAAAACCCCAAACAAAGACCAACACAGAAACAAGCTCACCTTGTGAAGTCCAACAGATGAGGAGCATCAATTCCCAAATAATTCTCAAGTCAAAGTTTTTACTGTCTCCAAAATCTGAGTGATCACACCTTCCAACCAAGAAACACCTTTTCTACAAGATAAAAACAAAATAAAATCAGCCCCAGCCAATGGTGAATAAGGACATGTGACTTTAATTCTTCACAATAGCTCCTTGTGAGGTCAGAGCAAGAAATAGACCAATCAGAGCTAGGTATAACCCACAGTGTTTTTTTGTTTCCTCTTTTTGTTTCCAATTACTGTACTAATGACCTTTTCATTTCTGTGACCAAATACCTCTTTAGATTTAAAAAAAAAAAAAACAATTTTGTTTCATTTTCATTTATTTACTTGAGAGTGACAGAGAGAAAGAGGCAAAGAGAGAGAGAATGGGTGCGCCAGGGCCTCCAGCCACTGCAAACGAACTCCAGACGCCTGCGCCCCCTTGTGCATCTGGCTAACGTGGGTCCTGGGGAACCAAGCCTCGAATCGGGGTCCTTAGGCTTCACAGGCAAGCGCTTAACCGCTAATCCATCCCTCCAGCCCCGCTTTAGATCTTTTATGCTTTGAGGTGGCAGGGAATGCATGGTGATGGGAGAAGCTGAGAGTTGGTGCAGAGGTAGTGTGAGATGACTGGCTAACTCCGCTGGCAGTCCCTCATACTCCCATGATCCACTTTTTCCAGCTGGGCTTCACCTCCCAAGGGTTCCAAAACTTCCCAAGAGAGCACCATCTATTGGAAACAAATTGTCCAAACATATGAGCCTGCCTTCAGAAACATATCACATACAAACAACAAGGCCTTTTCCACTTTAACAATAATCAAAGTCATAGTAAGAGTGAGAATGAGAGGCTCCAGAAGCTTGATGCTCCACTGGGCTGTGGACATGAATATGTGCTAGGAAGAAAGTGAATTACAGGGTGCTGCAATGGTGTTTTCACTTGGACTCTAAAATTCTGTAATAACTTTAAAAATATTTTATTTATTTGTTTGCAAGTAGAGAGATACAGACAGACAGACAGATACACAAACACACACACAGAGAGAGAGAGAGAGAGAGAGGGCAGGAGAGAGTGAGGGAGGGGGAGAGGGAGGGAGGGAGAATATGAGAGCATTATGGTCTCTAGCCATTGTAAAAAAAAAAAAAAAAAAAAAAACTCCAGATGCCTGCAATACATCTGGCTTTCCATGGGTACTGGGGTATCACACCTGGGTTGCTTGCTTTCCAGGAAACCACCTTAACCACTGACTCATATCTCCAGCCCCTGTAATAACGTTTGGCTTGTACACACCTTGTTGTAACTACACTCAAGGTATTCAATTCTTTCTTCTTTGAAATCAGAGGGGTTGAAGTCAAGTGGACTGTAGCCTTTTGCTGGTATTGTGATGCTGTATAAAAATGTTCTGACATACCCTTTAATCCTAGAAGCTGGGAGGCACAGGGAGGATGATCGCCGTAAGTTTGAGGTCAGCCTGGAACTACATAATGAATTCCAGGTCAGGCTGGGCTAGAATGATACACTACCTCGAAAAAATACAAAACAAACAAACAAAAAAGTTATGTTTCTTAATACACCATAGAACATGTGATGAACATTTGTGGGGCCAAGAAAAGAGAACATCACCACAAGTTCCTCACAAGACTCTCATTCAGTTTCTTATTAGAGCACAGAATCCTAAGACAGTGGGTTGATATACTGAAAATGAACAAGAAAAAGTTTTACTTTTCTGGGTGTCATCCCAGAACAGGTTTGTCAATCCCCCAACCAGGAAACTCCTTCTCAGGAAAGCTATCTGTTATGGAGACCTTAGAAATAAACGAAGCCTATCTCCACATGTAGGTCAGCACAACAGTCTCTCTGGATGCTGACCAGTCTCACCCTGCCAAAGTATTTTCCTCCAGAAGGATTCCTTTGACCAACTCCCACTGTCATCCTTGATACAGTTTCATGTTACTCTATAATAAACTCTGCCTTGCTTATATACTACATTTTGTCTGATCTGAATTCATTCCATTTAATGGACATTGCCTGACTCAGGAGCCTAGAGGAGGTCACAGCAAGAAGAGAAGGCAGAACAAGCTCTTACATTCTCCCCCATTTTCCCCTTCACAACTCCACTTGCTATCACATCCCCTCCCTCCCTCTGTTAGTCTCTTGGTTATTTTGATGCCATCATGTTTTTCTCCTATTATGAGGGTCTTGTAAAGGTATTGCTAGGCAGTGTGAGATCATGGATATCGAGGCCAAGTTCTGTCTGGACAGTTGCATTGTAATAAATGGCACCCTTACTTTGACT
Organism: Dipus sagitta; assembly: GCA_036346955.1. Classification (NCBI taxonomy): domain Eukaryota; kingdom Metazoa; phylum Chordata; class Mammalia; order Rodentia; family Dipodidae; genus Dipus; species Dipus sagitta. The sequence goes on along the minus strand of CM070791.1, from coordinate 2,459,913 downwards.
CTTATATTCTTTCTGCCACCTCTTCTGCAGTAGACCCTGAGCCTTGGAGGGTGTAATAGAGATGTTTCAGTGCTGGACTCTCCTCCATCACTTCTTCTAATGACTCTTCTCACTACTACCTCAAAAGAGAAGATTCTCTAACCAAAAGTGAGAGTACCATTGATATATGGATATGAATATTAAGTGTAGTACTTTCAGGTCAGTTTGGTAAGAATAATATATACATTTTTCCAGACAAGAGCAGGCTTTATACCCCTAAGGCACATGATCTGCCCTGCCATAGACTTTTGATTAGGTTTTCAGTATCAGACATGTATTTCCTCCTGTAGAGCAGGCCTCCATTCCAATTAGAGAGTAGTTGGTTTCCCTAGAGCAGACATTAATTATTGCACCCTTTGGTCATTTGGCCTATCTGGCCAAACTTGAAGCTTCCAATGTCCACTGTATTCACTGCTGATGACTTCTGTGTCCCATAGGGCTGCATGCAGTGCAGCTCTTTCCAGCTTACAGTTGGATGGTCTACAGGGAGAAGGTTTTCAGCTCAGCACCAGCTTGATTTTTCAGTAATTGTGTTGCCCATGCATGTGAAGTCTTCAGCAATAGCATCTTACCATCTGTTACTCCTGAGAAACCAAGGACCTTGTCAAAAGCCTGTAATGTTTTGGAGGCAGCAGAGAACTCTCTGGCCAACAACTCACTGGTAGTATCCCATCCCTGGGACTAAAAATTTTCTAGTAGCAATCTATGGCTTCTGGATGTCATGTTATCCAAAGAAGTAGGCTTTCATATGTCTTATTCAGAATATCTTGAATTTTGAATGACCCTCCCCCACCCTTCTCATACTCAATCACTTTCCCTGGCCTCACTTAGGACATTACACTACCTATATCTGTTCTTCTACTTACATCTATGCAATACCATCTCTTAAATTCCTTCCCTCTCCTCCCTCCCTTATAGCCTTTTTCCAGCTTACTGGTCTCTGCTAATGAGTTTTTGGTTCTAGCTTACACACAAATGTAACCATTTGTAACTGGGACACACATATGAGAGAGAACATGCAATGTTTGGCTTTCTGGACCTGGGTTACCTCACTTAGTGTAATCCTTTCCAGATCCATCCATTTTCCTGAGAATTTCATAATTTCATTTTTCCTTACTGCTGAATGGAATTCCACTGTATAGATGTACCACATCTTTATTATCAATTCATCAGTTGAGTGACATCTAGGGTGGTTCCATTTCCAGCTATTGTGAATACAGCAGCAATAACATGGTTGTGCAATTATCTCTAAAGTAGTGAGAAGAGTCATTAGGATATATGCTGGGAGTGCTGTAGCTGGCTCATATAGTAAATCTATTTTTAGCTGTCTCAAGAACCTCCACACTCAACAATGACTGTACCAGATTACATTCCCACCAACAGTGTAGAAGGGTTCCCCTTTTTCCACATCTCACCAACAGTTATTGTGATTTGTTTTCTCAATGGTAACCATTCTGACAGGAGAGAGATGAAATCTCAAAGCAGTTTTAATTTGTATTTCCCTGATGGCTGAGGATGTAGCATACATTTTTAGATGTTTATAGGCTGTCTGCATTTCTTCCTTTGAGAACTCTCCATTTAGTTCCATAGCCCATTTTTTAATTGGGTTATTTTATTTCTTATTGTTTTATTTTTTGAGTTCTTTGTATATTCTGGATATTAATCTTCTGTCAGATGTATAGCTGACAAAGATTTTCTCCCATTCTGTAGGTTGTCTCTTTGCTCTATTCACAGTGTCCTTTGATGAACAAAAGCTTTCTAATTTCATGAGTTCTCAATAGTTTATTAGTGGTTTTATTGCCTGACCAATTGGGGTTATATTCAGAAAGTCATTACCTATGCCAATTTGTTGAAGGGTTTCCCCTACCTTTTCCTCGAGCAAGTTCAGAGTTTCAGGTCTGGTAAGGTCCCTGATCCATTTTAACTTGATTCTTGTACATGGAAAAAGAAAGCGTTCTATTTTCATCTTTCTACATATAGATATCCAGTTTTCCAAGTACCACTTGGCATTTTTGTCAAAAATCAGATGGCTATAGCTGCCTGGATTAACATCTGGGTCCTCTATTCTGTTCCATTGATCTATGTGTCGGTCTTTGTTCAAGTACCATACTGTTTGTGTTACTATGGCTTTGTAATATAGCTTGAAATCTGGTATGGTGATACCACCATCCTTATTTTTGTTGCTCAAATTGTTTTGGCTATTCGAGGTTTTTTGTGCTTGCAAATGAATTTTTGTATTTTTTTCTATTTCTGTGAATAATGTCATTGGAATTTTGATGGGGATTGCATTAAATGTGTAGATTGCCTTTGGTAACATTGATATTTTCACAATATTGATTCTTTCAATCCAAGAACAGGGGATGTCTTCCCATTTCTTAGTGTTTTCTGCAATTTCTCGCTTGTATGTTTTAAAGTTATCATTGTAGGCATCCTTCACTTCCTTGGATAAGTTTATTCCAAGGTACTTTATTTGTTTCTGAGGCAATTGTGAATGGGAAAGATTCCCTGATATCATCCTCTGCATGTTTGTTGTTAGTGTTTAGGAAATCTATGGATTTCTGTGTTTATTTTGTATCTTGCTACAGTGCTAAAAGTCTTTATCAGCCCTAACAGTTTGCTGGTAGAGTCTTTAGGGTCCTTTATGTATAAAATTATATCATCTGCAAATAAGTATAATTTGATCTCTTCCTTTCCAATCTGTATCCCTTTTATGAGTGTCTCTTGCATTATTTCTATACCTAAGACTTCCAGTACTATGTTTAGTAACAGTGGGGATGGTGGACACCCCTGTCTTGTTCCTGAATTTAGTGGAAAAGCTTCAAGTTTTTCCCCATTTTGTATTATGTTTGCTGTAGGTTTGTCATAAATAGACTTTATTATGTTGAGATATGTTCCTTCTATTCTCAGTTTCTGTAGAATTTTTTCCATGAAGAGATGTTGGATTTGGTGAATGCCTTTTCTGTGTCTCTTGTGATAATCATGTGACTTTGTCCTTCAATACATTTATATAGTGTATTACATTTATCAATTTGCAAATGTTGAACCATCCCTGCATCTCAGGAATAAAGCCTACTTGGTCAGGGTTAATAATCTTTCTGATACATTCTTGTATTCTCTTTGCCAATATTTTATTGAGAATTTTTCCATCTATATTCATGAGGGAGATTGGTCTGCATTTTTTTTGTTCTGTCCTTGTCTGGTCTTGGTATTAGGGTGATGCTGGCTTTGTAAAAGGAGTTTGGTAGAATTTCTTCCTTTTCTATTGTATGGAAAAGTTTGAGAAGCAGTGGTGTTAGTTCTTTCATGAAGGTCTTGTAAAATTCACCTGTGAATCCATTTGGGACTGGACTTCTTTTAATTGGGAGATGTTTTATAACTGCTTGGATCTCCATACTTGTAATATGTCTGTTTAAATGGTTTAACTCACCTTGATTTAATTTTGGTAGGTCACATTAATCAAAGATATCATCCATTTCTTTCAGATTTTCATATTTGAAGGCATATGTATTATTAAAATATGGCCTTATGATTTTCTGTATTTCTTTGGTATTTGTTGTAATGATGCCTTTTCGTCCCTAATTTTGTTAATTTTTGTCTTTTCTTTCTTCTGGTCTGATTATTTAAGGGTTTATCAAACTTGTTTATCATTTTAAAGAATGAACTCTTTGTTTCATTGATTCTTTGGTGGTTTTTTGTTTTGTTTTGTATTTGTTTCTATTTCATTAATTTTTGCCCTAATCTTTATTATGTCTCCCCCCTAATGATTTTTGGTTTGCCCTGTTCTTTTTCCAAGGCCGTTAGGTGAAGCATTAAATTGTTTATTTGTGAACACTCTAATCTCTTAATATAGGCACTTAGAGCTATCAATTTTCCTCTTAGTACTGCCTTCATTGTGTCCCAAAGATTTTGGTGTGTTGTATTCTCATCATCATTTGATTCTATGAACTTATTGATTTCTTTAATGACCCACTCATCATTCAATATTGTACTGTCTAGTTTCCATGAATTTATGTATGCTCTGTAGTTTTTCTTGTTGTTGATTTGTAGTTTAATCCCACTGAGGTCAGATATAGTAGAAGGGATTATTTCAACTTTCCTGTATTTATTAAGATTTGCTTTGTGTCCTAATGTATGGTCTATTTTAGAGAACATTCTGTGTGCTGCTGAGAAAAATACATATTCTGCAGAATTTGGATGTAATGTTGTGTAGATATCTGTTAGGTACATTTGTTCCATGACATCATTTAGTCCAGATGCCTGCTTTTTGTTTGTTTGTTTGTGTTTTGTTTTGCTGGGATGCCAGGGTCCAGCCCTGGCTTGAAGGAGGGTCCCCGAAGAGAGGTGTGAAAGGGAGCGGCGCAATAACTACTTGAAGTCAAGTTCTGGTGCACGCTGACAGGCTAATGCTGAAGGCAGTTGAGTTTCTCTCTCTCTCTCTCTCTCTCTCTCTCTCTCTCTTTCCTTCTCTGTTTTTATTTTTTTCTTTTTCTGTTTTTCTCTTTTTTTTTTTCTTTTTCTCTGCTTTTCCCTGCTTCTCTGCTGCCACAGCTCTTAGCCTCAGTCTTTTATTTTCTGATCATGTCATGCAAGAGCAAACTTCAAGAAAGGTACAGTTCCACAGAATTCATAGAAATGTTTTGCTATTTCTTTACAGCAAACAATCCCATAATTATTCACCTCAAGTAAAGTCATCAGGCCCCCATAATGATTAACTGTTTTCACATTTTCCCCATGTATGTGCATTCAAGCACTTGTGATTTCCTGAACTCCTACTTTCAATTACTATATTAAAGGTGAGAGACAACAACAACAAAATGAGAGTTCCCACCATTAATCAGTGATCCAATAGATCCATTTATCCCTCAGTCATTTATTTTGAATTTTCCTTTCCATGTCTCTCCAATACTTAGACTTTGGTCCCCCCAACTGAACTCTTCCTGACCTCGGTTGTTTTTCCTGTAAGGATTCTTGGTAAAGAGTCCTAGTTTGCTGTAATTTCCACCATTCAGAAAAATTAGTCATAGAACAATTTTTACATTGTTCCAGGAGGTTCATTGTTTCCTCCTAAGTGTACTGTACTCCATGCCTGACTTTCTTAAGGCCTTTAAGGAAAACAATTATCTCTGACCCATTTTCTTGTTTTTCCAATTCTATGCCAGAGCCTCTTTCAGATATATTGACCAACACTTCACTAACACCAATTTTTGCTGGAAAAGTAGACTTAGAGATTGGTATACCAAGTGAAAGACAGAAAAAGACAAACATTATACAGAAAACCATAGATATCTGTAGCATAGAGAGCCAAAGATGTTTCTATAGAGGGGCCCCATTGGACTTCAAGAAAGAGACAGCTGGGCTGGGACTATGTCATGCAGCTCTTCAGCGCTTGATTCCTCATGATCCTGAAATGGCATGCTTGCCATCTCCGGCATCGGGATGACTTGTCCATTAATGAGAGTCGGGTATTGAAGGCACCCACTACAATTGTGTTTGGTGTTATCTGTAATCTTAAGTTGAATAGTGTTTGATGAAATTGGGAGCCCCCATGTTAGGAGCATATATGTGTAGGATTGTAATGGCCTCCTGTTGGAGTGCTCCTTTAATCAGTATAATGTGACCTTCTTTATCGTTCTTTACAAATGTTGTTTTGAAGTCTATCCTGTCAGATATTAGGATCGCAACCCCTGCCTGTTTCCTAGGTCCATTTGCTTGAGAAAGTGTCTTTTATTGAGACCTGTGTTTCTTTAAGGCAACAAATGGAAGTATCCTGCCTTTTAATCCAGTCTGCAAGCCTGTGTCTTTTGGTTGGGTCATTCAGGTCATTGATGTTATGAGTTATTATTGAAAAGTATATATTTATTCTCTCCATTCTTCTTGGTTTGTAGTGCTTCCTGTTTTCCATTTTCTCACTTATTTTAACTGTTATTTGAGTATGGTTTATTTTTTTCCTATTTCCCTATGTGTGCTTTGCTTTCTCTTCAGCATGAAGGATTCCTTCAAATATTTTCTGTAGAGCTGGATTAGTTGTCATAAATTCCTTTGGACAGTGCTTGTTGTGGAATGTCCTTATTTCTCCATCAATTTGGATAGATAGGTTTGCAGGATAAAGTAATCTTGGTTAACAGTTATTATTTTCAGAACTTGGAATATATCATTCCAAGCCCTCTGTATTTCAAAGTATTTGTTGAGTAATCTGTTGTTATTCAGATAGGCTTGCCATGTAGATGGCTTGCTTTTCCTCTCTAACTGCTTTCAATATATTTTCTTTGGTTTTCATGTTTAGTAGTTTAATTATAACATGGTGAGGAGATGTTCTTTCCAGGTTTTGTCTGTTTGGTGTTATAAAAGCTTCCTGTATCTGCGTTGGAATTTCTTTCCCAATTTGGGGACATTTTTCCTCCATGGGTATGTTGAAAACACCTACTAAGTGTCTGGATTGAAATTCTTCTCCTTCTCCTAAACCCTTAATTTTTTTTTTTTTTTTTTGGGGGGTTTTTCAAGGTAGGGTCTCGCTCTAGCCCAGGCTGACCTGGAATTCACTATGGAGTCTCAGGGTGACCTCAAACTCATGGCGATCCTCCTACCTCTGCCTCCCCAGTGCTGGGATTAAAGGCATGCGCCACCACGCCTGGCTTTAAACCCTTAATTCTTATGTTTGATCTTTTCATAGTGTCCCAGATAGCTTGAAATTTCCATTCATACCAGCCTATTAGCTTTTCTTTCTCTTTGTTGGACTGTATTCTGTCTTCCACCTGGACTTCTAGTTTAGATATTCTGTTCTCTCCTTCATCCATCCTGCTGGTGAGACTTTCCACAGAGATTTTATTTGGTTGCCTGTGCTTTTCAGAGCTACAATTTCTGCCTGATTTTCTTCAGTATTGCTATTTCCTTACTCATGTCTTGTAATTACCTCTTTATTTCTTTAAGCTGGTTTCCTGTGTTCTCTTGGAATGCCTTCAGAAATTTGTTTTCTTCTTTAATTCCTTTGTTTTCTTCTTTGAGTATAGATAAAATCATTTTTTGCTTTTTGTTTATTTGTTTTTTGAAATCCTTGTTAGGAATTTCATCTAAAACTCTCATTGGGGGCCATTTCTGATGGATTTATAATTTTTGGTAGGATTGAATTGTCTTGATTCTCTGTGGGATTTTTTTGTATTATAATGTTGTGATTTTTGCATCCTGAGTTGGTTTAATGCTTGGGTTTTCTAATAGTCTGCAGTGTTTTTAGATTTGGAAGTCCAACTTTATGTACCTTCAGGGTAGGTTTTAAGGTGCCAAGTGTAGCTCTTGTACTCCAATCCAGCCACAGAAGTCATCCTAGGGGTTGAGTTTGTCTGCTATTCAAGTGTTCCAGCAAGCTGGGTAGAGCATTTTACTGTAAATTTCTAAAATTCAACTGCACAATATACATAATCAATAAAAACCAGCACAGGGTATGCATGCATGGGGTGCATGGGGATTGAAACAAACAAATAACTTTGTGCAGTCATGAACCCTAAAAGGGTGTGTGTGTGGTGGAAAAAAGCCTACACAACTTCACTTTTCAGACCAAGAGTGTATTTTACTGTGGTTTTCTTCAAATCCCTCCCTAGGTTGGATTAGTGAGAACTCCTATGCCGCCATTTTCCCTGGAAGTCTGCTAACAAAATTTTTAAAGAAAAATGTAAGTAGGGCTGGAGAGATGACCTTAACAGTTAACGCAATTGCCTACAAAGCCTAATGACCTATGTTTGACTCCCCAGATCCCATGTAAGCCAGACACACAAATGTGAGTCAAGTGCAACGTTTCACATGTTCACTATGTGGTGCAAGCATCTGGAGTTTGATTTGAGTGGCCGAGGCCCTGGCATGCAATTTCTCTCTCTCTCTCTCTCTCTCTCTCTCTCTCATTAAAAACATATATAACAAAAGAAGTGGTAAACAAAAACACAGAGTAATTTTTTTCTTAAAAAATGGGTAGAATTAATACAGAAAAATGGAAAATAAGCAAAATTAAACCCTAAACTAACACTAATAAAATGGAGGTAAAAACCAAACTAGTAGTCAAAGCTGGGTACAGTGGCACCTTCCTTTAATTGCAGCACTGGGGAGGCAGAGGTAGGAAGCTTGCTGTGAATTCAATGTCAGCCTAGGCTACAGAGTGAGTTCTAGGTTAGTCCAGACTAGAGTAAGACAAAATCAAACAAAAAAAAAAAAAAAATGAAAGCCAAAACCAAAATCAACAAACTGAGCAATAAACTTACTACATTTAAAATCTGGGTGCTGGAAGTTGGCTCATTAGCTAAAAGCACATTACATGAAAGCATGAGGACTTGAGGGTGCCCAAGACAACCCAGCACCCACATAAACATTAGATATGATTAGATATGGTTATACATAAACTGTAAACCCATACATATGAGAAGCAGAGCCAAGAGAATCATTGGAGGTTGTAAAAATACCATAATCAGTGAGAGACTGCATCTAAAGGAAATGAGAAAATGAGAGCTAGTAGGGACATCTCATGTATTCTTCTGGTCAGTACACACACACACACACACACACACACACACACATACATACAAGAATACTTCACATACTCACCATACCAAACATTCTACTGACTTTCACAGGCACAGACAACATCCAGTATATCGTCAAGTTGGACTCCAATAGATCATCAAGTCCAGGTCTCTCACCTCTCTGAAGTTAAAGTTCTTATGCCCTCTTCTAACCAACCAGTATAAGGACAAAAGTCAGTCCAGCCAGTGGTTCATATGGGCACATGCCTTTAATTACTCACAATGGCTTTGTGAGGTCACAGCCAACAATGGTTCAATTACAGCTAGGAACATCTCACCATGGTTTTTCACTTTTTGTCCCCAAGAGTTTTATTAGTTACCTTTCCCATCTACATGAGTAAATGTTTGACTCAAACAAGTAACATAACTGCATTTAGAAAAAATCCAAATTTTTTCAGCAGCCCATGAGGCCTATGCAGTCTGGCCTGACCCCTTCTCCTGGCCTAACTCCTACAGGTGCTCAAATTTCCATGTCCTGGTACCTCCTGTCTTGGCCACACACTTACTATTTCATCCTTCACACATCCAGGCACCACAGCTATGACACCATAAACCTGTCATCCTCTCTGTGGAGAGACCTGCTCCTGGCCATGGTTCCCCTGTTTTCCTTTAAGTAACTATCCTGAATACACGGAGAAGCAGGCTCAGGGCAGGAAATGAGGAAAGGAGCGTGGTTTCAGGCAAGGCATCCTAACACCAGGCTATGGGATTTACTTGCATTTGATTTTTCATGTTATTTATTTTGTGCTGTGGTCTTCCCATCACAGTGTTTTGGCAGGGAGAGTAGGACTGTGGTCTTGATGGGCGGGGGAAGTGGTGCCTCCTGGGGGAACCAGCCTGAGCTCACATGTGGGAAAGCAGACAGGCAGAGTGGTCCTGAGCTCATGTGTGGGTAGGCAGATCAGCCTGAGCTTGCATGCGTGGTGGGCAGACAGGGGGATTGGGCCTGAGCTCCCACGGGGAGATGAGCTGACCTGGCCTGATCTTGTGCAGCAGATGAGCAAAGCAGGCCTGAGCACATTCATGGGCCTGGGCTCACACGTCTTGTACGCAGTGGGAAGATGTACAGATTGGGGCTGAGGCAGCCTGCGTGGCCTGAGCTGCCTGCACAGGGGATTGGGTCTGAGCTGGCATGGGCGAATGGGCACAGTGATCCAGAGCTCACGTGTGGGCAGGTGGAATGGGTCTGAGTTCGCACATGGACAAGTGGCTGGAGCGGCAAGTGGGCAAATGTGAAGAGCGGGCTGAGCTCATATGCGAGGATGGGCAGCATGGGCCTAAACTCGGCTGTGTGTGGCGGGCAGGTGGACTGATTGGGCCTGAGCGTGAGTGGGTCAGCAGGTGGAGCCTGCCTGTGGTCACGCATGAGCAGGGGTAGCAGGAAGATCACCCCTGAACAGTGATGCAAGTGGAACTATTCTGGCCTGGGTTCCCTTTCCTGCACTAAGAATACTAAGGCTGGGTCAGCAGGTAGAGCCTGCCTGTGGTCACGCATGAGCAGGGGTAGCAGGAAGATCACCCCTGAGCAGTGATGCAAGTGGAACTATTCTGGCCTGGGTTCCCTTTCCTGCACTAAGAATACTAAGGCTGGGTCTATGGCTAGGGCAGCTGCTTGAGGGGATTGGGGGACTGGTGGGCTATCTGAGAGCGAGGGAATCAGCTGATTCCCTTTTTTTCAAACTTCACACCCTCCCACTGGCAATCTATTAGAGATTGTTCTTCCCTAAAAGACCCTGTGAATCATTAATGCCTTTCCTTCCTGGGGAGGTGCAACACTGTTAGGCAGATGGCATATTGACCAGAAGTACTGATTAACTCTACTTTTTAAGAGACTTCTTGAGGATGGAATCCTCAAACCCTGCATACCTCTCTATGGTAAAAGATCTGAGGGTTATTAACCATATTGTTCAGAATAGACACCCACTGAGGACACTAAAATTTCATCAAAGCAGAAATCCAGACATTGAAGAGAGAGCTCAACACTAAAATAAACTTATCAAATACTCACCAAGGCTCAGGGAACATTGTGGAAGAGGGGTGGAAAGATTGTAAGAGCTACAGTATAGGAAGGAATGTCCATATGCAGTGCCTCACACCCAGAGACTGAGTGGGTACTGCAAACCTGATCAAAACCCTTGGCTGAAGAGATCATGGACCCTAAGTAGGAACCAGTTACTGTTAATCAACTGAACAGATATGTCTTCAAAATTCTGAGTTTTCAGGCAGGTGTGGCAGTCTGGAGGCATTGTGTCAGATCACAATGCTTCAAGGCTAGAAATTAACAACAACAGACACATCAAGAACTCTACCAGCTCCTGTAGACTAAACAACACAATTTTAAACAATGAATGGGTTGTGGGAGAAATCAAAAAAGAAAATGTAAAATTCTTTGAATTGAATGATAATGAAAACACAACCTACCAAAACTTATGGGACACAATGAAGGCAAGCTTAAGGGGAAAATTCATGCACTTAAATGTGTACATTACAAAGACAGAGAGATCCCAAATCAGTAACCTGACTGTCCACCTAAAGGTGCTGGAAAAACAAGAAGAATCCAACCCAAAGACCTCCAGACAGAAAATAAATAATCAAGATCAGAGCATAAATTAATGAATTGGAAACTAAGAAAACAATTTTTAAAATCAATGAAATGAAGCTGGGCATGGTGGCACACGCCTTTAATCCCAGCACTTGGGAGGCAGAGGTAGGAGGATCGCCATGAGTTTGAGGCCACCCTGAGACTGCATAGTGAATTCCAGGTCAGCCTGGGCTGGAGTGAGACCCTACCTCAAAAAACAAACAAACAAAAAAAAAAACCAAAAGACAAAAAACAAAAAAAAAACAACACAAACCAAAAATAAAATCAATGAAATAAAGATCTGATTCTTTGAAGATATAAACAAGATTGACAAACTCCTGGCCAAATTGATCAAGCAAAAAAGAGGGGGGAGGAGGGAACGAGAAGTCTCTAATTAACAAAATCAGGAATTAAAAAGGAGAGATCACAGATATCAATGAAATTGGAAGAATCATGAGGAAATACTTCCAAAACCTCTACTCCACAAAATTAAATAATCTGGAAGAAATGGATTAATTCCTAGAAACATACCACCTACCAAAACTAAACTCAGAGCAGATTAATCTGTGAAATAAACATATCACATACATGGAGATTGAAATTGTAATAAAAACCTCCCCAAAGATGGTCCAAGAGGCAACATAGTTCTGAGAAGAAGGTATGGAGGAGTGTCCAGCACTGAAACATCTCACACCCTCCAAGGCTCAGGGTCCATTGTGGAAGATGTGGCGGAAAGAATGTAAGAGTCAAAGGAAGGGTACCAATCCCTAGATACAACTGTTCGGACAGAAATTTGGCCTCGATATCCAAGACCTCACAGTGCCTAGCAATACCCACACAAGACCCTCATAATAGGAGAAAAATATGATGACATCAAAATAAAAGAGAGACTAACGGACAGAGGGAAGGGATATGACAGACAGCAGAGCTATGAAGGAGAAAGTGGGGGACGGGAGTGGAGGGGAGAGGAGGGGATGGGAGGGAAATACCATGGTTGGCTGTCTGGAAGTATAGAAGTTGTCAATTATATATATATATATATATATATATATATATATATATATATATATATATATATATAAACTCTAAGAAACCAACATAACAAAGAAACCTCTCTTTCCAGGCCTGCATTACTGTGAGAGTAGAGACATGACTTCCCTCTACTTGCCAGACACTAACTGAGCTACTGATTTAAGCTGGTCTCCTGGAGTATACTTCTCCACATTGTGCTTGGACAGCATTTCATGGTTCTAAGAGCTGAGCACCATAACAGAGTATCTGTGAGTCTATGTGACTGAGTCTTGTCTCACACAATAAAAAAAAAAAATCAGTAGAAAAAAAAAAAAGAAACCCTTTCCAAAAATAAAAGTCCAGGACCGGATGGCTTCTCATATGAATTCCATCAAATCTTCATTGAAGAACTGAAACCAGTTTTTCTCAAAGTGTTCTGCATAATTGGAGACCAGGTAATCCTCCCAACTCCTTTTATAAAGGTAGCATTACCCTAATACCAAAACTAGACAGAGATGCAACCAAGAAAGAAAGAAGTCATGTTAGCCCTATTTGCAGATGACATCATCCTATATATAAATGACAGATAAGTCATTTATATATAGGATCTCAAAAGTTCTAAAGGTGATAAATTCCTTCAGCAAAGTGGTAGGATAAAAAAAATCCATGCACAAAAAGCAGTAACTTTTCTATATGCAAAGGACAAATATACAGAGAAAGAAATCAGTGAGGCTGTCCCATTTTTAATAGCAACAAAAAATTAAATGCTTTGGAATAACACTAAGGAAGGATGTGATAAAACTATATAATGAAAAACCTCAAGAAAAAAATAGAGGAGGACTTGAGAAGATGGAAAGTCCTCCCATAATCCTGGAGAGGTAGAATTAATATTGTGAAAATGGCAATTCTACAAAAAACAATAGACAGATTTAACACACTAGCATTACTCTCCACAGAGATTGAAAAAAATGATCTCAAAATTCATAGAGAATGGCAGAAGGCCTCAAATATCTAAAAAAAAAAAAATCCTCAGGAAAAAAAACATCTGTGTTTGGCGGTATCACCATGCCCAATCGAAAGTTGTATTACAAAGCAATAGTGACAAAAACAGTATGGTATTTGAATAAAAACAGAGACATAGGCATAGTGAATTCCAGGTCAGCCTGGGCTACAGTGAGACCCTATATCAAGAAACAAATAATATATATATATATATATATATATATATATATATATATATATATATATATATAGACAAAAGGAAGAGAATTGAAGACCTAGACCTTAGCTTAAGTGCCTAGAGCTGCTTGATCTTTGACAAAAGTGTCAATAATGTAGACTGGATGAAAGACAGTACCCTCACCAAATAGTGTTGAACAAATTGGTTGACCAAATGTAGAAAAATGAAATCACATCCACTCATTTCACCATACACAAAAATAAAGTCCAAATGGATTAAAGACCTCAATATAAGACCTGAAATTCTTCAACTGCTGGGCTGAAAAATAGGAGGCACTCTCCATGATATAGGACTGGGGAAAAAGTACCTGAACAAAACCCCAGTAGCCCAGGAAATTAAACAAGCACTCAACCAATGGGTTCTCATGAAGCTAAAAAGCTTTTGCCCAGACAAACATACCATAAGAAGTGCCAAAAGATTACCCACTAAATGGAGAAAATCTTTGCCAGTTATACCACTGACAGAAACCTAATATGTAGAATCTACAAACAGCTCAAAAATGATACAATAAAAAATCAAACAACCTACTCCAAAAGTGGGGCAGAGACTAAAAAGAGAGTTCTCAGAGGAAGAATTACAAATGGCTAACACACACGTAAGAAAATATTCACCATCCTTAACCATTAGGGAAATGCAAATTAAAACAACTATGAGATTCCACCTTACCCCAGTAAGGATAGCAAACATTAAAAAAAAATCAAATGAAAACAAATTCTGGCAAGGATGTGGAGAAATAGGAACACTCATTCACTCATGGTGGGAATGTAAGCTGGTAAAACCACTTCGAAAATCAATATGGAGACTCTAGAAAAGGATGACTATAGAGTTACCAACAGACCCTGTTATTCTCTTACTGGGAATTTACCCTAAAAGCTCCACATCTCAGTTCAGAGATATTTGCTCAACCACCTTTATAGCTGCTCAATTCTTTTTTATTAATTTTTTAATTTTTTTATTTACAACTTCCATGATTCTAAAAAATACCCATGTTAATACCCTCCCTCCACCCACTTATCCTTTGAAACTTCACTCTCCATCATACCCCCTCCCCATCTCAAGCAGTCTCTCTCTTACTTTTGATGCCTTGATCTTTTCCTCCTCTTATGATGGTCTTATGCAGGTAGTGTCAGGCACTGTGAGGCCATGGATATCCAGGCCATTTTGTGTCTGGGGGAGCATGTTGTATGGAGTCCTACCCTTCCTTTGGCTCTTAAATTCTTTCTGCCACCTCCTCCACATTAGACCCTGAGCCTTGGAAGGTGTGATACAGATATTGCGGTACTCAGCACTGCGGTCATTTCTTTCCATCACCATGATAACCTCCTGAGTTGTCCCAAGGTCACTGCCATCTGAAAAGAGAAAATTCTCTACCAAAAGTGAGAGCAGCATTAATATAAGGGTGTGAACATTAACAGAAGTGCTTGCTGGGCAGTTTGATGAGCATAGTATATACATTTGGCCAGACAACAGCAGACATTACACCCCTAGGGCTCATGACTACCCCAGTTTTAAGTTTTCAGTATCAGGGATGTATTCCCTTCCCATGGAGTGGGCATCCAGTCCAATTAGAGGTCAGTTGGTTTCCCCCATAACAGACGTTCCAGTATTGCACCCGTTGGCTCATTTGGCCTGGCTGGCCAATTATAAGGCTTGCAGTGTCCATTCATGAGTATCTTCACTGGTGATTTCTCTTTCTCCATTGAACTACATGCAGAATGGCTTCTTCCAGCTTTCTCTCAGCTGGTCTACATGGAGGAGGTTATCAGCTCAGATCCAGCAAGATTTCTCAGTGGCCTTGCAGCCCATGTATATGGAGTCTTCAGCAATAGGGTCTTACCATCTATTCCTGGTGGTAAACCAAGGGCCTCGGCAATGGTCTATAATGTTTTGGGGGCATCAGGGATCTCCTTGGCCAACAACTCATTGGAAGATATCCCATCCCTGGCACTTAAAATATTCTAGCAACAATCTATGGCTCCTGAGTGTTCTATTGTCCAAAAAAGTAGGATGACATATGTTTTATTTATGTCCTCTTAGATTTTGATTAGCTATCCCTCCACCTTTCTTTTACTCAATCTCTTCCCCAGACCTCATTTTGGGCCTTTTCACACTCATTAATATATTCTTCTACTTACATATATACAATACCAAACTATTAAGTACCTCCCTCCCTTCCTTTCTCTTCCCTTTCGATCTCTTTTCTAGCTTACTGACCTCTGCTACTGACTTTTTCCTTCTCACAAAGAAGCCCAGTCATCTGTAGCTAGGATCCACATATGAGAGAGAACATGTGACACTTGGCTTTCTGGGCCTGGGTTACCTCATTTAGTATAATCCTTTCCAGATCGATCCATTTTCCTACAACTTTCATAACTTCATTTTTCTTTCCTGCTGAGCAGAACTCCATTGTATAAATGTGACGTATATTCATTATCCATTTATCAGTTGAGGGACATCTAGGCTGGATCCATTTCCCAGATATTGTGAATTGAGCGGCAATAAACATGGTACAGCATGTACTTCTAAGGAAATGAGTCCTTAGGATATATGCCTAGGAGTGCTATAGCTGGGTCATATGGTGGACCAATTTTTAGCTGTCTTAGGAACCTCCATACTGATTTCCACAATGGCTGGGACATATTGCGTTCCCACCAACAGTGTAGAAGGTTTCCTCTTTTTCCACATCCCCGCCAGCATTTATGGTCATTTGGTTTCATGATGGTAGCCAATCTGATAGGAGTGAGATGGAATCTCAATGTAGTTTTAATCTGCATTTCCCTCATGACTAGGGATGTAGAACATTTTTTTAGATGCTTATACACGATTCATATTTCTTCTTTTGAGAACTCTCTATTTAGTTCCATAGCCATTTTTTAAATGTCTTGTTTGATTTCTTATTATTTAATTTTTTGAGTTTTTTGTATATCCTAGATATTAATCCTCTATCAGATGTATAGCTGCAAAGATTTTTGCCCATTCTGTAGGTTGCCTCTTTGCTTTACTCACAGTGTCCTTTGCAGTACAAAATCTTTCTAATTTCATGAGGTCCCAGCAGTCAATTGCTGGCTTTATAGCCTGAGCAATTTGGGTTATATCCCGAAAGTCATTGCCAAGATCAATATGTTTAAGGGTTTCCCCTACTTTTTCCTCTAGCAGTATCAGAGTTTCAGGTCTGATGTTAAGGTCTTTAATTTGAACTTAATTCTTGTGCATGGAGAGAGGGAAGAATCTATTTTCATCTTTCTACAGATACATATCCTCCCAGCACCATTTGCTGAAGAGGCTGTCTTTTCTCCAATGAGTATTTTTGGCATTTTTTTTATCAAATATAAGGTGGCTATAGCTTCCTGGACTTGCATCTGGGTTCTCTATTCTGTTCCATTGATCTACATGTCTGGTTTTGTGCCAGTACCATGCTGTTTTTGTTACTATGGCTCTGCAGTATAGGTGAAAATCAGGTATAGTGATACCACCAGTCTCATTTTTGTTGCTCAGTATTATTTTAGATATTTGAGGTTTTTTGTGATTCCAAATAAATTTTTGGATTTTTTTCTCTATTTCTGTGAAGAATGCCATTGCAATTTTGATGGGAATTGCATTAAAAGTGTAGATTGCTTTTGGTAAGATTGCCATTTTCACAATATTGGTTCTTCTAATCCAGGAACAAGGGATGTTTTTCCATTTCTTAGTGTTCTCTGAAATTTCTCCCTTAGGTATTTTATAGTTTTAATTGTAGAGATCCTTTACTTCCTTGGTTTATTCCAAGGTACTTTATTTTATTTGATGCAATTGTGAATGGGAGTGATTCCCTGATTTCATTCTCTGTATGTTTGTTGTTAGCATATAGGAATGCTACTGACTTCTGTGTATTTATTTTGTATCCTGCTACGTGGCTGTAGGTGTTTATCAGCTCTAACAGTTTGCTGGTAGTCTATAGGGTCCTTTATATATAGAAACATGTCATCTGCAAATAATGATAACTTGATCTCTTCCTTTCCAATTTGTACCCTTTTTAATGTGCGTCTCTTGCCTTATTGCTATAGCTAAGACTTCCAGTACTATATTAAATAAAAGTGGGGACAGTGGGCACCCTTGTCTTGTTCCTGACTTTAGTGGAAAAGCTTCCAGGTTTTCCCCATTTAGTAATATGTTGGCTGTAGGCTTGTCATAAATAGCCTTTATTATATTGGAATATGTTCCTTCTATTCCTAGTCTCTGTAGGACTTTTATCACTAAGGGTTGTTGGACTTTGCCAAATGCTTTTTCTGCAGCTAATGAGATGATCATATGATTTTTGTCCTTCAGTCCATTTACATGATGTATTGCAATTATTGATTTGCATATGTTGAACCATCCCTGAATCTCTGGTATAAAGCCCACTTGGTTTGGGTGAATGATCTTTCTGATATATTCTTGTATTCTGTTTGCCAATATTTTGCTGAGAATTTTTGCATCTATGTTCATGAGGGAGATTGGTCTGTAATTTTGTTTCTTTGTTCTATCTTTGCCTGTTTTTGGTATCAGGGTGATGCTGCCTTCATAGAAGGAGTTTGGTAGGATTCCTTCATTTTCTATTTTATGGAAAAGCTTAAGAAGCAATGGCATTAGTTCTTCCCTGAAGGTCTGGTAAAATTCAACAGTGAATCCATCTGGGCCTGGACTTTTTTATTTGGGAGATTTTTGATAACTGTTCAGATCTACAGGCTTGTTATAGGTCTATTTAAGTTATTAATCTCATCTTGATTTAATTTAGGTAGGTCATATAAATCAGGGAAACCATCCATTTCTTTCAGATTTTCATACAAGGTGGAGTATATGTTTTTATGGTACATCCCTATGATTTTTTGAATTTCTCTGGTATCTGTTGTGATGTTTCCTTTTTCATCTCTAATTTTACTAATTTGTGTCGCTTCTCTCTTTCTTTTGGTCAGATTTACTAAGGGTTTATCAACCTTGTTAATCCTTTCAAAGAACCAACTCTCTTTTTTTTGAGTCAAAAGTTTTTTGTTTTTTTTTTTTTTTTTGAGTGTTTTTATGTTATGGTTGTATAGATCTTTCACTTCCTTGGTTAACTTTATTCCAAGGTATTTTTTTTTGTTGTTGTTGCAATTGAAAATGGGACTATGTCCCTTATTTCTTTCTCTGTATCTTTGTCATTTGCATAAAGGAAGGCTACTGCATTTGTGCATTGATTTTGTATCCTGCTACTCTGCTATAGGAGTTAATCACCTTCAGGAGTTTTGGGATGGAGTCTCTTGGGTCTCTTACATATATAATCATGTTATCAGTGAATAAAGCTAACTTAACTTCTTCCTTTCCAAATTGTATCCCTTTTATTTCCTTCTCCTGTCTTATTGCTTGAGCTAGGACTTCCAGTACTATATTGAAAAGCAGAGGTGAGAGTGGACAACCCTATTTTGTTCCTGATCTTAATGGGAATTCCTCCAGTCTCTCTCCATTAAGTATTATTTGGGCCTTCGGAGCTTCATATATTGCCTTTATTAGGTTAAGATATGAACCAACCATGCCAGATCTCTCTAATGTTTTGAACATGAAGTGATGTTGAATCTTGTCAAAGGCCTTTTCTGCATCTATCGTAATGATCATGTGGTTTTTATGTTTAACCTTGTTTATGTGGTGTATTACATTGACAGATTTCCATATGTTGAACCACCCCTGTGTTCCTGGAATGAATCCCACTTGGTCAATGTGGATAATGCTTTTGATGTGTTGTTGGATTCGGTTTGCAAGGATTTTGTTTAGAATCTTTGCATCTAAATGCATCAGGGAAATAGGCCGGTAGTTTTCTTTTCTTGTGGCATCTCTGCCTGGTTTTGGGATTAGGGTGATGCTAGCTTCATAAAAGGAGTTGGGTAGCTTTCCGTCTTCACCAATTGTGTGGCACAGTTTGAGGAAGATTGGTTTGAGTTCTTTCATGAAGGTTTGATAGAACTCAGCTGAGAAGCCATCTGGTCACAGACTCTTCTTTTTTGGGAGGTTTTTTATTACTATTTCAATCTCCATGAGTGTGATGGGTTGATTGAGGTGATTAATCTACTCTCTGCTTAGCTTTGGTAGATGGTATGCGTCCAAGAATTTATCCATCTCCTCCACATTATCCAGTTTTGTGGAGTAGAGGTTTTTGAAATAAGTCCTGATGATTCTCCCAATTTCACTTATGTCTGTTGTGATCTCTCCTTTTTAATTTTGAATTTTGTTAATTTGAAGCTTCTCCTTTTTTTGCTTGATCAGATTGGCCAGGGGTGTGTCAATCTTGTTTATTTTTTCAAATAACCAGCTCTTGGTTTTGTCAATTATCTTAATTGTTTCCTTCGTTTCCAGTTCATTGATTTCTGCTCTGATTTTAATTATTTCATTCCTTCTGGAGCTCTTTGGGTTGGATTTTTCTTGTTTTTCCAGTGCCTTTAGGTGGATGGTTAGGTCATTGATTTGGGGCCTTTCTGTCTTTTTTATGAAGGCATTGAGTGCTATGAATTTTCCCCTGAGGACCGCCTTCATTGTGTCCCATAAGTTTTGGTACGATGTGTTCTCATTGTCGTTCAATTCCAGAAATTTTGCAATTTCATTCTTTATTTCATCCACTATCCATTTATTGTTTAAAAGTGTGCTGTTCAGTTTCCAGGTGCCATTGGGATTCTTGGTGGGTCTTTTGTTGTTGATTTCTAGCAAGATAGCATTGTGATCTGATATCATGCAGGGAGTTATGTCAATCTTCCTAAATATGAGGAGGCAGCCTTTGTGACGCACTATATAGTCTATTTTAGAGAATGTTCCATGGGATGCTGTGAAGAATGTGTAGTCTGTGGATTTGGGATGGAAAGTTCTGTAGATGTCCGATAGGTCTAAGTGATCTATGGTTTTGTTGAGCTCTCTTACTTCCGCATTGAGTTTCTGTTTGGATGATCAGTCTATTACTGATAATGGTGTATTGAAGTCCCCAGCTATGATGGTGTTTGTGGTTATTTCTGTTTTATTGTCAAGTAGGTTTTGTTTAATGGACTGTGGTGCCCCTGTGTATGGTGCATACAGATATATGATTGTAATATCCTCTTGATGGATCGTTCCCTTGATAAGTAGGAAGTGGCCTTCTTTGTCTTTTTTGATTATTTTTGGTTTGAAGTCTGTTTTATCCGATACTAATATACCTACACCTGCTTGTTTCTTATTCCCATTTGCTTGGAATACTGTTTTCCACCGTTTCACCCTGAGGAGATGTCTGTCTTTAATGGTGAGGTGGGTTTCTTGAAGGCAACAGATTGAGGGGTCTAATTTTTTGATCCATCCTGTTAGCTTGTGTCTCTTGATGGGTGAATTAAGGACATTAATATTTAGGGTAATGACTGTGAGATTTGATTTGATCCCTGCCATATTGTGATGGTAAATGTGGGTTGGTGTTTTCATGGACTTTGAAGTTTTTTGTGCCTACTCTGAGTTTGGTTGTTGTGATCTGCTTCTTGTAGGCAATTGTGTTTGATTATTTGTTTCTTCTCTGTGGAGAATTTCCTGAAATACTCTCTGTAGGTTTGGTTTTGTGTTCATATAATTGTAAAGCTGAGTTTTGTAATGGAATGTTTTTCTTTCACCATCTATTATGAGGGATACTTTTGCTGGGTAGAGTAATTTGGGTTGGAAGCCATAGGTTCCTAGACTTTGCAGTGTTTCATTCCAGGCCCTTCTAGCTTTCAGGATTTCCATTGAGAAGTCTGAAGTAATTCTGATGGGGTTACCTTTGAAGGAGGTGTGCTGTTTTTCCCTAGCTCCTTTTAGGATTTTCTCTTTGGTGTCAATGTTTAGAGTCTTACTGATAATATGTCTTGGAGAGTTTCTCCTTTGGTCCAGTCTGTTTGGAGTTCTATTGGGATCTTGTATCTTGATGGGCCTTTCTTTTAAGAGACTGGGGAAGTTTTCTTCAATTATTTTGTTAAATAAGTTCTCCATGCCTTTGGTCTGAATTTCTTCTCCTTGTGGTATTCCAATGATCGTGATATTAGGACGTTTAAGTGTATCCCACAATTCCCTCATGTTATGTTCACAGGAGCTTTTGAACTTACTGAAATTTTTCAACTCTCTAACTGTTTCTTCCATCTTGTCTTCCAGATCAGAGTTTCTATCCTCCACTTGGCTGACTCTATTCTTGAGAGCTTCTAGTGAGTTTTGGACTTGTTCAATTAAATTTGCATTTTCTATTACCTTTCTATGTATAATTTCCATCCCTTTGTCAAGCTCCCTTTTCACATCATTTTCTGATTTTCTTGATGAGTCTTGGAGTTCATCCTTGCATTTCTTTATGTCTTCATTTAGCATGGCCAGCTGATTTTTAAGGTCTTCTTTTTTTTCACTCTCCCTCAAATCTCTAAACTCTCTTTGAAATCCTTCCAATTTCTTATCTAATCCTTCCAATTTCTTATCTATTAGTTCTAGTTTAGTGATGGCAGCAACCACACGATTATCAGCCCTGTGTTGCTTTCCTGCAAGTTCTACCAGTAGGTTGGTCAGGGTTGCATTTCTCATAGCTTCAATTTGGTGTTCTGGTCCTATTGGTTCTTCTATGTTTTGGTTAGATGTATTCATTGTGGGACTGGGTGATCTAAATGGATTTTCTTGCATTTGATTTTTCATGTTATTTCTTTTGTGCTGTGTTCTGCCCATGACAGTGTATGGGCAGGTAGGTGGGCATATCAGCCTGGGCTCAAGAACAATGGGAATCTTATGCAGCCTGGGGCAGTTGCCAAGCAGCCTGGGCTTTGGCTCTCACTTGCCAAAGCCACCTATCTACTGCCTGGCAGGGGTGACAAAGGTGCCTGAGTTCTCAAGCAGTAATATGCCAAAGCTGCCTGCATTCGAGCTAGGAGTGGCACTGAGGCACCAAGCACTGAAGCAGCCCAAACTCTGGCTGGGAACACTGAGACCTGGAAGTAGTCTGTGCTCCCCTGCCACAGGACAATGGCGGATGGATGGCGTGGCAGACAGGTAGGGGATGGCACCTGAGCTGGTGCAAGCGAGAGACACAGTCTGAGCTTGCGTGGCACCTGCTGTGGGACTGGGCTCGCTCAGTAAGTGGGCGAATAGATGAGAGTGTGGAGCAGTCTAAGCTTCCACACGCAGGGAACACTCGGTGGGCGGTGGCAGTAGTGGTGGCCAGCGCAGCAGCAGCGGTGCCATGAACACGGCCATTATTTGGGGTGAGGGGTGGCTACCCACCCGCGAAGGGATCCGTGATTCCATGCTCCTCCGCCTCTGTGCCCTCCCAGATTTCTCTCCCCTAAAAGCCACTATGTACCCTTAATATCTTGCCTTTCTTTCCCCGGGATTTGCAGCGCAGCTAGGCGGTTGCCATCTTGGCCGGAAGTCTCTCAAAGAACCAACTCTTTGTTTCATTTATTCTTTGGATTGTTTCTTTTTTGTTTCTATTTCATTAATTTCTGCCCTAATCTTTATTATTTATTCATGTCTACTGATTTTTGGTTTGCCTTGTTCTTCTTTTTCCAAGGCTTTAAAGTGAAGCATTAGGTCATTTACTTGTGACCTATCTAATTTCTTAATATAGGCTCTTAAAGCTATAAATTTACCTCTTAGAACTGCCTTCATTGTGCCCCAGAGATTTTGGTATGTTGTGTTCTCATTATCATTTGACTCTATGAATTTTTTGATTTCCTTCTTGACTTCTTCATTGTTCCATTCATCATTTAGTAGTGTGTTGTTTAGTTTCCATGATTTTGTGCTTGATCTATAGCTTTTCTTGCTATTGATTTGTAGTTTGATTCCATTGTGGTCAGATAGAATGCAAGGAATTATTTCACTTTTCCTGTATTTGTTAAGATTTGCTTTGTGTCCTAATAGATGGTCTATTTTAGAGAATGTTCCATGTGCTGCTGAAAAGAATGTGTATTCTGCAGCATTTGGATAAAATGTCCTGTATATATCTGCTAATTCCATTCCTTCTATGACCTCATTTAGTCCAGATGCCTCTCTCTTTATCTTTTCCTGGGATGACCTGTCAATTGATGAGAGTGTAGTGTTGAAGTCACCCACCTCCACTGTGTTTGGTGTTATCTGTGACCTTAGTTCTAATACCATTTGTTTGATGAATTTGGGAGCCCCCATGTTAGGTGCATATATGTTTAGGATTGTAATGTCCTCCTGTTGGAGTGTGCCCTTAGTCAATATAAAGTGACTTTCCTTATCTTTCTTGACTAACATTGTACTGAAGTCTATCTTGTCAGATACTAGGATAGCAACCCCTGCTTGTTTTCTAGGCCATTTGCTTGAAACACCGTTTTCCAACCTTTCACCTTAAGATAATGTTTATCCTTTGTAGAAAAGTGAGTTTCTTGGAGACAACAAATTGTAGGATCCTG
The DNA here is from genome assembly GCA_036346955.1 of Dipus sagitta. Classification (NCBI taxonomy): domain Eukaryota; kingdom Metazoa; phylum Chordata; class Mammalia; order Rodentia; family Dipodidae; genus Dipus; species Dipus sagitta. The sequence goes on along the minus strand of CM070791.1, from coordinate 2,436,102 downwards.
CTTTTTAACCCATGTCTTTTGGTTGGGGCATTGAGGTCATTGATATTAAGAGATATTATTGAAAGGTTTGTGTTTATGTTTGCCAGTTTTTTGTAGTTCCGGTTCTACCTTTGCTCTCTTGTGTTAACTAGTATTTGAGTATTGTTTGTTTTTAAGAGGTTCCTTATATGTGTGCTTTTCCTTCTCTTTGGCATGGAGGATTCTCTCAAGTATTTTCTGTAAAGCTGGTTTTGTCTTCAAATACTCCTTTAGCCTGCTTTTGTTGTGGAATGTCCTTTTTTCCCCATATATTTGAGTGGATAGCTTTGCAGGATAAAGTAACCTTGATTGACAGTTGTTATCTTTCAGAACTTAGAATACATCACTCCAAGCCCTTCTGGCTTTTAAGGTCTGTGTTGAGTAATCTGCTGTAATAGTAATGAGCTTGTCTTTGTCGGTAACTTGATTTTGCTCTCTAACTGCTTTCAATAGTTTTTCTTTGGATTGTGTGTTTGGTAGTTTGATTATACTATGGCGAGGAGAGGTTCTTTCCAGGTTTTGTCTCGCTAGGGTTCTAAAGGCTTCCTGTATTTGCATTGGCACCTCTTTCCCAATTTGGGGGAAGTTTTCTTCTATGATTTTGTTGAAGACACCTACTATGCCTTAGGAGTGAAATTCTTCTCCTTCTACTATTCCCTGAATTCCTTTGTTTGATCTTTTCATAGTCTCCAGAATATCTTGAAATTCCCATTCATACTTTTCTATTAGTTTGTCTCTCTCTTTGTTGGACTGTATTAGATCTGTCACCTGGTCTTCTAGCCTAGATATTCTGTCCTCTCCTTCATCCATTCTACTGGTGAGATTTTCTACAGAGTTTTTTTTTATTTCATTAGCTATGTTCTTTATTGCTAGTAATTCTGACTGGCTTTTCTTTATTATTTCTGTTTCCTTATTTATATCTTGTATTGATTTCTTTATTTCATTAAATTGGTGTCCTGTGTCTTCTTTGATTCCTTTGATTTCCTTTGATTTCCTCTTTGACTTCTTTGAACATATTTACAATCATTCTTTTGAAAGCTTTCTCAGGCATTTCCTCTAACTCGTTCTTACTGGACATCATTTCTGATGCATTAATACTTTTTGGTGGATTTATATTGTCTTGATTTTTAGTGTTTCTTGTGTTATAATGTATATATTTTTGCACCTTGGATTAAGTTAATGCTTGGATTTTCTAGTTAGCTGGGTATTTTTAGCTGTATCAACCGATCTAGTGTTATATATCTTCAGGGTAGGAGCTTAAGGTGTTAGGTGTGGCTCTTGAGACTCTCAGAGTATCTACAAAAGTGTTCCTAGGGGTTGGGTTTGCCTACTATGGGAGTATTCAAGTAGGCTGAGTGGAACAAAATACAGATAGATTCTAAAATTTAACTAAACAATGTACACATTCAATGAATAACAGCACCGAGTATTTGTGCAAGTGTAGGTATTATAACAACCAGATCCTTTATCAACATAGAGGTTAAGATTTCTGGTCTGTTGACGGTTCCAACTCAGCTTGTGACCAAGTGAGAACCTTCCCTGGTGCAATACCAGTTACCTTTTTGGATGATTTTGGTCTCAGTTATGCTGCACTCTGCTTTCGTCCCTCTTTGGTGCCCTGTGGGTTCCAGTAGGCTGGCTGGACCGCTGTTCTGTTTTCTGGAGCTGGGCACTGACTTTTCCTGTGGGGCAAGCCGAGCCTGGCAGCTGGGGCCCCACAGATCTGGCACCACCATTGCTGGAGCTGCCGCTGCTGGATCTGCTGCTGATGCAGCCACTGCTGCTGCTGCTGGAGCTGGAGCTGTTGCTGCTGCTGCTGCTGCTGCTGCTGCTGCTGCTGCTGAATCTGCCACTGCCGGAGCAGCTGCTGCCACTGCTGGAACCGACACTGCCAATGCCGGAGCCAGAGCCAGAGCCGCCACTTCTGCTGCTGTTGCTGGAGCCGTCGCTGCTGGAGCTGAAGCCCCCACTGCCGGAGCTGCTTAGGCCTGCCTGTGTGGGCTCTGGATGCTCTGGATCTCTCCTACTTCTCTGCTGCCATTTTAATTTCTTCTACACCTCACTTTTTAGTAAAAGTGTGTATTTTGCTGAGTATTCTTTGGCTTTTTCTCCCCCAGGCTGCTTTGGTGTGGTTCCTAAGGTGCTGTCATCTTCTCTGCTCAATTCTTAATTGCTAAAAACTGGAATCAACCCAGGTGCCTTCATTGAATTAATGGATAACCAAGATGTGGTATATATACATGATAGAATTCTACTCAGCAGTAAGAAAAAATGATATATTGGCATTTGTAGAAAAATGCTCGAACTTGGAATAGATCATTCTAAGTGAACTCACACAATCACAGAAAGACAACTGTCACATGGTCTCACTCATCTGTGGTTCCTAACCTAGTTGCTAACATACCTTAATAGCATCTTGAGGCGTGGGTAATAGGGAGGGTAGGGCTTGAGGGAAGGGTGGGAGGGGACATAAAACTGAACCCAAATTGAACTGGTACAATAGAATCCTATATCCTGGAAATCAGACTAAAAGGTAGCATCCTCAAGAGGACATAGGGGGAGCACCTGAATCTAAGGGTCCTAGAGAGAGTGAGATGCAATCTAACCTTAAATTTCTCCTGTTTCTCTTTCTTCTCTGTCTTTTTTCTTTTCCCTTGGTGCTGGCCTGTAACTCCCTGTACCATGACATGGTATACATCCACAATGAGCTGTTGCTCAAAGATGCCTACTAGACAAACAAGACAGACATTTGTCAGAACACTTTATTAGCCACTAGAGATTAATAGTAAGACCCTACTGCTGAAGACACTAATATGCCATTGGCACAGATCATGGAGAGACCTGGTTGGAATCTGGAGGAGAACCAGTCCCCAGACAAATAGCCCACCTAGTGCTGGAAGTTGCTACATGAGTTACTGGGGAAAGTGGCCAACATCTGTCCAAGCAATGCAAAGTCTAAGCAATTCCAAAGCAAACTACCTGACATGATACTCACACAAGTGCAGTAGTGGCACACAGCCATGGTGGGTAACAAACTGCTCTTGGACTGACTAAGAGATCCACTCAGTGGAAAGAAAATGATATCTGTAATTGGGAAACAAGTCCAAATCATATCCAGATAATGATTCTGCTTTCCATTGTCAAGCTCCAACTAATCTTGGGCTATAAGAGGGTCTACACCCTTTAAATACTCTCTAAGTTAACAATGGTTATCCTATTTAACCAGAGCTAACATAATCCTCCATTGGAGAATCTGCTTCTCTTTTTCAGATGGGAGCTTGACCTGAAGAGATAAATGACCCAGTACACACCACCCCAATCCCAGCTGAAACCACAGAGGAATTGGGGGAATGAGAAAGAGTGCTGCTTTCTTAGTGAATATATCAGCACAAGGGTGAAGGAGACAGACACTAAGATTGCTCAACACCTACCAAACTAGAGACCCAGAGGCTCCTAACTGCCCATCATGGAAGTAAACTTAAAATGGTCCCAGCGTGGCTTAGGGAATTTTACAGAAAAGGGATGCAAAGGTTGCTATATCCACAAGTTGGGACATTTTGCACAAAGACATTGCCTCTCCCCTCCATAATGCCTGATCCACAATCCCCATGGGGTTGACCTGCATCCCCAATAATGAAGGTGTCTTCAGAAAAGGGGCAGGGAGGAGGGAAGGGATGGTACCAACATGTGTTGTTTACATACTAAATATGTTCATATATTAAAAAAAAAAAACAGAAGAGAGCACACCTAGTTTTACTTAACTATTCCATGATTAGGAATTTACTATTAAGATACTGACTTGAAAAGAAAGGTTAAAAAGATAAATAATTACACAGAGTATGTCAAAATTAATTAAAAATCTGTACATCTTAAAAAATGCTAATAAATTTCACAAGTATTAAAAATTATGCAACAATTACTAGAACATGACAGGATTTAGAGTTTGGTATAGGATAAAAACTCCTTGGATCAGACCTCAAAAGCAGAGGCACTAAACCCCAAAATTAGACACTACAGGCAAGAGACTTCAGAATTAAGAAACAACCTGAGGAATGAGGAAAATATTTGCAAATGTTCACAATAAAGACTTATAAAAAAAACCTCAATGGAACAATAATAAAAGTAATGTTATTCACAACAATCCAAACTAAAAATGGACAAACTTGGGTAAATAGACATTTCTGAAAAGAAAAAAGTTTAAATGCATAAAAATATGCTTATTAATAATCAAGGAATTATAAATCAAAACCAGGAAAAGATGTAATTTGTAGTTAGATTAATGTAGTTAGATTATGTTACAATAACAATGATAAATACAAACCCATGGAGGACTCTCATATATCACTGTGAAAATGTAAATTGTCATAGCTATTATGAAAAGAGTATTGAGATTCCTCATAAAAGCTAATTGCATTTCTACCATAAGCTGCAGTAATCCTGCTTCTGGGTATACAACCAACTGAAATGCAGTTATTTCATCACAGATGCTTGTTCTTCTACTTGAATTGTGGCACTGCTCACAGTAACCAAGATACCGCCCACATGGGTGAATTAAAAAGAAAAGTATGAATGCAATGGGATATGACAACACCTTGAAATTTGAACTTCTGTTCTTATAGAAATGTGGATGGAAGTAGAGGATGCCATATTCAATAGACTAAGCTAAACACATTAAGACGAATATCACATGTCATCCCTATTCATAGAAAGTAAAACCCTTCATCTCAGTCCAGGTACTAGAGTGAGAACAGGAAGGAGTCAGGGAAAAAAGGGGAGATGAGACAGCAGGCAACAAAATAATTACATAGTGAGGAAATGAGGATTTGGAAGAATTTATGATATATATCAAAACAATTCAAACCAAGGAGTGATCTCAGACATTTATTAAAATTAGAAATGTGGCTTAGCAGACAGAGAATTCAAACCAGAATGCAAGCTCACCAAAACTTCATCCACAGTCAGGACTCTAGAACAACCACCACCTATCAGAGGGGCTGGGTCAGTAGGAGGCAGCCACACCTCACAGACACCTAAAGGGCTGCACAAAGAAGCACCTAACAACAGAGGAAATCACTATAGAGATGGTGCAGGCCATGAAGCTGATCTCTGATGAACAAACTCCCTGCAAGGACGGGAAGGGCTGGGCAAGTTCTCCTGTGAAGGTGACATAAGCCGCACACCTTTACCCATCACTACTGTGGTGTAGACAACTTGAGTGAGTCATTTTGGTAGTTTGTGGAGTGTTCTCCACAGCCACATGTGTTTGTGATTAAGCCTCATAATTAATGTCAACTTGATGAATCTTTAGATTTGGAGCCTTGTTGAAGAAGGTGTGTCTCTGAGGCTGGGGAAGCAGGAGCCACTGTTATGGCTGACAGATCCATCTCTCCATGATTACATGATATGCATGGGAGAAAACTGGAATTTCATGGTTTTCTGAGATGAGTATTATCAGATGTCATCAGGTAACCTTGTCTGACCTAGAAATGGAGGCAAGCTGAATACTACCTACTAAATTCTAAATTCTCTGATTTAGCTTTAGCTTTTGGATACTCATCTCAAGCAGTTTCTAAACAAGAGGTTGAATGTGGCCTCTGAAGTCATCCTTCGCATATGTAATTGTGTGCAGAAAGACTCAAGTTTTGCTTAACTCACCTCTATTATTGTTCAGAAGTCACACCTGGCTCACTTTTATCACCTTGTGATTACCCAATCTTAGCTCTCACCTGGCCATTGTCTTACTGACTCTGGAATCTGAGGGGGGCACAGACAGCAAAAGCTGTGTTGTGTTGAGTGAAGCTATACCAGAGCCCTGACCAGAGTCAGAGAAGAAACTGTCCTTCCTGACTAGATCCACTTGCATCCAGCTAAATCACTTCCCTTCTCTCAAACTCTTAGCCCTGCTGCAGAATGGAGCAGTTAGATGCCACAGACCATTTCCCAAACTGCCTCCTAGCTCTAGAATGCTGTGCATGTGGTTTAGGACATGATAACAAGTCCAAAATTCTTTAGAAATGAAAAGATCACTGGGATGACCTTGAACTGAGTGATCTCCCTATATGATTCTCCTTGCTGTTTTGTGTGAGTGAATGCCTCTAAGACTATGTGTTGGACTAAAAGAATTGATGAAGACAGAGTACAGCTCAGATGACAGGCATGTATATATCTGAGAAGAAAGAACAGAAATGAATAAATAGCAAATGAACTGAAAGAGAGAAAATGACTCCACTGTTTCTAGTGAGCAGAGAAAAAGAAAGCATGTATCATAAGGCCCCTGCTGAGAATTCCAGTGAGGATGGCTCTTGACAGGGAGGTGGAAAAGTGATGTGTGAATTCAAGGACAGAGTTTGAAACATAGGCTATATTGTTGTGCCAAGACCCCTGACCAGGAGCTAAGACCCCCGGTCACCCAGGAGTCACCCAGAGAACTGCCAAAGAAGCCGAGACACTCAAATGCAAAAGCAACAGGTTTCTTTTAATGTCAAGTTTAAGCAGGGACTCTATCCACACAGACCGACACAGTGGGAGTGGGAGAGAGCCCCAACCTTCTAAAAGTAGGGGTTTCTAAAGGAAAAAGAGTGGGAAGGGGACAAAGGGGTTACATCACATCGCATCTTTTAAAATGATTGGTTCCAAGAAGGTGCACGCAGGAACATTTCTAGTTGTTTATCTCTGGTTAGCAGACCGTTTGCAGAGCCTATCTTTTGCAAGAGGCCAGAGGCCCCCCCAGCTAAGTATTTCTGGAATGTCCTGTCGAGCAAGTGAGCATGAGTTACAGAAGCAAAGGTCAGCACGTTAGTCAGCTAGTTCTTTATCTGAGCCAAGCCCGGACTCTTCTTTTGTTCACAATGATTTGTTCTAAAATGGCAGTACCATTGTTTAATTATTTACATGTTATTTCTTTTTGGTCTCTCATTTCCCCCTCTCTGTGTATCTTGGGGAGCCTATCTAGGGTCCCTATGTGAGTGTTCAAATATTTCCTTATCTATGTTGGTTGTCACTGGATGGTAAGAGTGATTTCTTTGTACCATCAATTGGATGGTGCCTAGTCGTTGTTGCATAAACTGTAATAGTCTACTTAAGATGCAGGGGCCAAAAGTAACAATAACAGGATGAGTAGGGGTCCCAGGAGAGTAGATATTAAGGTAGTAAACCAGGGGGAACTGTTGAACCATGACTCAAACCAACCTTCCTGAGCCTTCTGTTCATGTTGTCACTTTTCTAATCCTTCCCTGACTTTAGCCATGCTGTGCTTTGCTTGGCCAGAGTGATCTCTGTAAAAGCAGCATTGTTCTCCTAGGGTGGCACATAATTCTCCTTGTCTGAGGAACAGCAGATCTAATCCTCTCTGGTTTTGCAGTGTCACCTCTGCCAATGAGCTCAATGAATCCTGTAAATGGATAATTGACTCTTCTAGTTCTCGAATATCCTGATCTATGCTTGCCCTCTAGGTGGAATCCATCTGTTCATGTTGGATGAGGGCCGCTGTTCCTGTCCCAATACCAGCTGCTACTCCTGCACCCAGCAAGAGACTTAGGGTGATTGCAGTGTCTATTTCTCTTTTTGCCTTATGGGGGTTCTGGGTTTCGATATAGGTTTGGAAGAAGTCCTCATCTGAGTGGTATAGGATCCTGGGTAACAGTCTAACCTGGACACAAAAGTCTCCAGTGTGGTTGAAAGTAGGTAGGTACAAACAAGGGGTTGGGCCGGTGGAACAGGCCCACCATGTGTCATTATGGGGGACTAGGTATGTCGGAGATTGGTTTACTTGGTGGGTTTGGTTGCAGAGATGGTTAAGGTCAATAGGAACTTTACCTACACAAGTGCCCCCAGACAGGCCATCAGTTATCTGTTGAAGGGTTATTTTAGGACCTGGGGTCCATCTACATTGGGAAAGGCCTTCAGCGGAGGAATAAGTTCCCTGAACAGCAATAGCCTCGTAATAAGGAAGGGCAGTGTCATAGCATAACCAGCAAGAAGTAGTTAACTCTGGTCTTGAAGTATTTAGGTAAAGAAAAGCTTGTTGTAATATATTTTGGAGCCAGTCTCTATTGTTAAGATTAGGCTTGGCTCTTAGAAGAGTGTTAGGAGGTGGAGCTAGAGCAGAAGGTCCTGGTACTGGCTTTTGGGGAGTGGCTAAAATTTTATTGGGGCCTAGAGATGAGCTACGTAGGGGTTTAGCTTGTAATCGTACCCCTAGGAGGGCCCTGGGATCAGCGCTAACTACAGTCCCTATGGTATAGAGTTGGATGCCCCATATCAGTCCTCTAATCCAGTCACGGTTTGTTTTCCCCAAATCAGGAAAGGTGATTTGAACTGGGTTGCAGGCTTTGCTGCCCCATGCACAAGCCAGTTTGGATTTTCTTTTTATAGAAACTAAGTCTTTCTGTGTAGGTGCTGTCCAAGATATATCTCCTGTAGATACACAGGACCATGAATTACAAAAGAATTGGTCTGGTCCTCCACAAGTCTTAGATCGCTCTGTCCCCAGGTGTCCTGGACAAGCATAGAATTCCTTTGTTTGTAAGGCTTTCTGTCCTCCCCCCACCCCCGCCCAGTAGTATGATAATACTGTATCAATGTTCCCAGGTCAAAATACAAAACTGGGAACCAAGTCCAAAGTGGGTATATGCCGTTAGAAGAACTGAGAACTTCTAGGGTAGCTGCATTATATACTTGCTATGTAAGGTTCATAGGTGTATGGGGTGAGGGGCGCTCCAGGGGATGGACAACTGGGGAGGCTATCCCGACCTGGGAGAAAGAGCAACAGACATGTACATCAGGAGATTGGGGCTTAGGATATGGCACCTCGATGAAGGCAAAGCTTGAGTGGGTCTTCTGGGTCGGGGTGGCTCATCCATTTGTCTTCCATTTTCCCGGCTGCCTTCACGTGAGCCTAGTGGACCCAGGGCCCGATGCCATCCATTTTTATGGCCATTGGGGTCGTCATCAGCATGATGTAAGGGCCCTTCCATCTGGGTTCCAGTGACTTTTGCTGGTGCCTCTTGACGAGGACTTTATCTCCTGGTTGGAATCTGTGAGATTTGCGGGGAACAACAGTCTCATATATAGCCCTCAAGTGTGGCCAGACCTTTTTGTGAGTAAGTTGTAAACGCTTTAAGGAGCAAATTAAGTCTTGGTCATCCATCTGCGCTAGAAGGTCAGTTTGGAGGCTTGGGATAATAGGAAGCGGCACTCCAAACATTATCTCAAAAGGAGTCAGACACATATGATATGTGGAGTTTCGAACCTGGAACAGAGCGAAGGGAAGGAGTGTGGTGGTTTGAATAGAATAAATGGCCCCCAATATATTCAGTTGTTTATTTGTTTGTAGTTTGCATCTGCAGTCACCTGGCTGGAGTCAGTGCCATTGTGTGGATCTTAAGGTGTGGTGGTGGGTTTCAGGTTTCAATCTAAAGATATGCAAAGTGTGCCTAGCAGGAGTTCCTGAAGTGTGCTGTGCTGTGTGGCTTTTGGCTTTTTGGCTTCTGCTTCTCTCTCTCTCCTTGGTCCTGTGAAGGCAGGCCAGTTTCTTCTGCCATTATGGAACTTCTCCTGGATCTGTAAGCTTCAATAAATATCCCTTCCTCCATAACTGTGCCTGGTCTGAAAGTTCATCTCAGAGATCCTGAATATGTCTGATACAAGGAGAGACACCCAATCAGCACCGGTCTCTAAAGCTAATTTAGTCAAGGTCTCTTTTAGAGTTCTATTCATTCTTTCTACCTGTCCTGAACTCTGAGGGTGCACAATGCAATTTCCAACTGGCCCCCAGTGCAGTGGCTATTCCCTGACTTACCTGAGATATGAAAGCTGGTCCGTTGTCTGAACCTAGAGAGATTGGGAAGCCATACCTGGGCAATATCTCTTCTAGTATCTTCTTAGCGACCACCTGTGCAGTCTCTGTTTTTGTAGGGAAGGCTTCTACACAGCCTGAAAATGTATCTATAAACACTAAGAGATACTTATATCCTGTTTTTCCACCCCTAATTTCAGTAAAGTCTAATTCCTAATAGGCTCCTGGTCTAGTTCCTCTCAGTCTGGTCCCTGGATTGGAGGGAAGAGCTATAGCATTAGTCAACAGCAAGGCTGGCAATTAGATACAATTTGCTCAATGGTCTGGCTGGCATTTTTTATTTTGAGGTGGGAGTTATGCAGTAACTCCTACATTTGCTTAATTCCTAGATGGGAAGAATGGTGGATCTTTTTCAGAATTCTCTGTCCCAGTCTTTGAGGTAGAATCAGGCAGCCATCCTCTGTTTTCCACCAGTCATCAGACTGTTGGGCTCCTTTTAATTGTTTAATTCATGTTAAGTCTTCTGAGGTGTATTTTGGAATGTCTGGGAGCTTTCGGCCTCCGGGGTCTACTAGGACAGGGTTTATCCTAGTTGCCAGAGCCACTTGTTTGGCCGTCTGGTCAGCTAAGTTGTATCCTTGGGGAATCAGTCTGTCCCCTTTCTGGTGTCCTTGACAATGAATGAGAGCCACCTGTGTGGGGCCCCAGAGGGCTTGGAGCAGATCTAGGATCTCTTCCTTGTTTTTAATGGTTTTTCCTTCAGCTGTCAAGAGCCCCCTCTCTCTGTGCGCCGTTGCAAATGCATAATGGCTGTCCATATATACATTTAATTTTTTATTAGCCCCTAGTTGTAAGGCCTTGGTGAGGGCTATAAGTTCTGCCTTTTTGGCTGACGTGCCTGCTGGAAGGGATTCTGCCCAAATGACGTCTGTCCCTGAAGTGACTGCAGCCCCCACGTACCTGTGTCCACCCTTGATGAAACTTCTGCCATCCATAAACCAGGTTACTTCGGCATCTTTGAGGGGGGTGTCCTTGAGATCTGGCCTTATGCTGTACATATGAGTCAGTATCTCTGCGCAGTCATGGAGAGGAATTTCCAGGTCTTGATCAGGCAACAGAGTGGCGGGGATCAGAGTAGTGGGTGTCTGGAAAGTTATTCTGGCTGGATTCAGGATCAGGGTCTGATAGTGGACCATGCGGGCTGAGCCAGTGGTGTGGTGGTTGCTTTAGTACACCTTCGATGGCGTGAGGGGTGGCAACTGTTAGGTTTTGTCCCAAAGTCAGTTTGTCTGCGTCCTTGACTAGAAGGGCTGTGGCAGCTATAATCCTCAGACATGGGGGCCACCCTGCTGCTACAGTGTCCAGTTTTTTTGACAAGTAGGCAACAGGGCATCGCCAAGGGTCCTAAGCTTTGGGTGAGGACTCCTTTAGCTATCCCATTATGTTCATCTATGAAGAGCATAAATGGCTTAGTCACATCAGAGAGGCTTAGGGCAGGGGCTTCTAGAAGGCATACCTCTAAGTCATCAAAAGCTTGTTGGCGATGATCCATCCATTGGAAAGGCTGGTTTTCCTTGGTGGCTTCATATAGAGGTTTTGCCAGTTCCGTGAATCCAGGGATCCACAGACAGCAGAAGCCTGCTGTGCCAAGGAATTCTCTAACTTGCCTGGATGAAGTTGGTGTTGGGATCCGGAGAACAGATTCTTTTTGGGCATCTGACAGCCAGAGAATGTATCCCAGGTATGTCACCCGCTGCTTACAAATCTGGGCCTTCTTAGCAGAGGCTCGGTATCCCAGATTGCCCAACATCTGCAGGAGGTCTCTGGTTCCCGCCAGGCATATCTCTTGGCTGACTGCTCCTATTAAGAGATCATCTACATATTGTAACAGAGTAAGTCCTGGGTTACATACCCGGGAGTTTGCGAGGTCTTCATGTAAAGCCTCATAGAAGATCATAGGAGAGTTTTTGAATCCTTGAGGCAGCCAGGTCCAGGTAAGCTGGCTGTTGATTCCAATCTCTAGATCATGCCATTCAAAGGCGAAGTATGGTTGGCTCTGTGGGGCTAAGGGTAGGCTAAACAACGCATCTTTTAAGTCCAGAACAGTATACCAAATGAGCTCAGGTGTTAGATTTCCCAACAGAGTATAAGGATTGGGAAGGATTGGGTGAATATCCATCTATCTTTTATTTATTCCCCTCAGATCCTGTATCTGGCGGTAGTTGTTTGAGTTAGGCTTTTTCACTGGTAGGAGGGGAGTCTTCCAGGCTGACTGGACTGGCTTTAAGACCCCCAACAGGAGGAGCCATCTGATGTAGGGGGTGATCCCCTGCTTGGCCTCCATTGGCATTGGGTATTGTCGTACCCTGACTGGTGTGGCTCCAGGTTTTAGCTCCACCAGTATGGGAGGCCTGTGTTGTGCACATCCCATCCTACCAGTTTCTGGCCAAGTTTGCGGATATTCAGTCAACCAGGAGGAATCTAAAAGTTCCCCCTCTTTGGCATGTTTTTGGAAAAGCCTATATTCTTCTGTTAGATTGGTAGTTACAAGAATTTGGGATATTGCAGTCTTTAATTTGGGTGAAGATCCGCCCATGGCGGAAACTTGTGCCCCCTGTTCTGAAAATGATATCTGGGCTTTCATTTTAGATAACAAGTCATGTCCCAACAATGGATATGGGCATTCTCTCAGGTATGACCAGGAAGGAGTGAGTCACTTGGTTGGTGCCTAAATTAACAGTCCTCCTAGTTATCCATTGGTAAGGTTTGGTGCCTGTGGCTCCCTGGACCCAGGTACTTTTCTTTGTCATGGGCCCCTCTGCTTGTAATAGTACCAAATTCTCTGCCCCAGTGTCCACCATAAAAGTTGTTTTCTTCCCCTCCACATCAAGGGTTAGCCTGGGCTCAGGGAGGGGAACTGAGCCCCGTCCACCTCAGTCACTATCTTCTTGAGTGGCTGCCAGGATATTGGTCCATTGTTTATTTTTGGGACAATCTTGGACCCAATATCCTTCCTCCTTACAGTAAGCACATTGATTCTTTCTTACCTTAGATTTTGTTCATTGTCTCCCTTCCAATGGGGTGATGTCACGGGTGGTGAGATTTCCCATGACAGCCAGAATTTCCTCAAGATCTTGACGATGCTTGGTCTGTTGTAGTTCTAAGATCTTAGTTAAATTTCTTTCCTGTCTCCTTTCTCATTTAATTTCTTTTTCCTCTATGCTTTCTCTTTTTTCAAAGACCTTTTCTGCCACTGCTACTAAGTCCCTAATGTTTTTCTCTCCTAACCTGTCTAACGACTGTAACTTTTTCTTAATATCAGGGGCGGCCTGATTAATAAAAGCAAACATGATAGTGGTAGCTGCTTCCCCTGACTCAGGCTCATATGGAGTGTACCTACGGAAGGTTTCTTGAAGTCCTTCTAGGTAAGCGGCTGGACTCTCATCAGGTCCCTGTCTGACATCATATACCTTAGACATATTGGCAGGCTTTCTTGCTGCTGCCCTGAGACCCGCTAACAGAGTCCGGCAATAAATCAGGAGTCTCTCCCTACCTTGTGCCGTATTGTAGTCCCAGGTGGGGTGGGTAGTAGGAAAACTGCCATTTATTATGGCAGGGTCAGTGGTGGGGTCTCCTGTAGGCTCTGGAATGAGTTTGCGGGCACTTTCAATGATCCTGCCTTGCTCCTTGGTGGTGAACAAAACTTGTAGGAGCTGCTGGCAATCATCCCAGGTGGGCTGGTGGGTGAAAAGCACAGTTTCTAACAGATTAGTCAGTCCCCTAGGATTCTCGGAGAAGGGAGCATTCTGAGAGCGCCAATTGTACAGGTCACTAGTGGCAAAAGGCCAATACTGAAAGGGCTGGTTCCCATCTGCATCAATGGGTCCAGCAGGGTGGAGCGGCAGAGCCACTATCCGGTCTGGGACTCATAGGGTAGCTGCCCTCCGGATCCGTGTAGCCTGAGCTGATTCCTCTGGATTAGAAGGCAGGCCAGCTGGGGCTGGGGCATTTAGTGGGGCTTGGGGAGGATTAGGGTCAGGAGGAGGTACATAGGGAGGAGGGAAGATGTCAATTTCCTTGTTTCCCCCTGTGAGGATAGGGGCCGTCACCCCCACAGTGGGTTTGATATCTTTTTTAGGGGAGGTGGCCAACACCTGTGAAGAAAGGGGTAGGGAAGGAAGGAAGGGCTTTATGCAAGGGAGAGGTCTTCTATCAAATTTCTCCAGGTCACAATATAAGGAATCTGGTCAGGGTGTCCACTCCTAGGATGAAAAACAATTTTTTCAACTTCTAGTATGATATTCAGGAGAAAAGTTCCCTCTGGTGGCCATTCCACATCAAAAGTGGGCCACTCAGAGGTACAGAGCATGATCCATTTGCCTTTCTTAACAGATACTCCATTCTCTTGGGCTACACTTTTGACTTCCCTCCAGTGTGCCAGACAGTGTCCTAGAGGGGAAGAGGGTGTCTGTCCCATGTTATAAAAGTCCAGGGAAAAGCATCTGTAGGATCAGGGAGAGCGTAACACACAGACAAACGAGTACAACACAAACACAGAGGGCCCAATAGAGAGCTATGCATGCTTCAGAGCTAAAGTCAGATCCATGATGGCCAAACGAGTCTGTGTCCTTAAGGGATGGCTCAACGATACCAAACACGGTATGAATGGGAGCTGGTCTCCCCAGTAGATTGGCTCTATCCTCCGGGACAGGGTCCCCACTCAAATGAGGGGGCAAGATGTCTCGAGCCTCCTCCATATCTGCCCTTACGGTGTGTCCACCAGGGACATAAGACCTGTTCAGGATTACAGAATTACAAATGCCACCCATGCGGCTTGCTGGAAAACTGAAAGTAAAAGGGAAGAAAAAAGAAAAGGAAAAGGAGCATTCAGTTACTCACCCGACCGGTCAGAAAAGAAACCTTCGGGGTCTTGGGTCCATTGGGGTCTCTGGAAATCCCGGACAAGCCCCAAGATGTTGTGCCAAGACCCCTGACCAGGAGCTAAGATCCCCAGTCACCCAGAGAACTGCCACAGCAGCCGAGACACTCAAATGCAAAAGCAACAGGTTTCTTTTAATGTCAAGTTTAAGCAGGGACTCTATCCACACAGACGGATGCAGCGGGAGTGGGAGAGAGCCCCGACCTTCTAAAAGTAGGGGTTTCTAAAGGAAAAAGAGTGGGAAGGGGACAAAGGGGTTACATCACATCGCATCTTTTAAAATGATTGGTTCCAAGAAGGTGCACGCAGGAACATTTCTAGTTGTTTATCTCTGGTCAGCAGACCGTTTGCAGAGCCTATCTTTTGCAAGAGGCTGGAGGCCCCCACACCTAAGTATTTCTGGAATGTCCTGTCGAGCAAGCGAGCATGAGTTACAGAAGCAAAGGTCAGCACGTTAGTCAGCTAGTTCTTTATCTGAGCCAAGCCCGTACTCTTCTTTTGTTCACAATGATTTGTTCTAAAATGGCAGTACCATTGTTTAATTATTTACATGTTATTTCTTTTTGGTCTCTCAATATAAACAGTCCTTCTCCAGCATGGCAGGAAGGAGAAGTCACCATGTGGTCACCACTACTCCCAAGTACAGGGGCAAGTATGGAAAGATGAGGTTCCTGGATTCCCAGTACTTCTTCTGTGACCCAAGAGCACTATAGACTTCAACAGAACTGTCACTTTCCTGAAGTCAAGGTCCTCAGAGGAAAGAGGTAGACTACAATATCACAGTAGCATCACTTCTCCCTCAGCTGTCAGGAGACCATCCAAAGAGGTGAAGTGTGGGAGAATCTTTTGAGAACTTCCAAATAACTAATGACAAATGGGTAAATACTCACTAATATAAAAAATCAATAAATTGGCCAAATGAACAATCTGCTTTTGACTAAAGACAGGAAATCACCATGTATATGCCTTAGTTCTCCACATACACATCTGCATTAATCACAAAGACATTTCCTAAACATTCTCTCTGGATTTGAGTCACATGCAGGACTTTTCACAGCATGTGCAAGTCCTCTCACTATGGATGAACACTTGCTCTTGCTTCCTAAAGAACTCTCCCATGAAAACTCCACATTGAAGCAAAGATTTGGCTAGTAGCACTGCCTGGTTTATATACAGAGGCAGGTAAATGCTCCACGTCATGATCAAATGGCCACAATTGTGACAAAACAAGTGGTCCCTTCTCTTCTATATGCTGCTGTGTCAAGTATGGAGATCACAGAATCAGCATCAAACATGGACAGCCAACCTGACTCTATGTCCCCACATAAAACTTGAAGGGTGCATCTCTCCAGATCCCTCATGGTTTTAGAGCAGATGTAAGTGTCTTGACAATGCCACATGCCTAGTAGGAAGCAGTTAGTTACATGACACATAAGGTACCTCATCTCTTCACTGTATGACACACCATAATCTCCACTGGTGTTCAAAATTCAGTTTCATGATTCACATCTGAGCAGCATTCCCTCTTGTAAAGAGAGTAAAATGTTATATTTCTCTATATTTCTTTATACCTAGCCTAGAGAAATATAAAAGTCACTTCCTTGTAGGAGGCTCTGCTGATGATAGACAAACAGGAGGCTCTGCTAATGGCAGGTAAACAAGAGGCTCTGCTGGGATGAATAGCATTTCCTAGGGCTTGCATTGTTGAGCAAACTCCTTAAGATAAGTGGGACTCCTGGTCATAGGCCTACCTAGCATCCCCCAGCAGTGCTTCCTGTAACTGACCAACAGATCTGTTTACAAGTTTCTTTTTTACTTTTTTGACTGTGGCTGTCACATGTAAATTTTGATTTATGGTTTAAGTCCCATCCTGTTTTATTTCTAACACCATGTGGTTATTTCCAATAAAAGCTGACACTCCAAACAGTGCAGGGTTGCTACCACACCTGACACCTGGAGCGCAGACCTGATATACCAGACTTTCTTTTTCTTTTCTTTCTTTTTTACTCAATAAAACTTTGTCTCACATTCTGTGAGTCGAAGGTCTTACTTGTGTGACACCAGACCCCATAACACTCTCATTTCAGAAAAAGCATGCGTGCCCACCCCATTCTACTCAGAAGTGAGCTCTGGGAGATCTAGACCCACTTCTTACCTATAAATTCTCACCTATATAAGGTGGTAAGATGTGTTTGGGGATTTCATTTTCAAACCCTGCTGATCCTAGAATCTTCTTGACCTGGAAGGCTGTGATAGTGGCAACACTAGCGCCATTGCCAAAGTCTTGGGTTGTATTTTCTACAGTAAAACTGAAATTAACGTGAAAGTGAAAACAGCAAATGTAAGAGACAGGAAACCTATAGCACACTAGAGAGAGGCAACAAGAAATCCTCATTGCAACATTTGACTTCTCTGAACAGAAGCCATCCATCCTACTCATGCTGAGAAGCAATCTTTTGGGTCAGGTGCTCTAAATCAATTCAGTCATTGGACACTCACTGTGTTCCAAGTGTGATACATATCTATTGTGTTCCTATGTATGTGGTAAGTGCTGAGACAGATGCCTGTTCTGAAATAGTCAGTCATTTGAAACCCAGCTTGAGACTGTGCAGAGGGATGATCATAACTATGTCATTTTTCCAAGAAATATTCTTATGCTTTGTCAATCTGTCTATACCAGAAGCAAATTAATAAGTGCCCTTTTCTTTTAAGCACATCCCTGATCATGAAGCTGAGGCAACTCTGGCATTCACACTAATTTGGTACATGAAATAGAGCCTGTTTACAAGAAAAATCTTTCCCAAACATCATCAATGTCAAGTGAATTTTTAAGTAAGCTTATTTTTCCCTTCTGGCTCCCACTTTTCCAAAGAAAGTCTCCCTAATTAGGTAGGAGTGTCTCTGTTTAAATGAAAAGTTTAAAATGTAAAACTTTAAAAGCTTATTATATTGTTTTTTTAAATATTTTATTTTTATTTATTAATTTGAGAGAGAGAGAGAGGTACAGAAATAGGCAGATAGAGAGAGAAAGAGAGAGAGAATTGGCATGCCAGGACCCCTGGCCATTGCAAATGAACTCCAGATGTGTGCTCCCCCTTGTGCATCTGGCTTATGTGGGTCCTGGGGAATCAAACCTGGGTCCTTTGGCTTTGGAGGCAAGCGCCTTAACTGCGAAGCCATCTGTCCAGCCCTTATCATATTGTTTTAATGGCCAGAATAAATTTAATGTGTGTTATCCCCTTACCAAGATGAGTAATAAACATTTTTTATTTAGGTCTTTGGGAATTTGGCCTGGATTAAGAAATTTTTCATTTCACCTTCATTGTATAAGAAACCTAACTCCTTCATTTGGGTCCTGAATGTGAAAACTGTTAATATATGACACTTAGCTGGCATTTTTGATACACAAGGATAAAATAATTTAGGCCTTATCTTCCCTTTAAATATTGTTCTAATATTGTTATCCTTCAAGTTCAGCAAATTTGGAAACTTGTTTTCTGCAACTTCACAGTTTTTAGTTTTGTAAGAAACCGCTTCCAATGAATACAATTTCCTACCCATGCTCCATGACTTCATAGTAGGCAGGATGTCAAGAAAGGAAATGCTAGGTACCAGAGTCCTTTCCATGAAATCAGAACAAGAACAAACTCCTGCTGTTTCTTCAGAGGCATAGATTTACAACTGTTACTACCTATGCTTTTCTGTCTGTCTTGCCACTGTGAGTTCAGATATTCACTTGCTCATTCACTCAAATGTTAATGGCATAACTACTAAATGCCAGACACACTCAATGTGCTAAACATAGTCTTGAACCAGAATGACACAACAACAAAGTACTTCCCCTGCCAGAACTTCCAGGTGGGAAGCAGAGAGATGAACCCTGTAGTATAAAGATGGCAAGAAGTGCTTGAAAACATGAAGCAAGTGGAGGGAATACAAGGAACACTGAGTTGGAAGAGGAAGCTGGAGTTTAAATATAAATATTTACATATATTTTATAAATATAAATAAAAATATTAAAAACTTATTTGAGAGAGATAAAGAGAGAGGTTGAACCATGGCCTCTATCCACTGCAAATGAACTTCAGATGCATGTACCACCTTGTGAATCTGGCTTTATGTAGGTACTTGAGAATAAACCTTGGTCCTTTGGCTTTGTTCACAAGTGCCTTAAGTGCTAAGCCATATCTCCATCCCCACTACTTCTGTTTAAATAAACTCTGTAATACAAAGATGGTGAGAAGTGCTTAGCAACATGAACCAAGGGAAGAGGGCACAAGAAGCAGTGGGTAGGAAGAGGAAACTGCTGTTTAAATAAGCCCTAATACATAGATGGTGAGAAGTGCTTAGGAATGCTGGTGTTTAAGTAAAATGGCCCACTGAGGCCTCAGAAGGAAGATGCACCAGAATATTCTTGAGTGACACAAAAAAATTACCATACCTCCACTTGCATTCCACTCTTCTCTCTTCCCTATACAACTATTTGCCATGCACTTGACTTAAAAACAATTGTTTCCTATGCCCGAACTAGAACAAACTGCTGCCTGTAGTTGTCTTCATGACAGTTGAACTGGGGAGAAGTATGGGTTAATCTGAAGGTACAGGATAATGAAGTTTCTATGTGTGGGCCACATAAACAAATTCTAGCTACTTCTACTTTAGTGTGTTTTGTAAGTGATTGAATTCACAGTCCTGAGTGTTTGGTACTCTATGCCCATCTAATCCAAGAGTAAGTTGAATGACTGTGAGAACATTTAGATGGCTTTGGCATATATTTGGTTGAAGAGTCATTGATAAACAGAATACCAGACTACTTTCCTTCACCAAAAGGTTACTAAACTGGAATAACTTTGATTTCTTTGGTTTTCAAGCAAGTTTGAGTGAAATCTTTCCTTATGTTAATTCTATTGCCATTGCTTTATCTCTAATAAAACTTTCATTTTGTCAGAGAAGTGAAAGTGCAAACGAAAATGAGTTAAGTCAAGACCAAACAAGAGGCCCAAGTTGCAATTTTTTTTCAAGGTAGGGTCTCACTCTAGCCCAGGCTGACCTGGAATTTACCATGTAGTCTCAGGATGGTCTTGAACTCACAATCCTTCTACCTCTGCCTCCTGAGTGCTGGGATTAAAGGTGTGTGCCACCACGCCCGGCTCCAAGTTGCAATTTCTCAAAATAGCAAACATCCTAGCAAATGTCTCCATACATAAGGCTCAATTTAACTTATGAGTTTGAATTTTACATCTGAATTCAAAAGATTATTTATTTATTTATTGAATGTATGTGTAGTATGTATACATATTCTCATGTGTGTGGGTGTTTATGAAGGCCAGAGGTTGGTATCTTACTCCATCATTCTTCACATTATTCACTAAGGCAGAGTCTTGAACTTGACACATAGCTTACAGATTCAGATAGTCTAGCTAGCTAGCTTGCCAGCTTGCCCCAGGATTCTCTCTCTCCCAAGTACTGAGATTACGGGTAGACAGGAACACCTGCAAGGAAGTTGAGTAGGTGCTAGTCATCCAAACTCTACTCCTTGTGTTTACTTGGTGAGGGAGTTATCCACTGAGCCATCTCAGCCTCTAATTGTTTTGTTTTGTCCTATCTGATTTTACTTTGTGTGTATGTACTAGTGTAAGTATGCATGTGCGTGTGTGTGTGTCTGTGCACTCACGTGCACATGTACATGATATGGCATGCACATGTGGTGAACAAAGTACAACTTTTTGCTCAGTCCTTTGCATTTCCACCTTGTTTGAGGTGGTGTCTCTCTGCCTAAATTCTCATTCTGTGTTTCCTGGCTGTGCTCTCAGTGAGCTTCCTAGGAACTTCCCCTGCCTCCACCTCCCATCTTGTAGTTAGTGTCAGCATACTGGGATCACAGAAACCCACCATGGCTTTGGCTTCTTAGGTGGGGTGTGGGGCTTGACCCAGATACCCCGGTTTAAAAAGTGATCACTTTGTCCACTGAGCCTGATTGTTTTGTTTCTATGAGGACCAAAAACACTTCAGCACTAATGAGCAAATGAGTTAGAAAATAAAATGATGAGGAGGCTTTAGAAAAACAAAATAAACGCTTTATGTGTACATGAGAAATTATTATACAGTTCTTCAAGAATCAGATGACATTCAGTGGAGCACTCTGGAGAATTTGTCATTTGAAGTAAAGGTTCTCAGGAACATGGCTGGATCTTGATCTTAAAATTTGGTCCATACCTACCACCAGGAATTCAGGCTTGGTCCTCAATGCTAAGGATTATGTTCTTGTCCAACTAAAATTTCAGTATCAGACATGAACAATGCCCTCTGGAGACAGCCTGCATAGGACCAAGGCTTTGGATCCTAACTCTACCACTTACATCTTTTGTAAAAATGCTAGTCTTGTGCTCAGATGAATATGAGACCTATATCTTATAATATTCTTGTTGAGTACAGAAAATGAGATAGGAATATTATCCTCCATAGAGAGCGTTGGAACACACAGAAGATCCTCCATATGTGGTGACTACCACAAAAATTAATGAAGATTTCAGAGGTCTCAGCTGGATGGTAAACTATAGCATGCCCATTGTGGGGTTGTGTATGAGGGAGATCTGACATCTTGCATTTTCAGTATCTGATGTATGCCCATTGTTAGCATCTGTGTAATTCTCTTTCCTCCTGTTCCTTTGACAAGCATGGTTCCAAACTGCCTACACAACACAGCAATAACTAGGTCTATCCTTGATCACCAGTGTCTATTGTTCTTCCAAGAAACCCTACATCCTGAATCTCTCTACTGCATGACCAGCTTGCCCCAGCCAAGATTTGTTGTTTATACTCTAAGCCAACCCTGAAAATACAAGAACCTAGATGTTTATGTAAACATTCCAATTTTTATCAGAGAGTCCTTAGAGACCTGTTTGCTATCTAATTTGTCTGTCCTCCTAAAACTGTTCATTCCTCTCAGGTTTTTGAAACCTTGGGAGCTTTAACCTGTAGGTAGAAGTGTTCGCTGCATATAATGTACTCTCACCTATTTGAATCACTTATTCTCCAAGGCCATTGGCATCAAAATCTTGGCAGTATCCATGTGGCTCACTCATGTGGTTCCCTGCTGAGCTCCTGAGACAGGCTTCTATTGTATGTACCCAGAGACTTCTGCCTTTCCTCCTGTTGGGCCCATTTGCCACAGACATGTTTGCCTCTTTCTGCCTCTCTCCCAACCAGTGGGAGCCTTTCTTTTTTTTTTTTTCTTTACAATATGTTCATTTTATTTTTTGACACTTTCATACAATTTTGATTCCATACTCTCAATTACCCTTTCTTCTCCCTCCCCTTTCTACTACAACCTTTCTTTTTACAATAGATCCCTATGCTGATTTAATACATTGTTTTGTTTGCTTATTTGTTGTTTGACTCACTGAGTTAAATTAGGATCATTTGAAAAATTATGGGCGGGGGTTATTTATTAAAGAATCAGTAAACTACCAGTGGCCACACCACTATAGGACATGACTCCCCATCTCCCAGTAAACAAGAGCTGGCGCAATTTATTCTGAGAGGTGTGAGGTCTCATAGACCTCTCTCTCATCTATGATGAAATATTGGCAGGCTCAATTTTGTGCAGCAAACCATATCTTCTGTGAATTCATGAGTGTAGCTAACTTGTATCCAAAAGATAGCACTATACAACCTCACTTTCCATCCAATTGTTCTTCCATTCTTTTTTTTTTCTATTAATTAGTTTTGTATTCAGCAAATACAGTCAGTTTGGTACCATTATTAGGCTCATCCGTGACCTACCCCCTCCCCTTGGTCCCTCCTTGTTGAGGTATATGGGTCATGCATTGTGGAGTTAGCCCACAGTTATGGGTAGGGAGCCTTTCTTCATTGCACTATTCTCCTTAATGTAGAGAACATGGTTTGTGCCTCAAGAGGCCAAAAAAGCTGTTTCTGCTATAAAACAGTATCTTCAGGGGAGTTAGTACAAATCACCCCCTCCCTGCATAACAGGAGTCAAATTACCAATAACAAAAATGACAAGAAGAACTCAGTATTGGGGGTTTATTTCTGGGAAACCACATTTTTATTTCCACAAATACAATGATTTCCAAGGCCCATCTCCTCAAAGCTTTCTAATCCAATTAACTTTCTCTGACTTGCTGTCTTCTTCAATAACCACACTTTCCCCTGCCATGGTTCTATGTGGTAAGTTCCTCAGTGGACATGCTTCACTCTACTTCACAGTTGCTGTCTCTCTATTCTGTAATTTGACTTGCTTTTCCTGCATCCATTCTTCTTGTTACTATTTTCTTTTTTCTTGAAAGTGAATTCTAGAGGGCCTATCTTGAAAACCCCAGCATAGAAGCTACAGGAGAATTTCCACTTGTGTAGACTTCATCAGACTACAAAGGGAAGGGTATGGGTATTTGTCAATCAGACTCTCCTCCCATCCATTTTCTCCCATCTCACCAATCAGCCCTGAGTAGGCCAGGAGGCAGTCTGCGCAGTCCTCCTTAAGACAGCAGCTGACAGACCTTGACTGTGGCTGGCATTTGGGAAAAAAAATCTTCAAGAGGAGAACTGCAATAGGAAAAAAAGAGAAAGTGTGCTGAAAACATGATAGGTCTCCAAGCTGAGAGGAGGGGTGCTGGAGAGAGGACAAAAACAGGGGCACATTTGGCTAGGAGGAATAACTTCATTTTTAAAATACTACTACTTTATTTGCACATATGTGTGCACACATATGCATGCACGAGGGTTGGGGTGGCAGGGTCTCTATAAACAAATGTCCATCTACATTTACCTGAGTGGCTGTGGAATTGAGCCTGGCCAGCAAGCTTTGCAAGTGCTTTTAACTGCTCAGCCATCTCCTCAGCCCCCGGGAGAAATAACTTCTAATGATTTATGGCACACTAAGGCAACTGTGGTTGAAAACAATTGGGTAATTCAAAGTAGTAGAGGATTTTGCATGTTCTCAATACAAGGAAATGGTACCTGTTTGAGGTAACAGACATGCCAATTAACCTGATCTTACATTATACATTATACTTATATATATAAATTGTTTGAAATGCCACTATTTCATAAACATATACAATATACTGTATATCAAAAAGGAATATAAAAATATATGTCAAAGAAAAATCCGGGACAGACATAGCTTTAACCCCTTCATGACTATGTCTCCTTACACAGGCATACACACACAGAAAATATGAACTATTAAAGTGCTAAAATTCTTCTTATACAACTTCTCAGCTGCCTCTACCTCAGCTCTCATCCACTCATGCATCTGCTTACTTAGAAGTCTTCAGGGTCTATAAGTGGAAGTATCTGCAGGTTTTGAAGTTTCCACTCAACATTTATTTCTGACTAGACTCATTTGCATCTTGAGGAAAAAATGCTTCTCTACACACTCACCACTTTTACTAGAGATCAGCAGTAGAAAAGTATTTATATAGAAACACGTTCCTGGCATCAAACTATGATCCTATATCCATGTGCTCCCATAAGTTTTTATGCCTTATAGATGTGTCACTGTCTCCTGAGTTCTCTCTCAGTTCTTAGCCCCAGGATAGATTCCTCACAGCCTGTTCCACTAAGGAGCTAGCTTTGCCAGTAGGGATGTGTACAAAACAGGCCTGTGGTTGGAGGTCCTAACTGCAAGATGCTCTAGTCCAACTACAGCTTTCAGTTCTTTTGAAACTGTCCAGGGGCCAATGCTGTTCATCTTAAGGCCCTGGGTGGTGGTAAAGTCACAGATTCAAAAGTGGAGGGAAGCCACAGACTGGGTGATCAGTGGATGGGAGGTGGGGGATGAAGAGGGCTGTTTAGTATCTGAAGTGGATATTGTCGGAGACATTCTGAATGAGAACTGGATCACCTCTAAGGTCATCTAAGTATACAACTACTCTGTTTTAGGGGGCAGGACACAATGGACTTCAAGAGAATTTAAATTATCTGGCAATTACATAACCTTGTCTCGCATTTCTTCTACCTTGAGCTCACCTGGATAGGCTGCTCACACACCAGGGCTGATTTTATTTCCTTCTGCATAAACAATTGTGTTAGCTTAGTTTACTCTATGGTAACAAGCCTGAGGTGATGGGCCTGAGGCACAAGGCATGTGGGGAAGCACAGGTTTGTAAATTATGAAGAAAGCACATGATGCATGGCTTTCAAATAAATTTATTTTATTTCTTCTTGTTCTTATTTTCAGTCTTGGTGTGTATGTGTGTATTTGTGGATGTGTCTGTTTATGTGAGTGCTGGAATGTATGTACCACAGTGCATGCATGGAGGTCAGAGGACAGATGTACGATCAGTCCTCACCTTCCAGAGTCTCTTGTTCTTGTTATCTGCTACATTAATGAGCTTCCAGGAGATTCCCTTGATTCTGCCTCCCTTCTACCACAGAAACAGTAGGACTACAGAAGCCTACCACAACTGCTGGCATCTATGCCTCTATGTGAGATCTGGGGATCAGAACTCAGGTCCTCAGAGCTGTGTAGCAGAAGCTTTACCCACTGAGCCATCTCCCAGACCTTTGTAGTTTTTTTTTAGCACAGTGGGCTACTTGACCCAGGCTGGTCTCTAACTCATGATTCTCGGTTTCCTAAATTATGGGATTGCCAATATTCACCACCATACCTGGCACCTCTCCTACCATTTTAAGTAGAAGCAGCAATGAAAGACCTGATTCAGAGTTGAAGTGAACAGCACATCCAGAAAGTTTCACAGTGTTCATGTGGGTCCCTTCTTGAGCCCACCCTCTCTGTCTATATCAATCTACGAAGCATAGTATGTTCAGGGAGGCTGGGAAATCACAGTGAATCCCTGCAGCAGGTAATGGAGATGTGCTTTATTATCTTTCCAGCACTGGCACTCCTCTGAAAGACCCTTATTAACATTTCCCAAGCAGGGCCATGTGCTGAGTGCCTCTGCAAAACCCCCAGTGAGACTATGTACACATATGTGTGTGTAGCTGGACTGCAACCATGTGGTCTTGCTCATGTTCTCTACCTTTGAGTGGCCACATTGAATGATAGAAGCCCTGGCTATCTGTTTCTTCAGTCTGATGAAAGAATTTTCTGGGCTTCTTGCAGACAATCCCCAAAGGCACCTTTCACTTATTCAACTGGCTCTGATGGCATTCAGTTTGGAAGGAGTGTTAATTTCAGAAGAATTGTCCTAATTGTGGAAGTTAATAATCTAGTTACCCTGAACCTTCTCTCAGCAAAAACCAACTGCAGCCCAGGCAGCTGAGATTCCACACAACCTGATTGGCTGGAGAACTGCTTCCTGGCCTTTTGTCTCCTCCTGCCCCACCTGTTTCCAGAGATGCAGGTCCTGTTTCCTGAGTCTCTTAAGAATACTATCAACTGAACAACACTGTAATGTAGAATACTGACTTTCTGTACAAATTGTGCCACCAGACGTACTTTGCTTAACAATCACAGAACCAACTCACAAACTGGCCCTGGAAGGAACGGCTAATTGAGTCAGTCCATTGCAGAAAGCACAGGTCTGACTGGTGAGAGAAAACAACACACTGCTGAGCAGGATTGAATGGCTGTATTTGGAAATGATATTTGGGCACAGATTCCAGCCTTAAGAGCAACACAGCCAGTGCATGGGAAGAGAGTTTCAGAATAACAGTGTTAATATAAAGATGGGAGAGTTGACATTGTGGATACAGACCTTGGCATGCAGCCTGAGTACTTGAGTGTGGTTCACTGAACCTACACAAAATCTAAAAACTGTAGTATAAGAATCCCTAATGCCAGCATGCCTAATGCAAGAATAGAGAAAGAGCCAGAGAATGCTCCAATAGCTCATGGGCCACCTAGCCCAGTGAACTCAGAGGTAAAGATGAGGATTGTCACCCAAGTTTCCCTCTCACCTGTACATGGTTGCCATGGCACATGTGTGCTCTTATTTCACACACATGAACATGCACATACACATCAAACACACACAAATGTGATTACACAGGGCTGTGTTACAGCTTCCACTTTTCCATGGTTCTATCATATTTGGCCCACCTCTCCTGATATTCACACTTGGAGTCAAGAAGATCCCATAACTGGATTCCCATTTTACAGGAGAGAAAACTTAAATGCGAAGTGTGTTTGGTGGTGTGGTGGTGTGCAGGAGCCAACTCATTCTATGAACTGTGTTTAGTGGTGTGTTGGACTATCTCATTGGATACTGTGTGAACTGGTTGACATCACAGTAATATCCTGACAGTATGTGACAGAAGTATGTTCACCATGGGAATCAGCATTTCATAGCTAGGCTTTGTTCTTGTAGAGTTGTTACTGATTAACTTATGATACAGCCAGTTTCATTAATAAAATATTGGTTATGTCTTAGAGTTTAGTCCTAGCTCTTTGAGAATAGGCTTCTACTGTTGTTCCCATGGTGTCAAGTGAAATGTTGTTGTACCAGTTAACCTCTGATCTTGAGTACTTTGGAAAGAAAGACAAGTCTTCATTCACACATTCTTCTCTACCTATCATAGTCCTCTACGCCTTATTACAGGACTATGTGTGAAGAGTCACATGAACTGATAAAGCAGCTGGATTGTGGTTCATCACACTGACTGAATGGTGGGGAAAAGCTTGTGATGTACTGATGCCAAACACCTTGTCTTTGCAATTTAATCACTTCCATTCCACATGCCAACAGAAACATGTAAGATGATAATACTGTGCCTAGTTCTTTTCTACTCTTCTCCTCCTGTCTCCCCTTCTTCTCCCTGTGCTCCCTCACTTTTGTTCCATCTTATCATCCCTCCCTTTCTGCTCTTCCCTCTCCCTTCCCCCCTCAACACAATGTCTCCTGTAGCCAGGCTGGCTTCAAACACTATAAGGAGATAAGGATGACCTTGAACTTTTGATCATCCTCCTGACTCCATCTCTGAAGTGTTGAGATTAGAGGCTTGCACCAATTTACCCTGCATGTTCTTAACAAAAATGAAAGGCTGGAATAAAAGTAAGGACTGTCCTAAAATGAACTTACTAGGCATTAGTTTCTCAAATGACATACATTGTGCCTGACAACTCTGAGATACGTACTATGATTTTTATCATTCTCATTTTATAGTCAAGACAACCAAGTCTTCATTATGGAGCAAAATAGGAATAGAAAAGCCTGGCCTTAAAATTACATGCTAATTCCCCTGCAAATGTTATCAACTTACAGCTAAAGAAGCTGGCTTCAGAAAAGTCATGTGTGGGTAATGAGACAAGAAGGATGTAGGACATTGTCCTTGAAGAGGCATATAATAAAGTTATCATGCCCATAATAATCCCAGGGTAACATTTATAGTGTTTGTATATGTTAGATCCTGACTTAAGTACTCAACATATATTCACACATCCAATTCTCACAGCAACCTTATTAGGTGATATTGTCTTCCCCATTATCAAGATGAGGAAACTGAGCAAAATAAGGGGTCAGATGACTCCCTCCAGATTATAGAGCTCCATGGGAATGGCATGGCAACATTTCATTCAATTGTGGCACCATACTGCTATGGGGTCCGGTGTTGCACAAGACTGTCAACTCATGGAATGTGAGTCAACGTTTTATTGGGTAAAAAGAAAAAAAAATAAGAAATCTGGTGCATCAGGTCCGCACCCCGGAGTTTGGGAATCTCAGGATGCAGCCTTGAACTGTTCAGAGTGTCAGCTTTTATTGGAAATAACCACATGATGTTTATAGTAAATATAGTATGGGAGTTAAACCACAAAATTACATACTGTTACAAAAGAGGGGCTGTTACAAGAAGTCACAAGGTTACATATGTTACATAAGCAGAACTGAGGCAAGAAACATTCTATGCTATGTAATCACAAAGATATTTAGAAACAAAGAGATACAGGAAGGTCATGGTAAATTGCACAGAAGGATCATCCCATTCCTTTCACATTCCATTTTCCATTTCCCCCTCTGATATGACACTAAGTCAAATCCTTGACTCATCAAGTACAGTGTCTAGGGTGTTTTCATATAAGGGGGTGTATTGTGTCCACAGTGCCACGAGTTTAACAGAATTTATTCTATACGTTACATAACTACTTAGAGCATTGCTAATGCAGGGTCTTTTGGTAAGGCCTAACAGCAGTATTATCAGGGGAGCCAGCAATAGAACAGACAAGGAAAATAAGCCATGGAGGCCAAGTAAACATAGACTGAAACCAGTTACTAGTGGCCCATCTCTGAAGTTCTCTTTCTTTGAGATTTTCTCTAACTAAAGCCCATGTATTTCAGATTATTCCTCACTGATTGGTATAAAAGCAGCAAGTTTTACCTAAAGCCATACATAGGCCCCTTGTTTCATAAAAAGTAAGTCTAATCCTCTTCTATTTTGTCCCCTTCACTTTCACAGCTAGTGCCTTTTTCCAGGTCTGTCCATTCAAAGGCAAAAAAAAAAAAAAAAAAAAAAAAAACTGGGTTGACTTCCCTTTGGCAATGTGATACTAATAAAAGCATCTTTTAGATCCAGCACAGTACATATTTGCCTTTCAGGTAGAATCAAACTGATCAAAGTATAAGGGCTGCCTTGTGGGGCTTTGTACCTTATGGAAGGTAGTCACCATAACCTTAGCCATTTTCTTAGCCTGTCTATCTTCTGGAGTGTCTCTATTATTATATACTCTGGCAGAAATCTATAAACTCTGAAAGAAGTTTACCCTCAAAGACTTCTATTCTCTGAATCTCCTTATCTGGTGTGGACTGAGTTACAAATATAATGTTAATAGCTTGCCTATTCTCAGGGGCCTCAGGATCTATGGGAGTATGTCCTATATGCTTCCTGCAGCCTTCATAGGAAAACAGCAGGGGATTCTGTGGGCCCTTGAGTCACTTCATTTACCTTAGTCACATTTTTAGGGCACTAAGCAAGCAGCCACCTTGAGACCACCCATCAGAGTCTGGTGAAAGAGGTTACGGGACGCTCTACCTTCAGCGGTGTTGGGATCACAGTCTGGTTACATGGAAAGGAAGGCCTCATCAATACCATTGGGGTTCTCTGTGAGGCAGCTTTCTGCTCCCAACACTAGTTTCTTGGATTCCCTTCAGATTTTCTCATGTTCCTCTGTGGTGGTGAAGAGGGTCTGCAAGAGTTGCTAACAGTCCTCCCATGTGGGCTGATGGGTATAGAAGACTGTCTCAAGAAGGGATATCAGAGAACCTGCTTTAACTCAGATTTAGGCTTAGCAATAAGAATGGGGGTGCTGTGGAATCAAACCTAAGTCTTTATACTTAACCATTAAGACATCATTTACCTGATGCCTTTTCTTTTAACCATCTGCTTACATTCTGATATACATTTTAGGTAAGTCTGATGTTTACCTTATGCAAGGAGTTTGTAACTTGATCAAGTACCTTGGCTCAGTTTACCTATTTAACTTTTTGTCTACTGAGAAATTTCATCTAACAGTTGTGACTTTAGGTGTTCCAAAGAGGAGAAATATAAAGAGAAACATAGTTATATGCTGCTTGTCATTCCCTTTTAGTTATCAGAGACAATTGGCCATTTTGTCTCCGGACAGGGTCAGGAGGACACATGGCTTAAATTTGCATGGGGTCTGACATAAAGGGGTCATCATCCCTTTTTCCACAGTCCAGCTTTCCATGACTTTTAAACAGCATATAACAGTAAGCAAGAGCAAAAGGAAATGAGAGAACAGAGAGCTAAGCATCCAAACATTCCTTGTCCTACACTGAAGTTGTTTGTTTTTACCTAGGAAATTTATTTTACCCATTTGTAATACATAAGGTGATTGGGTCTTGTCTATGTCTAACCTGGTTAGAGTTCCAAAGAATATGAATTACATCTGTGCTATGACTTTGTGACCCACCCAGCATAGGACATTATCTTTGTCTAATGTAACCTGAATTTACATTAAGTCTATGTCCCTATATAAAATTTTTAGAGCATCCTTAAAATCTCTGAACAGAGTCAGAGAGGGTCAAGGGCGGCCCCTCAAGCCCTTGTCCAGGGGAATTAATGCTGCATCCAGCTTCCCTCTTGGACCCAGAAAAGTGTACAAAACCAGAAAATCTGAAAAACAAAAGAGTGGAACAAGTACCTCTGGAGGTTTCTTACCCAATAAAGGAGAGAGCTGGCAGTCCTAGGCAAAAGTTTACCATCAATGGCTTGCTACCAGCTCCAAAACCAGGAGCATGCAGATGGATGGAGATATGGTTCTCGAGCCAAGATTAGGAGTCCTTCTCTGGTTTGGATGCCCCAGAGTTGGGGAGGGAGGTCTTGAAACATGGATCCAGGGCAAGCCCCCAAGATGTTATGAGGTCTGGTGTCACCCAAGTAAGACCATCAACTCACGGAATGTGAGGCAAAGTTTTGTTGGGTAAAAAGAAAGAGAAAGAAGAAAGCTGGTGCATCAGGTCTACACCCCAGAGTTCAGGATCACAGAATGCAGCCTTGAACTGTTCGGAGTGTCAGCTTTTATTGGAAATAATCACATGATGTCTATAGTAAATACAGTATGGGAGTTAAACCACAAAATTGCATACTGTTAAACAAGAGAGGCTATTACAAGAAGTCACAAGGTTACATAGGTCACATAAGCAGAACTGAGGCAAGAAACATTCTATGCTATGTAATCACAAAGATATTTAGAAACAAAGAGATACAGGGTGGTCATGGTAAATTGCACAGAGGGATCATCCCATTCCGTTTTTCATAGACAGGACTCTGAACCACTACATTTACCACAGGCTTTGCCAGGACCACTGCTGGATATCTCACCTAAGACAGCCATGCCACAGGATACAGGTGGGATGATGCTACTAATGTCTCCAAAAACCTGGGTGAACTGAGTCTGGATCTTGTCCTCAAGGCAATGGGAGCCACAGAAGAACTGTACATCTTAAAAATAAATGACCAGATTTGCATGTTAGGAAGACTGTTGTATCTGTCAGCTATTCAGCAAAGGATTTCTCAGGATCTGCTCTGTACTCACACTGTGTAGCAATGGGGAATGCAGCAAGTGGCCAAAGGCAGAAAGATTTCCTAGGAGAACCAGAGCAAAGCACTGGGCCAAGGGGAAAGGAAGAGAATAAAAAGCCAAAGGCATTGAATGATGCCTAATGCCTGATGATTAAGACACAGAAAGGAACCAGAACACCACAGGATCAGGGTGTGAACAACCCAGAAGAAAACAATGTGGAGTGCAGTGGCGGGGGGTAGAGGAAGGTCAGGCTTGCAAGGAAGACAGCAGGGTTGGCTGCGGCTGTGCTGAGTGCAAGGTACCCTGGTCTAGCAGATGACTAGAGCTCTGGGTCCTGTATTTGCCCAGTCTACAACCACTGTTTGGTTACCTACTGTATGCACAGCTCCAGGAGCCCTGAAACACCCCCTATGTGCACATTTCCCACTGCTCACTGGATTATGAATCAGCGTGGGTTTCCTGCAAGGACTGATTTGACCTAAACAAGAAGGCTTGAATGTCTAGTATGAGAATTACAAAGAGACTCCTTGACTACTGTGAAATCTCCTTGATTACTGAGGTCTTTTTCCTCTGAGAAATTAAGAAATGCATCATCCTCAGTAACAAAAAATCTCCTATCCTTAAAAAAGAAGAGAATGAGCCAGGTATGGTGGAGCATGCCTTTGATCCCAGCACTTGAGAGGCAGAGTTAGGATTGCCATGAGTTCAAGGCCTCCTTAAGACTACATAGTGAATTCTAGGTCAGCCTGGGCTAGAGTGAGACCCTACCTTGAAAATCAAAAGAGAGAGGGGGGTGCTGTCAAATGCAGAGATGACCTAAGGAAATCTTCAAATCTAGTAGTTTATGTGGGAAAAGTCACATTAAAGAAAGCATGCTGCTTAGCAGAAATAAAAAAATTATTACCATGAACCATCTTCTCAAATAGAAGATAGTCCTTTGAAAATGAGGTGGGGTTCATTTATCTATTTTTTAACTGTTTTAGGAAACGAGTGCTATAAAATATGCAAAACACTTATCAGTAAGACCCAATCAACTCATCTTTGAATATCATAATTCTTTAAATGTTTATTTTTTAGTATAAATCCAATACTTGGCTCTGTGATACAGTGACAATTATGTAGAGTTCCATCATGCACCTGCTACTCAGTACAATTTTGTTGCTACTCCTTCATCTTATTATCCAGTTCCTGTCCCATTCTGAAGTTACATCCACCCCTTCACCTCTTTCACCAGTTCCTGTCATTTTCTGAAGTGTCCATCCCTTCACCTCTTTCCCTAGCTCATGTTCCATTCTGAGGTTATGTCCATCCCTTCACCTCTTTATGCAGTTCCTTTCCTGTTCTGACATTACAACTTCCAGCAAAACACACAACAAATACAACAAGAGAAACATTGATCTTGTTCAGTCTTCTGCAGGCTCTCATATTACATATATAGAGCAAGTTACATCTGTGTAAATAAAGCACCAAGTTTGACCAAAAACCAGTCCAATACCAAGAATTCTGTAGTGTTACATAAAACCTCTCAGTTGTATGAAATCATAGAATGAAGACATTTTAAGAAAAGCTGTTTCTCCCAAGAGAATAGAGGAAAATGACACTTTTAAATGACTAAGTACTTCTAATATCTTTTACACAATAAAAATAACTTGGAAATATGCAGCTAATACCAGAATAGGGACAACAAAGCTGATGCATTGCAATGGTCATTCTTCTGTTCAGTGACACAAAACAGACTTCTACTCAGTTTGTAGAAAATGCTCTCTAGCAACTACTGGAGTGTACATCTGAAAAGCAACTCTCAGGAACTCTGAGCCTGTATTAAAGTAATTTTGCAGGAGGTACTGCTTTCCATTGCCATGCCTCACTCAGTGCCTTCTATGCATTCTGGATTTCTGAAGCAGACTGGAGCTAGAGGGCTGATCCTAGGTCCAGCCCCTGCCTGAGAGTGAGTGTGAGGGCTGAGCAAGTAGCAAGGCCTCTCTACAGCCAAGTTTGTGGGCAGATGCACACAGTCCAAGTCCAGATACTAGGGCTTCACACATCTTGTTTTATCAGCCTGTGTCTCACCTTCCACTCAGGGTGAGGTTATAAACCCAAGATGACTGATACACTCAAGGTGAGTTAGCCAGACAGTGACTACATGCTGCTGGGAAAAAAGTCTCTGAGACATTCCTGCACCGTTACTTCCTGGATCAAGAAGTACCCTGTTGCCAAGTAGATCTCAACCTATTTCCCACAAATTGCTACTCAGACTTATCCTGGCATTTTGGAAGCTTCACAATACTGAAGAGATCCCTGAGGATACACTAACCACTGCTCTTCCCTCAGCTCCCTAGCCAAGCACGATGGAAGGTCCTGGGTTCAGGGGTTCTGAACATTGGTCATACAGACTCCCTCACTGTGCTCTGTGCCTGTCCCCACAAGGGCTCCCATGAAGCCTTGCTCAGGAGCTGAGACATGACAGACCTTACTTTATTTGAGATGGTCTTCCTACTTTGGGATCTCTCCAGATTTAACTGAGAGAAATTATGCTGCAGAGGTGACACTACCTGACCCTTTCTCATCATATCACACTGCAGTGGCCCTAGGGTTAGTCTGTTCAGCATCAGGTCTGTCTCAGCATCCCTCCAGAAGCAGCCTTGCACAGACAATGACAGCCAGCAGTTAACACTAGCCAGGTGGTGGACAGGACTCCACAGCTTTTTTTTTTTTTTTTTTTTTTTTTTTTGCCTCAACAAACATGAAAACCAAATCCTGTACCTTCTAGACCCTCTGATCTCATGCGCTAGAACTACCCTTCAGTAAGGACTGCCTCCAGAATGTTTAGCAACCCTTGGGAAGAAAATAAAAACCTAGTCCATAAGCCATGACATGAGATCCACACAGAAAAAATAAAAGCAAGATAGATGCTCTCAAGAAAACATTCATGTGAAAGATTTTAAGAATATCCCACAGGAAACCTATTTCTTTGTTAACTAAACAATACAAATTAATGAATAAATTAATTAAATACAATAAATAAAAAGAAGAGAGTTTGAGTAGACCCTGTGGGGATGCAGAATGTGATGTACAGAAACCAGTTTGTTAAAGAAAATTGCCGTGCCAAGGGTGGGATATATTCCAGGAAGCTGTTGTCCAGGGACATCTCTAATGCCCCCAAAATATTGTAGACTACTGTCAAGGCTCCTAGTTTCCCAACAGAACTAGATGGTAAGACTCTATTTCTTACTGAATGTCACTGAGAAATCAAACTGGAGCTGAGCTAGAAGCCTCTTCCCTATTCACTGTCAGGATGCTGGAAAGAGCTATGAAGCCTGTTAAGGCAGAAAAGTCATCAAAGGTCTTAACCAAAAGTAGACCCCACAAGTTCTGCTGCTAACCAGCCAAGCCAAATGTACCAACTGATGCAATGGTGGCTTGTTCATTATGGGGGAAATCACCTGCTCTCTAATTGGACTTGAGGTCTGTTCTACAAGGAAGAGTTCCTTCCTGGAACTAAAAACTTAATCAAAAGCCTATGAATGGGAAGGTCCACCAAACTTCCCTCTAAATACTTATGTTTATGCCCATATAGTAATGTGATCCACACTTTTAGTTCAGGAAGCTTCAATTTTCAGATGACAGTTACCAGATACTCAAAACTCATCAGAGTGCTGAGAAGAAGTGGTATGCTTATCACTAAGTGAAGCATCTCTATAGTACTCTCCAAGACTTAGCCATTATTGCAGAAGAGGTTCCAGAAAGAATCTAAGAGCCAAAATAAGGGAAGGAATGCTTTCCAATCCTGTCCTCCACACATAAAGTGGCTATGGTACTAATAAGTTCACAGTGGCTACCTGCATAATAGGAGGAAAAAATGGTGACATTATAACAGACTAGTTTAAAAGAACAGATTCAGTGGAAGAAGGATTTGGGTGGGAGAAAAGGGAGTGTGACAGGAGGTGATTATGAGCATGGCATATTGTCTATATGTACAAAAGTTGACACTAAAGAGTTTAATAATGAAATAATAACAGAAAAAATATTCATGTTGAAGGATGAACCCCTACCAATGGGCTTCTTTAGATCCTGAATATAGCTTCACAGTACTCTCTGGAACCTGTGTGTGCTTCCTTGCATGGAGAAAGAGACTTTGCTGATGATATTGAGGTGGGGAGATTATCCTGGATTGTGTGGATGGCTCCAATGTTTTCATCAAGATCCTGGAACATTAAAGGAGGGATGCAGAATGAAAGTCAGTCATGCCAGTTGAGAAAGACTGGCTTTGGAGATGGAGGAAAGGCCAGATTTGAGGGTGTACAGCTGCAATGACAGTACTCAAGAAGGTGAAGCAGGGGACTTGTGAATACAAGGCTAGACTGGGTAATGTAGTGATATCCTGTCAAGTAGAGAAGGGAGGAAGAAAAAAAGGGGAGGAGATTAAGAAGTGGCGGAAGAAGACACATGAGTCATGAAATAAAGAAATGACAGCAGAGAAAAAGAAAGGAAATAGATTCTCCTCTAGGCCTGCAGAAGGAACTCAACCCTGCCAACACTGAGAACTCAGCCAAATGAGATGATGTGGACTTCTGACCAGACTGAGATGGCTACTTAAGCACAAGGCCTGTGTTCACCAAAGGTGTGCTGACTGCTATCAGAAGGACGTGTGGAAACAGGCAACTTAGCATCCAAAATTTTTCCAGTATGAGGATAAAAACTCTATTTAGTTTTTGAGAAAAAGCATTCTAGAAATTATCCCAAATGCTGGTTTTTTTCCCAGCCAAACATTGGTGCTTTGGGGTTCCCAGAGGATTAAAAATTAAAATTTCACAGACTCTCAACTTCAATAATTCAAACCTTTCACCTTATCCCCTCCCCAAAAAAGGTGAGCACTAATTACCACTGTGGAACTCAAGGGTAAAGTTTTGCTAAGTGGAAAGTTAATTAACCTGTGGCATGTTAAAGTGGAGACTGAGGAGGGGTAGAAGGGGGAGATCAATGAATGCCTGGATGGGTAATGATCTATACTTCCACAAACTTGAAACAAAACATAAAAATAGGATCCTTTATTAATCTTTAATGAACTCATAGACTTCCTAAGAAAAAAATAGATTCAACAGAATTATACCTGAGGCTATTTTTCTTCTAGGCAAGTTGTTTTAGTCAACAGGGATTTTGATTTTAACAACTACTACTTAGCAACAACTACTCCCTAATACCTTCTTCCCACGAAAGGGCATAGAGAATATCATGACTGCTCAGGAGGCAGGGAAATGGTTTGTTGTGCATCAGGATAATAAATCACTCCATTGCTATCAGGAAACATTCCCTTTCCCATGAAATCTGCTGCTCTTCATCTTAGTAATCCATTCTCATCTTCAACATCCTCTTGTGAACCCCATCTCATTTTCTGCGTTCTGTCTAAGGCACTCATAGGTACATTTAAGCACTCACCCTCTCCTTATGAAAGATAAAAGAGGTGAGTTTCATGGTTCATACAAAGTTACTTTTTAGAAATGAGTTCTTCAACTCCTCTGCCTCACTGGACAATCCCAAGGTTTACTGTCACTTATTCACAGAGATCTCAAGGGGCTCTCTACTCACTCTGTGTCCTCAGAAGGGCACCAGCATCATCCTTGATATCCACAATCTCTCTGTCACTTCCTGCTCCATACATTCACTTTTATGTTAGTCTGGCCAATACCGTGAGAATTGAGCATCTAGAACTATTAATGGCCCTAAGGATATTTAGAATAAATACATGTAGAACAGAATATGTAGGTGAATCAATCTAACCTCTCTATACTATGGATCCAATCACTCATCAATCAACTCACCAGTCATTGTGGGGTTACTCACTCAGCAACAAGGCAGGCTCCTATAGAAGAAACAGCAGCCCAAGTCACAATGTTGCAGACCTTGTATTGACAAGTACATTCACTGCTCCTGATGTCGTACAGACTGGAATAACTTTTACCTTGCTATGACCTTCCTAGGAGATTGGCCCTAAGTTCATAGTTGAGCATGCTGCAGCCCAGTAACACCCACTACCAGTCTAGCCATGCATATGGTTAGAGTTAGAACCAGGTTTGGAAAAGAAGCCATCACACACTTTCTGCCATATTCACTGATGACACTGAAAGAGGAATTTATTTTGGCCTCTTCATTTTAGCTCTTGGAATTCTATCACCATTTTCATGTGAATTGCATGCTTATGAAGCCCTATCTACTTATGTAATGTAATGGAAATGTAAGTGGTCTACACTAGGCCTGGTAAGTGTAATGACCAACTAGTGAGCGTTCTTTCAGTTTACCAATGTTTACAGTTGAGAAACAAAAATATGAGCTCTGTTGTTACTATTCAATATGGCTCAACTGCAATCCCAGGCTATAGCTATATGTGAAGGGCATCTGGGCCTTTGCCTGGCCTCTCTGAAAGTTACAATAAGGCCTATGTCACCCTGAGAAGCACAGCTCTCCAGGCCATAGCAGGAGCCTTTCCTCACTGCAAGAAGCACCCCAAAGCTGGAGACAGAGTGGACCTGGTAGGGGCTGACCTGACTGTGATCACTTCCTTGGGGTTCTCCCTTGGATAGGAAGGCACGCAGACACACACAAACACACACACACACACACACACACACACACACACACACACACCACTCTCAGAGTAGGCAGGTGACATGAACCATGAGAAAGGGCATAAGGCTGGAACTATAACTAAATGCCAACTGTCCTGGTACTGTACTTCAGCCACTTGTCGCTCTATCCCTTCTCCCCGATGGACACATTGCAGGCAGTTATGGACTCATAAGGCAGTGTCCACACAGTATCGCACAAAGTATCAGGTACAAAGTGCTTAAGAGACCTGAAAATACATGGTGCTGTTCCTCCTCTCAAGGTTCTTTTCACACCAGTCCTCACTTTAACCATGGCTCTAGGAGACAGTATGGGAAGACGCCAGTCCTTCACAAGAGGAGACCTTGTAAAGGAACCAGGTAGCATCTATAAGACCTACAAGAGAACAAACTGGCAAGGATCCTGGCTGTGTTCTGCCAGTGCCTCCTGCCTGAATATATGCAGGAACAGAGCTTGTCTCCCTGGTGTGGAGTGGTGGCACTCTTCTACATGGCTGATAACAGGATCTCATGGGCAGATGGTATTTGGTGGTATCTCATGGATACACAGACTCATCTTCCCTACTTTTTTTCCACTGGGAATACCAAGGACAGGCCCAGATGGACCCTCAGCTCTGCCCCCTCCACAGTCCTTCTTGACCACGAAAGATGCCTCCTGTAAAAAAGTGACAAGAAGAGCTAAGGAAAACACAAATATCATTTCAAATGATAGCCCTAAAATCCTGTTTGGGGATGCATTTCCAGGCATCACTCAACATAAATTCCAACATCAGACCAAGGTCAACTTGTAGATAGCAGATTATATTTTTTATTATGCACAGTGAGGACAAGGTCTCCTCAACAGGCAATGGGGCCAGCTCAGAAAGCAACTCAGTAGATCTGTGGCTACCAAACTGCTACCATGTGGCTAGGAAATGTGCCCCCAAAGGGGCTCATGTGTTAAAATCTTAGTCTCAACTGGTAATGCTAGTTTGGGAAACTTTGAAACTTCAATATATTTGGCCTTGCTAGAGCAAATACGTCACTGGGGAACCATGTTCTGATGTGTCTATGCCCTTCTCTCTTCTTCCTGGCCACCATGAGAACAGACTCTACCACATATTTCCTCCACCACCATGTTTTACCTCATCATAGACCTAGAAACAGAGACAAAATGACCATGGACTGTGAGCCAAACTAAGTAATTGCTGTCTTGAATTTGTTCCCCAGGTATTTCGATCACAGCTATGGAAAGCTAACTAACACATACATCCTTGTGTTGAGGAGCTATTAATTATTAACTTAATTCTAAATCTAAAGTGCACTTCCAAACCAAACTGAACCAAATGGGAGAACTGCAAAGAAAGGCAAAGTTAGAAATAGGAAGCAAGATGACATTTTCAGGGGTCACTGGAGTGGAATAGTAGTTTCAGAAATGCAAATGCTTGCCCAGGACAAATTAGAAAGGGAAGAAATCTTCACAAATGGTAGAGGTTAATCATTTAAATCAAAGGCAGACTAGTGAGTCCACTTCTACAATTTAAGGTTATCTTGACAGAGTCTCCTAAAGACAGTGGCATCATTGGAGAAGATCCCATTCCATGGTGACACTGGGTAAGTATGCAGCAGTAAGAATAGATGAACAGACCGCCACCTACAGACAGAAGCAGCATCCCCTTGACCAACCATATTTGAATGTAAAAAACAAAAAACAACAAAAAAAAAAACCCTTCAGTCTCATCCCTCTCAACCACATGGTATTTCCTTGAGAATTACTTTGAACAGTCATGGGTAAGCATTTTACCTCTCTATCATCTCCACCATTGTCACCATCATACTGCTTCTAGTTTCCCAGAAACACTGTGCCATTCTACCAGCTTCTTACGAGCTGTTTAGCAGCCAAAGAGAATGAAGCCAACAGATTTCAAGCCAGCTAAGTCAGCAGAGTGAAAGCGTAAACCTGCTTACCTGACATGAATGGCTCCACCTGGAATATATCTGACAATCTGCTGTCCCCTGGCTCATAAGGGGAACCTTAGAGCAGATCATTTCCTAGAAACAACGTCTTGTATTTGAAGCAGTGACTTACTCCTGAATCTGAATCCTAATCCTGTTATGACTGTAACAAAAAGGTGCTAAACTTTCAAAACTGATAAATCCAGGAACTGGAAAGATTGCTAAGTGTTTAAAGCACTTGCCTGAAGAGCCTACCAACACAAGTTTGATTTCCCCAGTACCCATGTAAAGCCAGATGCACAAAGTGGAACATGCATCTGGAGTTTGTTTTCAGCACCTAGAACCCCCCTCCCCCTTGCAATAAAACATATTTCTAATTAAAAAAAAATGAAAGTGATGAATCCAAG
Organism: Dipus sagitta; assembly: GCA_036346955.1. Lineage (NCBI taxonomy): Eukaryota > Metazoa > Chordata > Mammalia > Rodentia > Dipodidae > Dipus > Dipus sagitta. Next base: position 2,395,421 of record CM070791.1, on the reverse strand, counting down.
CTGGAGAGATAGTTCAGTGGTTAATGCACATTCTTGGAAAGCCTGCCAGCCCAGGTCTAATTCCTCAGCACCAACATAACTCTGTATGCAAAGTGGCATGTGCATCTATGATCCAAATGCAGCTATGGCAATCAGAGCCAGAGCCAGGAAAATCTGAAGCTCATGATCAATACCAGTTTTATATTCTTTTGTAGCAGTAAGAATACAAACACATAAGTTGTACTCTGATCTCCATGCATATGCTGTGGAGTACACACATATACACACAAAAGATAAACACTGGGCTGCAGAGATGGCTTAGCAGTTAAGGCACTTTCCTGCAAAGCCTAAGGACCCAGGTTTGATTCCAAAGTGCCCGTATAAGCCAGATGTGCAAGGTGGCACTTTCATCTGGAGTTCATTTGCAGTGGCTGGAGGCCTTGGCATGCCCATTCTCTCTCTCTCTCTCAAATAAAGAAATATTAAAAAGATTCTCTGAAGACCATTATTATTAAAAACAAAGATAAACATTTAAAACACTGACACATTCTACAAAGTTTCTAGCGATGTGCTTTATATGAAACCCCTCATGGTACTGCTTTACCTGAAAGGCTGACAGAGATTCCCCACTCTGACATCAAGAAAGAGAGTCCTAACAGTGTCCAGACCTCTTCCTCTGAGGGCTGCCACTGCTTTACCTTTAAGGCTGACAGAGATTCCCCATTCTGACATCAAGGGGGAGAGTACTAACAGTGTCCACACCTCTTCCATCTGAGGGCCACCCTCTTCTTTCTCGCAGTCTACTCAACTTTGCTGACAGTGTTCATCTCCTAGTCCCCCTTTCACTCACAACTGCTGCTACAGGGTGAGGTAACTGTGGATGCAGAATAAGTGAGCATGAAACAATGGTGTGCAACATCGGAGAATCAAAGGCTGTGTGGACCCAAGAGGAAGTCCTGAGAGGAAGAGCAGGCTGAGAGAGGGAAAAAAGGACAGGTGGAAAATACATTTGTCAGGTGCTATTGAGGAGAGCTAGAGGTGTGGCATAGTTGGGGCAGGACTTCAGCTGAAGGAGGGGAAAGGTGTCCAGGGGATTGCAGCATCAGTAGAAGGAGAAGAAAAGAGGTAGAGGACAAACAGCAGGAGAAGCCACATGAGGAGGAAGACTAGGAAGGAAGAGATGGAACAGAAAGAGAAACAAGGGGAGGAGGAGAAATAGAAGGTGGAGGAAAACTCAGATGTTTGCCAAAAGTGGCAGTGCACATATTTACTCCCAACACTTGGGAGGCAGAGTTGGAGGATCACTATAAGGTTGAGGCCAGCCTGGGACTACAGCCTGAGCTAGATTGAGTCCCTAACTAAAAAAAAAAAAAAAAAAGGAAGTTCATCATTATTATTAATCAAGAAATTCGAATTCAAATTGCATGCCACTGAGGCTGATTACTCTGCAGACATTTGGAAGACTTACATGATCAAGGCAAGAATATGAATCAACAAAACATGAAAAGATTGCACTTAGTGGTATTAGGTTCACAAAACTATTCCTACTGGTCTTGCTCTGTGCATGAATAGGCCAAATTTGTAGAAGGCCTCTCCATCCTTTCCATCTTGTCATGCTCCATAGTTGAATACCTGCTCCACATAAAACCATGCTCAGTGCTGGACACACAGGAGGAAGTTACTGGAAGGCAGATGGTCGAGGGTGGCATGCAGTGTCACCATCATCAGGCAGGTACTTATTTAGGAGGAGTGACCAAGTTATCCTTATGTCATATTCTCAAGTCATTCTGGCATCTACCAAGGGGTGAGACTAGGTCTCTGTCTATCTCAGTCTCCTTCTCTGGGCAGGGGCAGGCTGCCCAATATCCCAGAAAACAAGTAGGGCTGAAGCTCTCTGAAAGTTGGGAAGCATAGGAACCTTGCTTCTGTTTCTGAGGATAAAAACCTCTGAGGTGTGGGGTGCAAGCAACTCCACTGTTCTCTTCAAGGACACTGACAGTGGGCATATATGATGCTCCATCTTCCTTCATGAACATGCCCCTCAGATAATCCCCTCCTGGGTGCCGATCATGCCATCACCTTGCGAGACAGCCTTCTCTGAAGTGTCAGGTTCATAGAGCTCCGTGAATTTAAGCAGGAACAGTAGCTGATGCCTTGGGAAAATGGGGCATAAAATCAGTTAACTTGGCCAGACAGGAGGCTCACATATTGAAATCCAGTACTCTAGATGTTGAGGAAGAAGGATCACTGTTGGAGCCCAGACTGGGTGACAGAGTGAGTTCCATATCAACCTGAGCTTAAGTGATATGCTATCAATCTCAAAAAAAAAAAAAAAAAAACAGTTAAGTTGCTTTAAGGTGATGGATCAGAAGAACAAAGTTAAACCATGTGGTAAGATGAAGAATTAGACAAGAGGGAAGGCAAGGCCATGGGAAAGTAAGACCAGGAAAAGACAGGAAGAAGATAGGCCAGGAGAGCAAAGGCAAAGCTGAACACAAGGCCAGGAGAAAGGAAGTGTGGAGGCAAAGATAGTGAAGGGCAGACAAAGGCCATGCTAGGCAAAAGGAAGAGCTGACCAGGGAAGACAAGGGGAAAGGAAGGGCATGATACATGTCAAGAAATGGAAGGTCATACCAGGTCAGACCAGAAAGAAGGCAGGAAATGGAAAATGCTAGTCATGGTAAGTAGGAAGACAACACTACTTAAGGGAATCAAGGCCCAGAAGGTCAAGGGGAAGGCATAGTCACCCAAGGCCAGAGCGAGGGTAAAGAGAGTCAACAGGAAAGGGCAAGAAGCAAGGGGACAGGCAGGCTAGGCAAGGACAGGGGTAGGCAAGGTGAGGCCAGGCAATAGCAGGGAAAAGCAATGCCAGTCAAGGAGGAATGCAAGGCAAGGGGGAAACAAAGGCAGTCTAGGCCTGGGGAGGGCCAGGCCAGGCAACAGGAAGAGGAAGCCAGGCAAGGCCAAATAAGGCAGGAAGGAAAGCATGGGGAAGGCAGTGTGGAGGGCTCGGCCATGCAAGGGTAAGTAAGGCTGAGGCCATGACAAGGCCAGACATGATGGCATGTGTAGCAAGGGGAAGGCAATGCCCATCCAAGTCTAGGATTATGCAGGGCCTATTCAGGCACCAGGGAACCATGGGGGAAATGGGCAAGTATGATGTCAAGAAAGAAGGCAAGGCCATGTGTCAATGTGAAGGCAAAGCCAGGGGAAAGGCAAGACCAAAGACATGGTCAGAGAAGGTGAGGGGGAAACCAGGAGAAAGCAAGGAAGGCTAGTCCAAGCAGGGAAGGCAATCTAGACAAAAAGAAGGCAGACCAGGCAAGGCAGAGGAAAGGCAAGACCCAGTTAAAGCAAAGTAGAATGCAAGGCCAGGCCAGAGATAAAGGACAGGGAGAAGAAAGCCAAGGCAGACACTGGAGAAGGAAAGGCCAGGCCAAGCCAGGCCAAGGGAAGGCACGCTACTCCTGGCAAAAGAGAAGGTGAGAGAATAGGCCACCCAGGCTCAGTCACTGTGCGTGCAATGCCAGGCCAGACCACTGGAAGAAAGGAAAGAGTAGCAAGGTGTACTGCAAAGCTAACCTGGCAAGCTCCAGCTCACATTGGCCAAGAAATGCTAAGTACAAGGCTTCAGGACAAGATGGCATCCACCTAACTGAGCCACAACTCCAAGGAAAGAGAAGCAAGGAATCAAGGGGTCCCTGGGACTTTTAGGAGAGAGCAATCTCTAATAGATCACCAGTGGGAGGGTGCAGAGGGGCAAAAAAGGGAACAGGCTGATTCCCAGGCTCTCAGGTAACCCACCTATCCCCAATCACTCCAAGCAGCCATCCCAACCAGAGTCCCAGACTCAGGATACTCTCGCAGTAACTGTAGGCAAAGAGAACCAGGCCAGCAGTTCCACCTGTGCCACTAGGCACAGGCGATTGCCAGGATCCACACCCCCTCCCCCCCCCGAGGGTCAAAGATTCCCCCACCCACGCATGTCTCTAGAACCCCCTCAGCCCCTCAGCTCCCATCCCCCTCCACTCCACCGGCCCGACTTTGGAATCGGTCCAGTATACCCAGCCCACCCCTCAACTTCCATTCACTCTGATTGTGATTGGCCCCACCCCTGCCCCTGCTGCAACCCACCCTGCCCTCTTGTCAGTCTTGACTTTCCCCACTCTATCCTTATGTGACACGCCCCCGTGCTCCACCCCCACCCACTGCAGCAGCGCACTCCACCTTTCCCCTTCATTCCCTAGAATTCCACCCACACAAGTGCCCTCTTCTTCCTTCCACCTGCTCTGCTTGGCCCAGCCCCTGCCCACCTCATGTCAGATCCAACCACTCAGTCCCCCCCCATGAGAATTCTGACCCCATTAGCTCTGCTACACCCCCAACCCACTGGACTTCAGTCCTGCTCTGCTAGGCCCTGCTCAGACCTGCACCCACCCCCTGAGAATTCAGACCTAGTCTGCTCCACTCTGCCCCACCCCAAGGCAAGTCTTGACCCTTCCCAGTCTGTCCGGAAGCCACATGCCTCCCCACACTCCACACCCACCCACCTCTGCAGCTCCCTCCACCTTGCCCTGTCACCCCCTTGACTTCCACCCAAACACCATGCCCTGTGTCTCCCTTCCACTGGCATTGCCTGGCCCCGCCCACTCCCCAGAGATGTCAGATCCAACCACTCCAACCTGCTCTCAAGCTAATTCTGATCCCCCACCATCTGCTCCACCCCCAGCCCACTGGACTTCAGACTTGCTCTGCTCTGCTCGGCTTGGCCCCACCACACCCCAACCCCAAGGGAGCCTTGACCCTGGACTCTCTGTCCAGACCTCACATGACCAGCCCCCAAGCTCCAACCCCACCCTCATGCCTGTCCCCGCCCTACATGAATTGTATCACTACACCCACCCATCACAACCATGGCCCCATTCTCCCTGCTCCCATACTGTGATGGGCAGACCACAATGCAAAAGAAATAACATAAATATCAAATGCAAGTAAATCCAATAAGATCTCAGAGTCCTACCATGGAAGTCTCTAATCAAAACATAAAAGAGACAATAGGATCAGAAATCCAAAATGAAGTCATGAGCAATGCAAACCTGACCAAGCTATTGGTAGAACTTTCACAAAAGTAGCAAAGGACTGATAATCATGTGGATGCTGCCATCACTAGACTAGACCTAATACACAAGAAAATAATAGGGGTCCAAACACTATTAAAGGATATAAAGGAAAGCCAAAAAAAAAAAAAAAAAAAAAAAAGAGGACCTAAAAAACCAGCTGGCTATGCTAAATGAAGACATAAAGAAATGCAAGTAAGAATTCCCAGAAGCATCAAGAAAATCAGAAAATGATGTGAAAAGGGAACATGACAGAGGGATGGAAACCATACATAGAAAAGTAGTAGCAAATGCAAACCTAACTGAAAAAGCCCAAAACTCCTTAGAGGCTCTCAAGAACAGAGACAGCCAAGTGGAGGATAGAAACTCAGATCTGGAAGACAAAACAGAAGAAACAGTTCAAGAGTGCAAACGTTTCAGTAAGTTCAAAAATTTCTGTGAACAGTACATGAGGGAAATGTGGGATACCCTCAAACGTCCCAACATTCAGACCATGGAAATACCAGAAGGGGAAGAAATTTAGACCAAAGGCATGGAGAACTTATTCAAAAAAATAATCGAAAAAAAAAATTCGAGCTCTCTCAAAAGAAAGGCCTACCAAGATACAAGAAACTAACAGAAATCAAAACAGATTGCACAAAGGAGAAACTCTCCAAGACATATTGTCATTAAGACTCTAAACATTGACACCAAAGACAAAGCCCTAAAAGCAGCTAGGGGAAAACACATCACATTTAAAGGTAACCCCATCAAATTCACTTCAGACTTTTCCATGGAAAACCTGAAAGTCAGAAGGGCCTGGAATGCAGCATTGCAAACTCTTAGAACCTACGGCTTCCAACCCAAACTACTCTACCCACCAAAGTATCCCTCATAATAGATGGTGAAAGAAAAGCCTTCCATGACAAAACTCAACTTTACAACTATATGAACACAAAACCAAATCTACAGAGAGTATTTCAGGAAATTCTCCACACAGAAGAATCAAATAATCAAGCTCAATTACCTACAAGAAGCAGATCACAATAGCCAAACTCAGAGTAGACACAAAAATTTTCAAAGTCCACAAAAGCACAAAACCACATAAACCAACATAACATGGCAGGGAACAAATCAAACCTCACAGTCATAACCCTAAATATCAATGGCCATAATTCATCCATAAAGAGACAAAGGATAATAGGATGGATCAGAAAATTAGACACCTTATTGTGTTGTCTACAAGAAACCTACTCACCACTAAAGACAGACACCTCCTCAGGGTGAAAGGGTGGAAAAAGATATTCCAAGCAAATGGGAATGAGAAACAAGCAGACATAGCCATATTAATATGAGATTAAATACACTTCAAAACAAAAATTATCAAAAAAGACAAAGAAGGCCACTTCTTTCTGATCAAGGGAACAATCCAGCAAGAGGATATTACAATCAACAATCTGTATGCACCAAACACAGGTGCACCATAATTCATGAAACAAAACCTACTCAACAATAAAACGGAAATAACCACCAACAACATGATAGTTGGGGACTTCAATACATCATTATCAGCAATAGATAGATCAGCCAAACATAAACTCAACAGGGAAGTGAGAATGCTCAACAAAACCATAGAACACTTAGACCTAACAGACATCTATAGAATATTCCACCCCAAATCTACGGATTACACATTCTTCTCAGCAGCACACGGAACCTTCTCTAAAATAGATAATATACTGGATCCCAAAGCCTGCCTCCATATATTTGGGAAGATTGACATAATCCCCTGCATGATACCAGATCACAATGCTATATTGCTAAGAAGTAACAACAAAATACCCAACAAAAATCCCATTGGCTCCTGGAAACTGAACAACACACTGTTAAAGAATAAATGGGTAGTGGACAAAATAAAAAATTGAAATAGAGAAATTTCTACAAATGAATGACAATGAGAACACATCGTACCAAAACTTATGAGACACAATGAAAGTGGTCCTCAGGGGAAAATTCATAGCATTGAATGCCTTCATGAGAAAGACAGAGAAGCAGACTTCCAGCCAAGATGGCAACCTCCTAGCTACACTGCAAATCCTGGGGAAAGAAAGGCAAGACATTAGGGTTCACTGGGTTGTTTAGGGGGGAGAAATCTCCAATAGATTGTCAGGGGGAGGGCACAGAAGGGGGGAAACAGGGAATCTAGGATACTCTCACAGGCTGGTAGCCCACCCCTCCCTCCAAACAACCACAATGTCCACAGCGCCCCCACGGCCGCAGCCATGTGCTGATCGATCCATGCATGTGGAAGCTTAGACTGCTCCTCACACTCGCCCACTCACCCACTTACTGCTCTGGCCACTGCGTGTTCAGTGTGTCCTGGCCATAACAGGGAATCCCTGATTCCCTCAGGAGCAGGTAGCCCACACCTCCCCATATGCACAGCGCAGCTGCATGCAGATCAATCCCTGTGTGTGGAAGCTTAGACTGCTCCACCAACTCGCTCACTTACTGCTCCTGTCGCTGCAAGTTCAGCGAACACAGTCCCACAGCAACTGCCACAAAAGCTCAGACTGTGTGCCTCTCACTTGTGCCAGCTCAGGTGCCATCCCCTACATCTCTGCCATGTCAGCCATCCGCCATTGTCCTGTGGCAGGGGAGCACAGAATGCTTCCAGGTCCCAGTATTCCCAGCCAGAGTTTGGGCTGTTTCAGTGCTTGGCGCCTCAGTGTCACTCCTAACTCAAATGCAGGCAGCTTTGGCGCATTACCACTTGAGAATTCAGGAAACTATGGCGCCCCTGCCAGGCAGTAGATGGGCGGCTTTGGCAAGTGAGAGCCAAAACCCAGGCTGCTTGGCAACTGCCCCAGGATGCCACAGATTCCGATTGTGCTTGAGCCCAGGCTGATCCACCCACCAATGTGCCCATACACTATCATGGGCAGAACACAAAGCAAAAGAAATAACATGAAAAATCAAATGCAAGAAAATCCAGTTAGATCACCCAATCCTACAATGAATACATCTAACCAAAACATAGAAGAGTCATTAGGATCAGAACACCAAATTGAAGCTATGAGCAATGCAACCCTGACCAACCTACTGGTAGAACTTGCAGGAAAGCAACAAGGGACCGACAATCGTGTGGATGCTGCCATCACTAAACTAGAACAAATAGATAAGACATTGGAAGGAGATCAAAGACAGTTAAGAGATTTGAGGGAGAGTGAAAAAAAAAAAGAAGACCTTAAGAATCAGTGGGCCATGCTAAATGATGACATAGAGAATGCAATGATGAATTCCAAGAATAATGAAGAAAATCAGAAAATGATGTGAAAAGGGAGTTTGACAGAGGGATGGAAATTATACATAGAAAAGTAGTAGAAAATGCAAACTTAATTGAACAAGTAAAAAATAATCCAGAAGCTCTCAAGAATAGAGTCAGCCAAGTGGAGGATAGAAACACTGATCTGGAAGACAAGATGGAAGAAACAGTTCAAGAGTTAACAAATTTCAGTAAGTTCAAAAGTTCCTGTGAACAGAACATGACGGAATTGTGGGATACACTTAAACGTCCTAATATCACGATCATTGGAACACCACAAGGAGAAGAAATTCAGACCAAAGGCATGGAGAATTATTTAACAAAATAACTGAAGAAAACTTCCCCAGTCTCTTAAAAGAAAGGCCCATCAAGATACAAGAAGCCAACAGAACTCCAAACAGACTGGACCGAAGGGGAAACTCTCCAAGACATATTGTCATTAAGACTCTAAACATTGACACCAAAGAGAAAATCCTAAAAGCAGCTAGGGAAAAACAGCACACCACTTTAAAACGTAACCCCATCAGAATTACTTCAGACTTCTCAGTGGAAACCCTGAAAGCTAGAAGGGCCTGGAATGAAACACTGCAAAGTCTAGGAACCTATGGCTTCCAAGCCAAACTACTCTACCAAGCAAAACTATCCCTCATAATAGATGGTGAAAGAAAAACTTTCCATGACAAAACTTAGCTTTACAATTATTTGAACACAAAACCAAACCTACAAAGAGTATTTCAGGAAATTCTCCACAGAAAAGAAACAAATAATCAAACTCAAATGCCTACAAGAAGCACATCACAATAACCAAACACAGAGTAGGCACAAAAAACTTCAAAGTCCATGAAAACACCAACCCACATTTACCATCACAATATGGCAGGGATCAAATCAAATCTCACAGTCATTACCCTAAATAATAATGTCCTTAATTCACCCATCAACAGACACAAGCTAACAGGATGGATCAAAAAATTAGACCTCTCAATCTGTTGCCTTCGAGAAACCCACCTCACCACTAAAGACAGACACCTTCTCAGGGTGAAAGGGTGGAAAACAATATTCCAAGCAAATGGGAATAAGAAACAAGTGGGAGTAGCTATATTAATATCGGATAAAATAGACTCCAAACCAAAAATAATCAAAAAAGACAAAGAAGGCCACTTCCTTCTTATCAAGGGAACAAGTCATCAAGAAGATATTGCAATCATAAATTTATACGCACCAAACACAGGGACACCACAGTTCATAAAACAAAACCTACATGACAATAAAACACAAATAACCACCAACACCATCATAGCTGGGGACTTCAATACACCATTATCAGTAATAGACAGATCATCCAAACAGAAACTCAACAGGGACGTAAGAGAGCTCAACAAAACCATATATCACTCAGACCTAATAGACATCTACAGAACTTTCCATCCCAAATCCACAGACTACACATTCTTCTCAGAAGCCCATGGAAGATTCTCTAAAATAGACTATATATTGGGTCACAAAGACTGCCTCCACATATTTAGGAAGAGTGACATAATTCCCTCCATGATATCACATCACAGTGCTATATTGCTAGAAATCAAGAGCAAAAGACCCACCAAGAATCCCAACGGCACCTGGAAACTGAACAGCACACTTTTAAACAATAAATGGATAGTGGGTGAAATAAAAAATGAAATTGCAAAATCTCTGGAATTGAATGACAATGAGAACACATCTTACAAAAACTTGTGGGACACAAGGAAGGCGGTCCTCAGGGGAAAATTCATAGCACTCAATGCCTTCATAAAAAAGACAGAAAGATCCCAAATCAATGGCCTAAACATCCACCTAAAGGCACTGGAAAAACAAGAAAAATCCAACCCAAAGAGCTCCAGAAGGAAAGAAATAATTAAAATAAGAGCAGAAATTAATGAATTGGAAAACATGGAAACAATTAAGACAATTGACAAAACCAAGAGCTGGCTCTTTGAAAAAATAAACAAGATTGACAAACCCCTGGCCAATTCAATCATACAAAAAAAGGACTTTGCGTCAAGTAACTACAGCTACTTGATATTTGATAAAGGCCCTAACAATATAGGCTGGCAAAAAAGACAGCATCTTCAACAAATGGTGCTGGACAAACTGGATGACCATATGCAGGAAACTGAAATATGATCCACACATCTTGCCTTGCACAACAAACAAGTCCAAATGGATCAAAGACCTGAATATATGACCAGAAACTGGGCTAATACTGGAAGAAAAGTTAGGAGGAACATTCCATGATTTAGGAATGAGAAAAGACTTCCTGAATAAAACCCCAATAGCACAGGATCTTAAACAATAATTCAACCAATAGAATAGTATGAAGATGAAAAGTTGCATCACAGACAAACATACAATAAGCAGAGCCAATATATTATCCACAGAATGGGAGAAAATAGTTGCTGAATATCCAACTAACAGAGGCCTAATTTCTAGAATCCACAGAGAGCTCAAAAACCTAAACAATAAAAAGTCAAACACCCCACTCACAAAACGAGGCAAAGAGCTGAACAGGCAGTTCACAGAGGAAGAAATACAAATGGCAAACATACACTGAAGAAAATGTTCATCATCCCTAATCATCAGGGAAATGCAAATTAAAACAACTATCAGATTCCACCTTACCCCAATAAGGATATCGAACATCAAAAAATCAAATGAAAATTAATGCTGGCGAGGATGTGGAGAAGTAGGAACACTCTTCCATTCTTGGTGGGAATGTAGGATGGTACCACCACTTTGGAAAGCAATATGGAGACTTCCAAAAAACCTGACTATAAAGATAACAACAGACCCAGTTATTCCCTTACTGGTCATCTACCCTAAAACCTTCAAACCACAGGTTAGAGAGATTTGCTCAACCATATTTATAGTGGCTCAGTTTGTAATAGCTAAGAGCTGGAATCAACCCAGATGTCCATCACTAGAAGAATGGATAACTAAGATGTGGTATATCTTAAAATGGAATTCTATACAGCAGTAAGAAAAAAGGACACAATGAAATTTGAGAGAAAATGGTTGAACCTGGAACAGATCATTCTCAGTGAAGTTACACAATCACAGAAAAAAAAATTGCCACATACTCTCACTCATCTACAGCACCTAACCTGAATTTCCCCAAATACCTTACATACCCAGCAAGCATGGCATGGAATAGACACTAGGATGGAAGTGGAGGGAGGGGAGGGCATCAAAGGGGTGGGAAACACTAATCTAGACCCAAACTGCAATGGTACCATAAAATTCTGCTTCCTAAAAGGCAGATCAAATGGCAGAACCTTCACCAGGCCCTTACGGGGAACACCTGAACCACAAAACACTGGAGAGCATAGGCTCAAGACTAACCTTAATCTTTTACACCTTCCCTCCCCTCCTCTCCCTCTCCCTCTCCCTCTCCCTCTCTCTCTCTCTCTCTCTCTCTCTCTCTCTCTCTCTCTTCTCTCTAACTCTTGTATATTAGTTAACCTTTTCCTCATTTTCTTAGTGGGCACTGACCTGTAACTCCCAGTACCAGCATGGGGCTATCATCCACAATGAGCTTTTGATCAGAGAGACCTACAAGGTTTCCTAAATGACAGATAGATTTCTGTCAGAGTACTTGATGACCCACCAAAGGTTACTGGTAAGACCCTACTGCTGAAGACACCTTATGTGGTTGACATGCAAAATGGAATGGCATGGCTGGAAGTTGGAAGAGAGTCAGTCCCCAGAGAGTCAGTATGTCTAGTGCCAGAAGGTGCTACATGGGTGACAGGGGGAAAATGACCAATATCTGTCTGAGCAACTCGCAGTCTAACATACTTAGCAGCAAATAACTTGTTGTGATGCCCACACAAGTGCAATAGTGGCACACAGCCATGGTGGGAAACCAACTGCTCTTAATTTGGCTAACTGATCCCCTCAGTGGTACGGCACCCATAGCTGGAGCTGGGAAACAAGTCAGAACCACATCCAAACATAAACCCACTCTCCATTATCAATCTACCATCTATCATGGTACATGGGCTACAATAGGGCCTACACCTATTAAATTCTCTATTAAAAAAGTAAGGGTTATCTCATTTGTCCTGGTGCTAACTTATTCGCCATTGGAGAATCTGCTTCTCTTTTTCAGATAGATGTAGATCCTAAGGAGAGAGCCACCCCATCATACCTCAAAAGGGCCCTGGCTGAAACTAAGAAAAATTGGTGAAACAAGCAAGGGTGCTGTTTTCCTGATGAACCGGATACCAGCACAAGGGGGAAGGAGATCAACACAGAGAAAAATCAACTCCTACCAAGTCAGACAGCCACAGCCTCAGAGGTCCCCAACACCTCATCACTGAAGCAGACAAAAAATGAGCCCAACATGGCTCAGGGAAATTTTGCCAAAGAGTGGGTGGAAAGAATGTCAGAGCCACATGTTGGGTCATGATATGCAGAGACATTTGTCTTACCCATAACTGTGGGCTAACTCCAGAATGCATGACCCATATACCTCAACAAGGAGGGGCCAAGGGGAGGGGTTGGTCATGGATGAGCCTAATAATGGTACCAAACTGACTGTATTTGCTGAATACAAAACTAATTAATAAAGAAAAAAAAGGGAAAAAAGAAAGACAGAGAAATCCCAAATCAATAACCTAACCATCCACATAAAGGCACTGGAAAAGCAAGAAGAATCCAACCGAAAAAGCTCCAGATGGAAAGAGATAATTAAGATCAGAGCAAAAATTAATGAATTGGAATCTAAATAACAATTAAGAAAGTTGAAACAAAAAGTTGGTTTTTTGAAAAAATAAACAAGATTGACAAACCCCTGGCCAATGTGATCAAGTGGAAAAAAGATGCACTTCAAATTAAAAATTAGAAATGAAAAAAGAGAGATCACAACAGACATAACTGAAATTGGGAGAATCATCAGGTCTTACTTCAAAAGCCTCTACTGTACAAAATTGGAAAATATAGAGGTAATGTATAAATTCCCAGACACATACCGTCTACCAAAGCTAAACTCAGAGCAGATTAATCTCCTAAACAAATATACCACACCCATTGAAATTGAAATGCTGATTTTAAAAAACTCCCCCAAAAGAACAGCCCATTACCAGAAGACTTCTCAGCTGAATTCTATCAAACCTTCATGGAAAAACTGAAACCAGGATTTCTCAAACTATGCCACACAATTGGAGATCAAGGAAAGCTCCTCAACGCCTTCTATGAAGCTACTATTACCCTAATACCAAAACCAGGCAGAGATGCCACAAGAAAAAAAAAAAAAATCTACAGTCCTATTTCCCTGATGACCTTAGAATCAAAGTTCCTGAACAAAATCCTCACAAACAGAATTTGACAACACCTAAAATCCATTATCCACCTTGATCAAGTGGGCTTCATCTCAGGAATGCAGGGGTGGTTCAGCATATGAAAATCTGTCAATGTAATACATCACATAAGCAAAGCTAAACATTAAAAGGCATGATCATTTCGATAGATGCAGAAAAGGCCTTTGGCAAAATACAACATCACTTCATGATCAAAAAATTGGAGAGAATTAGCATGGTCAATTTATATATTAACATAATAAAGGCTACATACAAAGCTCCCAAAGCCCAAATAATACTTAATGGAGAGAGACTGAAGGAATTCCCATTGATATGGAGAACAAGACAGGGTGTCCACTCTCACGTTGGCTCTTCAATATAGTACTGGAATTCCTAGCTCAAGCAATGAGACGGGAGAAAGAAATAAACAGGATACAATTTGGAAAGGAAGAAGTCAAGTTAGCTCTATTCACAGACAACAGGATTCTATATGTAAGAGACCCAAGAACCTCCATGCCAAAACTCTTAAAGGTGATAAACTCCTTCAGCAAAGTAGCTGGATACAAAATCAATGCACAAAAGTCAGTAGCCTATCTATATGCAAATACCAAAGATACCTAGAAAGAAATAAGTGACAGTATCACATTTTCAGTAGCAAAAAAAATAAAATAAAATAAAATACCTTGGAATAACATTAACCAAGGAAGTGAAAGATCTATACAATGAAAACATAAAAACACTCAAAAAAGAAATCGAGGAGGACTTATTAAAATGGAGAGACCTCCCATGCTCCTGGGTAGACAGAATTAACATTGTAAAAATGACAATCCTTCCAAAGGCAATCTACAGATTTAATGCAATTCCCATCAAAATCCAAACATTGTTCTTCACAAACATAGAAAAATTGATCTCAAAATTCATATGGAAAAGCAAAAGGCCTCAGATATCCAAGCATATCCTCATCAAATGAAACACCTCTGTATGCATCACCATACCTGATCTAAAGCTATATTACAAAGCCATAGTAATAAAATCAGCATGGTACTGGCATAAAAACATGAGTATAGACAAATGGAATAGAACTGAGGACCCAGACTTTGGGTCAAGTAACTACAGCTACTTGATATTTGACAAAGGCCCTAACTATATAGGCTGGCAAAAAAGACAGCATCTTCAACAAATGGTGCTGGACAAACTGGATAACCATATGCAAGAAATTGAAACTTGATCCACACATCTCTCCATGCACAACAATCAAGTCCAAATGGATCAAAGATAGCAAACAACAAAAAATCAAAAAAAATAATAATAATGTTGGAGATGATGTGGAGAAATAGGAACCCTTATCCACTGTTGGTAGGAATGTAAGATGGTACAACCACTTTGGAAAGCAATATGGAGGCTCCTAAAAAATCTGGCTATAGAGTTACCAACAGACCCAGTTATTCCCCTACTGGGCGTATACCCTAAAAGCTCCACACCTCAGTTCAGAGAGATTTGCTCATCCGTGTTTATAGATGCTCATTTCATAATAGCCAAGAGTTGGAATCAGCCCAGATGTCCATCACTAGATGAATGGAGAACTAAGATGTGGTATATCTACATGATGGAATTCTACACAGTAGTAAGGAAAAATGACACAATGAAACTTGAAGAAAAATGGATGAGCCTGGAACAGCTTATTCTCAGTGAACTTGCCCAATTACAGAAAGATAATCGCTGCACAGTTTCACTCATCTACAGCTCCTAACCTGAATCTACCCAAGTCACCGTCATACATACCAAGCATTTTGAGGACCAGAGAACAGGGAGGGTGAGGAGGGAGGGGAGAGTAAGGAAGGGAGGAGGGTACACAAAACTGGGCCCAAAAGGCAATGGTACCATAAAACTTTATATCCTAAAGGACAGACAAGATGGATGAACTTCCACCAGGCCCTTAGATTTAACACCGGATTCACAAGGCCCTTGACAGGGTATGAAAAAAACTGTTTATTATGTCCTCCTATTTCTGCTGCTCTCTCTCTCTCTCTCTCTCTCTTCTCTCTCTCTCTCTCTCTCTCCCTCCCTCCCTCCCTCCCTCTTCTCTCTCATCCCTCTATCTCTTTTATATCACTTATATGGTTCTTCCTTCTCTTCTTGGCCCTGACCTGTAACTCCTGGTACCAGCAGGTGGTTATCATCCACAATGAGCTTTTGATCACAGAGACCTACAAGGTTTCCGAAAACAAAAAAGATTTATGTCAGAGCGCTTGAGGACTCACCATAAGTTAGTGGTAAGACTCTACTGCTAGAGACACCATACACTGTTGGTGTGTAGCATGGAGTGACATGGCTGGAAGCTGGAAGAGAGTCAGTCCCCAGATAGTTAGCATGTGTAGTGCCAGAAGCTGCTACATGAGCAACTGGGGGGATAAAGGCCAGTATCTGTCCAAGCAACATATGGTCTATCTTACTTAGCAGCAAACAACCTGACATGATGCTCATACAAGTGAAATAGTGGTACATAGCCATGGCGCCAAACAAAGTGCTATCAATTTGGCAAACTGATCTGCTCAATGGAACAGAACCCATAGCTGGAGCTAGGAAATAAGTCAGAACCATATCCAAAAATGAACCCACTCTCCACTAAACTATCTCTAAAAAACAATGGTTAACACATCTACCTGGTGCTAACTGCTCTCTGTTGGAGAATCTGCTTCTCTTTTCCAGATAGATGCAGATCCTAAGGAGAGAACCACTCTATCATACTTCAAAAGGGCCCCAGCTGAAACTAAGCATAATTGGGGAAACATGCAAGTATGCTGTTTTCTTGGTGATCCAGGAACCAGTACAATAGTGAAGGAGATAGAGAGAAAAATCAACCCCTACCAAACCAGATATCCAGAGACACAGAGGTGCCCAAGATCTCAACATAGAAGCAGACTTAAAATGAACCCAACATGGCTCAGGGAAATATTCGGGAGAGGGGGCAGAAAGAATGTCAGAGCCACACGTTGGGTCATGACACACAGAGACATTTCCTCCTACCTGAAACTAAAGGCTAACCCCACAATGCACAACTCATATACTCTAACAAGGAGGGTCCTGTTGGAGGGGGAAGGACATGGAGGAAGCTAACAATGGTACCAACTGGAATGTATTCACTGACTACAAAAATTTTTAAAAAATAAAAATAAAGAAAGAAAAAGAAAAAGAAATGCTGAGTGCACAGCAAGGGTAAAGACAAGTCCTGTCTTGTCCCAGACAAGGGCAGACTGGGCAGGTGAAATGCAAAAAAAAGGAGGGAGGTCAGGCCAGGCGGCCAACAAGGAGAGAGAGCAGACACGGCCAGGAAGGGGAACGGAGGGGAGGAGCGGCGTGGACGGCGACAGTTAAGCACTGGCCAGCACAGGCCGGCCAGGGAAGGCAGAGCAGGATCCAGACATAGCCAGGGGGAACCAGGGCTAAGCCAAGCCAGGGGAAGGCAGAGCAGGATCCAGACATAGCCAGGGGGAACCAGGGCTAAGCCAAGCCAGGGGAAGGCAGAGCAGGATCCAGACATAGCCAGGGGGAACCAAGGCTAAGCCAAGCCAGGGGAAGGCAGAGCAGGATCCAGACATAGCCAGGGGGAACCAGGGCTAAGCCAAGCCAGGGGAAGGCAGAGCAGGATCCAGACATAGCCAGGGGGAACCAGGGCTAAGCCAAGCCAGGGGAAGGCAGAGCAGAATCCAGACATAGCCAGGGGGAACCAGGGCTAAGCCAAGCCAGGGGAAGGCAGAGCAGAATCCAGACATAGCCAGGGGGAACCAGGGCTAAGCCAAGCCAGGGGAAGGCAGAGCAGGATCCAGACATAGCCAGGGGGAACCAGGGCTAAGCCAAGCCAGGGGAAGGCAGAGCAGAATCCAGACATAGCCAGGGGGAACCAGGGCTAAGCCAAGCCAGGGGAAGGCAGAGCAGAATCCAGACATAGCCAGGGGGAACCAAGGCTAAGCCAAGCCAGGGGAAGGCAGAGCAGGATCCAGACATAGCCAGGGGGAACCAGGGCTAAGCCAAGCCAGGGGAAGGCAGAGCAGAATCCAGACATAGCCAGGGGGAACCAGGGCTAAGCCAAGCCAGGGGAAGGCAGAGCAGGATCCAGACATAGCCAGGGGGAACCAGGGCTAAGCCAAGCCAGGGGAAGGCAGAGCAGGATCCAGACATAGCCAGGGGGAACCAGGGCTAAGCCAAGCCAGGGGAAGGCAGAGCAGGATCCAGACATAGCCAGGGGGAACCAGGGCTAAGCCAAGCCAGGAGGAAGGCAGAGCAGAATCCAGACATAGCCAGGGGGAACCAGGGCTAAGCCAAGCCAGAAGGAAGGCAGAGCAGAATCCAGACATAGCCAGGGGGAACCAGGGCTAAGCCAAGCCAGGGGAAGGCAGAGCAGGATCCAGACATAGCCAGGGGGAACCAGGGCTAAGCCAAGCCAGGAGGAAGGCAGAGCAGAATCCAGACATAGCCAGGGGGAACCAGGGCTAAGCCAAGCCAGGGGAAGGCAGAGCAGAATCCAGACATAGCCAGGGGGAACCAGGGCTAAGCCAAGCCAGGAGGAAGGCAATGTTGGACAAGGGAGGACAAGGCAAGTGCAAAGATGAAGAAAGAGGAGACAAGGATAGGCATGCAAATGTAACATGGATCACAAAGCCATTCAGGAGAAAGCAAGTCCACAGTTAAGATGAGGCACAGAAGAAAGGTGGCAAGACAAGGCAATGTGGAAGGCTAAGACAGGAGACTAAAATCAAGGCAGAAGCAAGGAGTAAGGCAAGGCAGCCCTGCAGGAATGCAAGAGGAGAAGGCAGGCTAGGACAGGGGGAAGACAAAGCAAGGCCAAGCAAGACAGAAGGCAACGACATGGAAGGGCATGGCCAAGTAAGAGAAGGAAAAAGGCAAAGTCAGGCCAGGCCAAATGCCAGTCAAGGGACCAGGCAAGGACAGGTGGAAAGTAAGGTAAATGCTAAGACACATAAGGCTAGGGGTCAGGAAAATCCAGGCTGGATGGAGAAGGGAGAAAAGAAAAGGCTAGGATAAACAAGAGGAAAGGCCAGGGGGAGTCATTGCCAATGAAGGACAGGAAGAATCCAAGTCCAGGCAATGGGAAGGCAAGGGATAAAGTACAAGGTCAGGCCAAGCAAGAGAAGGCAAAGGCCTGCAAGGGGAGGGAAGGCCAGGCAAGGCCATATGGGAGTCCAGGCCATGTGAGGGCGGAAGCAAGGCAAGGCAAGGTGGAAGACAAGGAGCAAGTGAAGGCAGGCACAAGGCACATTCAGAGGAACAACCACGAGGCTAGTAAGTGAAGACAAAAGCCAGCAATGTCAGGGGAAGGTATGGTCAGGCAAGATGGTATGCATGGCAACCAAGAAAACAATCCTGGGCTGGCAAGCCTGGGTAAAGGCAAGAGCCTGCCAGGCAGAAAGTAATGCCAAGCCATGCAAGATGGAATGAGATTCCAAGCCAGGTCCAGTGCGGGTCACGGGGGAAGCAAGGCCAAGCTAGGCAGGGGAGATGTGAAGGCCAAACCAGATCAAGCCTAGGGGAAGCCATGACCAGGCAAATTCCAGGAGAATCCATGTTTAAGTTTGGCCAGGGATAAAACATGCTGAGTCAAAGTGGAACTCTGAGGCAAGGAAGATCACAGACCTCAAACAAATCATAGTCCTCAATGTAAGACCAGAATCTCTGAAACAGATATTGAAAAAAAGTAGTGAAAACACTTCGAGATATAGCTGTATGGAAGGGCTTTCTGAATAAAGGCCCAGTTATCCAGGAAATAAGACAAACAACAAATAGAACCTCATGAAACTAAAAAGCTACTTTACAGCTAAGGAAACCATCAATCAAGTCAAGTGGCACCATATAGCCCATTTTGCATTGACCTCACTTCCTGGCCTGCCTGCCTGACCTAGCCTGAGTAGAGACAGAAGAAATGGTGGCACTCCCCAGCCACATTCATCATCCCCGGGCACTAAGGAGTGCACATAAGGTCCAGGTGAGTGCTCATCCACACCCTGTCTGCAAACATCCTTTTTTCCTTTGACTACAACCTAACCCATGTACACATGTATTGGGGATAAGTCCCATTTGACACTGATCTCACTCCCCACCTGCACTGCTGTGTCACACTTATTAGGGACACTTGAGCTGATTGCACTTTCTAGCCCCAGGCACTGAGTAGGACACTCAGGATACAGCTAGGTACTCTGCAATCTCCACACTCCACCCCTGACTGTGTCCACTCAGTTTGGTGGGTACAACCACACCCATGCACACTCATATGAGGGGTCAGGCCCCTTAGGTGCTAATCTCACACTGGTCTGTACTGCCCTTAGTAGGGAATCCAGAGCTGGACACTCTACCCAGCCTAGACCTACCTGAACACTGCACATACAAGGAGAAGCCTGTTCATTCTCCAGTGTGCTCAGCCCACACTTATGAATAGACCACGAGCCCATGCCCACATGATTCAAGAATAGACAGGACATGGGATCCACAAAAGCTGCTGTTGCTACATTCTTAGCCACATTCTATAGATGGGCAAACTCCAATGCAAAGCATAGAATACAAGAAAAACCAATCCAAGATATGCCCAGCCTGTGCCTGAGTGGAAGCCTCCAGTGAAAATTGACAGAGAATTCCAAACTGCAGGGCTAGAGAGCTGGCTTAGTGGCATTTTCCTAAGAAGCCTAAAAACTCATGCTTGAATCTCCAGGTCCCACATAAGCCAGATGCACAGTAACACAAGCATGCAATGTCACACATGTGCATAACGGGGCACATGAGTCTGGAGTTTGATTGCACTGGATGGAGGCCCTGGCATGCCCATTCTCTCTCTCTTTCTCTCTGCTTCTTTCTCTCTCTTGCATGCACTCTCTCACTCTCAAATAAATTAAAAAAAATAATTCTAAACTGTAATTATGATAAACATATTCAGCAAGCTGGATGAGACCATGAACAAATGGCTGAATGAAATAGAAGGAAAACAAACAGGGGATTCTGGATAAGATAGCAGCATAGGAGCCAAGCCAAACCAACTTAGCAAGGGACTTAAGCAAAACCACAGCAAAATGCTCCCTTCTTCTGAAAAGTGAAGCTGAATAGGTATTTTATTAGCCATAGAGGAGCAGCAGGAAAGACCAAGATCCAACAGAAAGGAGGAAAATGGCCAGAATCCCATTGAGGTGCTTGCAGCCCTGTTCTGCACACCATCCCAGCACCACCTGAGTACTGCCAAGCTACAGAAGCAGAGACCAAATGAGGGGATTTTCCAACCTCATCAGCCTGCTTGTGAAGACAAGAAACCTGAAGGGGAAAGACAGTGGAGATCAGCTAAGGACCCGCTGAAAGATGTGGGACTGGCTAAGCAGTTCCAGTGCAACTCCAGATTTCCTGCACCCTCCCATCCCCCAACAACAGAACAGTAAACCTCCAGATGCATTCATCTTCCAGTGACAGAGCACCCAGCACAGCTGATCAGAGCACCAGCTCCACAGAACAACATGCAGGGATCAAGGTGGGCCCTCAGCATTGGTGAGATTGGAAGCCACCCCAAACAGTAACAAGGCCAACTGACAAAAAAGTACATAGGCCTGCATCGGAAGTGCTAATCTTTCCTTCCATATCAGGGGAGGTTATGGGTTACATATTCTTGGTTGGATTTTCCATTCTCAAATAAGCTGTATTTTGGGGTTGACTATTGTTGCATTTGATGTTTTCAGATTTATAGGGCCTTTGTCTTTTGCTTCTGCCATTATTGGGTGCAGGATCTAATTCAGATCCAGGCTGACCTGGAAACCAATTCACAACAGAAATGTCAACCTTTTAATCCACCTGACAGAATTAATGTTGTAGAGCAACTCACACCCTTAGGGATTTGGGCTTTATAAGGATATCTGTTCTTTTTAATCCCCGTATTTGCATACTCAATGTTGGCTTTTATTGAATGTCCATATTGCTCAGTTGATGTTTAGAATTTGCCAGTAATTTGTCCCACCCAGCTCACTAGAATACTTGAATAGCAGGCAAACTCAACACCTAGGATTACTTCGGTCGCTGGATTGGAGTACAAGATCTACATGTGGCACCTTAAACTCATACACTGAAGGTACATAAAGTTGGATTTCAAAATCTAAAACTACCACAGATTATTAGAAAACCCAAGCATCAAATTAACTCAGGATGGAAAAATCACAACATTATAATACAAGAAACACAGAGAATCATGACATGAAATCCCACCAAAAATTATAAACTCATCAGAAATGGCCCCCAATTACACTATTTTAGAGAAAATGCTTGACAAATATTACACAAAAGTGATTTATCTATATATACTCAAAAAAATCAAAGAAGAACTCAAAGGAATCAAAGAAGAAAACAAAGGAATTAAAGAAGAAAACAAACTCCTGAAGGAATTCTAAGAGAACACAGGAAGCCAGCTTACTGAAATGAGGAGGTCTTTACAAGACATGAGTAAGGAAATAGAAATACTTAAGAAACACCAGGAAGAAATTCTAACTCTGAAAAATACATTCAGTCAAATAAAAATAACTCTGGGGAAACTCTCACCAGGAGAATAGATGAAGGAGGAGAACAGAATATCTAAACCAGAAGACCAGATGGCAGATATAATACAGTCCAACAAAGAGAAAGTCAAGCTAATGGGAAGGTAGGAATGGGGATTTCAAGATACCTGGGACACTATGAAAAGATCAAACATAAGAATTCAGGGTATAACAGAAGTAGAAGAATTTCAACCCAGAGGCTTAGTAAGCATTTTCAACAAAATCATAGAGGAAAAATTTCCCCAAATTGGGAAAGAAATGCCAATGCATATACAGGAAGCTTTTATAACGCCAGACAAAACCTGGAAAGAACCTCTCCTCAACATGTTATAATTAAACTACTAAACACACAGACCAAGAAAATATATTGAAAGCAGTTAGAGAGAAAAAGCAAGTTACCTACAAAGGCAAATCCATCAGAATAACAGCAGATTACTCAATACAGACCTTAAAAGCCAGAAGGGCTTGGAATGATGTATTCCAAGTTCTGAAAGATAACAACTATCAACCAAGACTACTTTTTCCTGCAAAGCTATCTGTCCAAATTATAGAGAAATAAGGACATTCCACAACAAAAATTGGATAAAGCAATGTACGATTTAAGCCAGCTCTATAGAATCACACTGAAGAGAAAGAAAAACACACACATGAGGAAATAAGGGGAAAAAAATCCTATACTCAAAAACCAGTTAAAACAAGCAAGTAAAGGGAAAACAGGAAGAACTACAAAATAAGAAGAATGCATATGTTTTCTTTTAAATTTTTTGTTTATTTTTATTTATTTATTTCAGAGCAACAGACAGAGAGAGAAAGAGGGAGAGAGAGAGAGAATGAGTGCACCAGGGCCTACGTTGTGCATCTGGCTGACGTGGGTCCTGGGGAATAGAGCCTCAAACTGGGGTCCTCAGGCTTCACAGGCAAGTGCTTAACCACTATGCCATCTCTCCAGCCCAGAATGCATATGTTTTAATAATTACTCTTAGTATCAGTGGCCTCAATGCCCCAGTCAAAAGACACAAGCTTGTAGACTTGATTAAAAGGCAGGATCCTGCCATTTGTTGCCTCCAGAAAACTCCTCTCTCAATGAAAGATAGAAACTGTCTTAGGGTGAGAGAATGGAAAACAGTTTTTCAAGCAAACAGGCCTAGGAAACTGACAGGATATACTGACAGGATAGACTTCAAATCAATATAGTGAGGAAAGATAAAGGTCACTTTATTTTTTTTCATTTTTATTTATTTATTTGAGAGCAACAGACAGAGAGAAAGAGGCAGATAGAGGGAGAGGGAGAGAGAATGGGCACGCCAGGGCCTCCAGCCACTGGAAATGCATTCCAGACACATGTGCCCCTTGTGCATCTGGCTAACATGGGTCCTGGGGAATCGAGCCTTGAACCAGGATCCTTAGGCTACACAGGCAAGTGCTTAACTGCTAAGCCACTTCTCTAGCCCCCTAAAGGTCACTTTATAATGAGTAAATTAACACTCCAGCAGGAGGACATTACAATCCTAAACTTATATACACCTAACATGGGGAACTCTAATTTCATCAAAAAAATGCTATTAGACTTAAGGTCACAGATAACACCAAACAAAATTGTAGTGGGTGACTTCAAAACTCCATTCTCATCAATGGACAGGTCATCCTGGTAAAAAATACACAGAGAGACATCTGGATTAAATGATGCCATGGAACAAATGGACCTAACAGATATCTAAAGAACATTCCATCCAAATGATGCAGAGTATACATTTTTCTTAGCAGCTCACGGAACATTTCTAAAATAGACCATATATTAGGACACAAAGCAATTCTTAACAAATACAGGAACATTTAAATAAACCCTTGTACTCTATCTGACAACAATGGGATTAAACTAAAAATCAACAACAAGAAAAACTACAGAGCATGCACAAATTCATGGAGGCTAAAGTGTACACTATTGAATAATTAATGGGTCATTGAGGAAATCAATAAATTCATAGAATCAAATGATGATGAGAATACAACATACAAAAACCTTTGGGACACAATTAAATTAGTTCTAAGAGGGAAATTTATAGTTCTAAGTTCCTATATAAGACATTAGAGAGTTCACAAGTAAACAGTTTAATGCTTCACCTTAAGACCTTGGAAAAAGAAGAACAAGACAAACCAAAAGTCAGTAGATGGGAAGAAATAATAAAGATTAGGACAGAAATTAATGAAATAGAAACCCAAAAAAACAATCCAAAGAATCAATGAAACAAAGAGTTGGTGCTTTGAAAGGATAAACAAGATTGATAAAACTTTAGCATATCTGACCAGTAAAAAGAGATGAATATTAATAAAATTAGAGAAGAAAAAGGCACCATCACAACAGATAACAAAGAACTTCAGAAAATCCTAAGGACATAAGTTAAGAATGAATATGCCTCTAAGTTTGAAAATCTGAAATAAATGGATAATTTCCTTGATTTAGATGACCTACCAAAATCAAATCAAGATGAGATAAATCATTTTAATAGGCCTATAATAAGTAAAGAGATCCAAGCAGTTATAAAAAGTCTCCCAACTAAAAAATGTCCAGGCCCATATGCATTAACTGGTCAATTTTACCAGATCTTCATGGAAGAACTAACACCACTGCTTCTCAAGCTTTTCCATAAAATATAAAAAGAAGGAATTCTACCAAACTCCTTCTACAAAGCCAGCATCACTCTGATACCAAAACCAGACAACAACATAACGGAAAAACAAAATTACAGACCAATCTCCCTCATGAACATAGATGGAAAAATTCTCAACAAAATAATGGCAAACATAATACAAGAATAGATCAGAAAGAACATTCACCCTGACAAAATATGCTTTATCCCAGAGATGCAGGGATGGTTCAACATATGCAAATCAATAAATATAATACAATATGTAAATAAACTGTAGCCCAGCCAACTTAAAGATGGAAAAAGCTGCACTGTGGGAGACAGAAGTCACCAGCAGTAAAAACAGTGGACACTGGAAGCCTCAAGTTTGGCCAGACAGGCTAAATGATCAAACGAGTGCAATAGTGACATGTCTACTCTAGGGAAAACCAATTGCTCTCTAATTGGACTGAAGGCCCACTCTATGGAAGGGAACACATGCCTGGTACTGAAAACCTAATCAAAAGCCTATGGCAGGGAAGGTCATGATCCTAAGGGGTATGAAGCCTACTCTTTTCTGGATAAATGTATATATTATTCTTACCAAAGTTCCCTGAAAGCACTACACTTAATATATATATTCATATATTAATGTTACTCTCATTTCTGGTTAGAGAATCTTCTCTTTTCAGATGGAGATGACCACTGGGATGACCCAGAAGGCAACATAATGTTGAGAAGAAGGCACAGAAGAGTGTCCAGCACTGAAACATCTCTATCACACTCCCAAAGGCTCAGGTTTCATTGTGGAAGAGGTGGCAGAAAGAATGTAAGATCCAAAGGAAGGGTACCACTCCTTACAATGCAAATTCCCAGACAGAAGTTGTCCTTCATATCCATGACCTTGCAGTGCCTAGTAACACATTCACAAGACTCTCAAATAGGTGAAAAAGATGATGACATCAAAATAAAAGAGAAACTAATGGAGAGAGGGAAAGGATATGATGGAGAGCGTGGTTGTGAAGGTGAAACTGTGGGAGGGGAGGGAAATGTCATGGTTTATTGTCTATAATATAGAACTTGTCAATAAAGAAAATTAAAACCCTCAATAGACAGCAGAATAAAATGGAGACTTAAAACAGGTCAATAGAGGGCTAAAGTAAATTTATTAGAACCAACAAAAAGAATTCAATGGACAGTGGAATGAACTCAGTGAGTACATGATCAAATGCAGGAACAAATTCCAAGAGACATTAAGAAAGTCAAGCCAAGCCAGGCATGGTATTGCATATCTTCAATCCCAACACTTGAAAAGCTGAACAAGGACTGATATGAGTTTGAGGCGAGCCTGAGAATAATTCCAGGTGAGGCTGGGCTAGAAGGGAGACCTTACTTCACAAAACCGCACCAAGAAAAAAGAAAAAGAAAAGAAAAACAAAGTCAAACCAACACATTAAAATTGAATTTAATAAAGAGATGAAGACACTAATGGAAAACTAATGGGAAACAAAAATGTACTTTCTCATTTTAAAGTCTCCCAAATGACAATAAATACTTGCAAGGGTATAAGGAAAAAGTAATTCTCATGAACTCTTGGTGGGAGTGCAACTTGTACAGACACTATAGAAATCAGTATGGAAAATCTTCAACAATCTAAAATTAGTTCTAGCATTTGACACAGTTATACCACTCCTAGGCACGCACCCTAAAGACTACTCTTTACTATAAAGATATGTGTTCAGCCATGTTTGCTCCTGCTTTGTTCACAATAGCTAGGAAAGGGCATCATCCCAGATGATCAACAATTAATGATTGGATCTCGATGAGGTAGTACATAAGTACAATGGAATTCTACCTAGTGGTAAGGAAAAATAAAATCATGAGACTTGTAGGAATATTGGATAGACCTGGAAAAAATTAAAATATGTGAGCTTACATAGGCCCAGAAAGACATATTCCCCATTTTCTTACTTATATGCAGATCCAAATATGGAATATATTGATTTGTTTATAGTGCTGGTAAGGAAGGAAGAATGGTGCTTGGAGAGAGAAGCAGGAAGGGATCAGAAGGTGACTGGACAGGCAAGTGGCAGAACAGAATACAGGGCTGAGAAGGTTCTTAGGGAACACTGAGGTAAAAAGAGAGAGGGTGGAGACACAAAACTAATGATTTTGAGTTCTATGTCATGTATCAGTACCACAGAAACCTTCCTCTTGGTTAGATAATTAAAATATAGAACATGGGGTAAGATGGCGGTTTAGGAGCCATGCAAAACCAGCCTAAGGAGGAATTTAAGGAAAACCCCAGCAAAATACACTCTTCTTCTGAAAAGTGAAGGAGAATAGGTTATTCTTAAATACAGTGGAAAAGCCGGAGAGACCAAGACCCACCACAAAGGAGGAAAATGGCCAAAGTCCCATTGAGGCAATTGTGGCCCCGTGATCTGCACATGCTGGCCCAGGGCAGTCCCGCCAGGCACACCAGGCAACAGGAAGTGGCAGCAGCAACAGAGACCAAGCAACAGATTTTTCAACTCCATCAGCCTTCTTGCAAACTCAAGAAATATGAAGGAAAGACAGCTGAGATCAACTAAAGAGCTAATGAAAGTGTGAGCAACTCCAGAAGTCTGAACTCTCCCATTCCCCACCATCAGAACCACGAACCTCCAGCATTCAGCACCCTGTGGTAGCACAGCCAGCACAGCGGATCAGAGATACAGCTGCACAGCACAACAAGGAGGGATTGAGGCAAGCACTCAGCATTGGTAAGATTGGAAGCCACCCCAAAATGTAACAAGGCTGACCAAAAAAATAAAAAATAAAAATAAATAAATAAAAAATAAAAAATAAAAAACATACTCAGTCCTGCAAAAGATAATCTCTCTTTCCTTGTCAGGGCAGGTTAAGGGTACATATTCTTGGTTGGCTTTAACATTTTCAAGTAACCTCTATTTGGGGGTTGAATTTTATTGCCTTTTGTGCTTTCATATATATTTAGGGCCTTTGTTTTTTGCTTCTGTCATTAATGGGGGCAAGGTCTGATCCAGATCCAGGCAGACCTGGAACCCAATTCAAAACAGAAATCTCTACCTCCCAGCTGACAAGATTAAGGGTGTAGGACAACACATACCCTTAGGGATTTTGGCTTTATATAACTATCTGTTTGTTTTGATCCCTACAATTGCATACTTTGTGCTGGTTAATATTGACTGTGTATGTTACTCAGTTGAAGTTTAGAATTTGACAGTAAATTATTCAACCCAGTCCACTAGAAAACTTGCTTAGCAAGCAAACTCAACACCTAGGATAACTTCTGTGGCTTGATTGGCAGACAAGAGCTACACCTGGCAACTTGAACTCATATCCTGAGGGTATATAGAGGTGGACTGCCACATCTGGAAACACTGCAGATAAGTAGAAAACCCAAGCACCAAATCAATTCAGGATGCAAAGTCGCTACAATGTAATACAAGAAACTCAAAGAATCAAAAGAATACAAAGTCCCACCACAAACTATAAATTCATCAGAAATAATCACCAATAAGACTGTTTTAGATGAAATGCCTGACAAAGATTTCAAGAAAATGATGGTATCTATGCTCAAAGAAATCAGAGAAGAAATGAAGGGAATCAAAGAAGAAAACAAAGGAATTGAAGAAAAAAACAAACTTCTGAAAGAGAACACAGGAAACACACTTAATGAAATACAGAGGTCATTAAAAGATGTGAGTAAGGAAATAGAAATACTGAAGAAAACCAGGCTGAAATCCTGGCTCTGAAGAACACAGTCAATTAAATAAAAAATTCTGTGGAAAGTCTCACTAGTAGAATGGATGAAGGACAGAACAGAATATCTAAACTAGAAGACCAGGTGGCAGAGCCAAGACAGTCCAGCAAAGAGAAAGACAAGCTAATAGCAAGGTATGAATGGGAATTTCAAGATATATGGGACACTAGGAAAAGATCAAACATAAGAATTCAGGGTATAACAGAAGAAGAAAAATTTCAATCCAGAGGCTTAGTAGGTGTTTTCAACAAAATCATAGAAGAAAATTTTCCTCAAATGGGGAAAGAAATGCCAATGCATATACAGAAGGCTTTTATAACACCAGACAAAACCTGGAAAGAACCTCTCCTCAACATGTTATAATTAAACTACTAAACACACAAACCAAAGAAAATATATTGAAAGCAGTTAGAAAGAAGAAGCAAGTCACCTACAAAGGCAATCCCATCAGAATAACTGCAGATTACTCAACACAAACTTTGAAAGCCAGAAGGGGTTGGAATGATGTATTCAATGTTCTGAACGATAACAAATGTCAACCAACATTACTTTATCCTGCAAAGCTATCTGTCCAAATTGATGGAGAAATAAGGACATTCCACAACTAAAACAGGCAAAAGGAATTTATGACAACTAAACCAGCTCTACAGAAGATACTTGAAGAAATTCTTAATGCTGAAGAGAAACCTAAACACACACAGGAGGATATAGGAAAAAAAAAAAAACCACACTCAAATAACAGTTAAAATAAATGAGTAAAGGGAAAACAGGAAACACTACCAAATAAGAAAAATGGCAAGAACAAATACATAACTTTCAATAATAACTCTTAACATCAATGGCCTCAATGCACCATCCTAAAGACACAGGCTTGAAGACTGAATTAAAAGACAGGATCCTGCCATTTGTTGCCTCCAGGAAACTCCTCTTTCAATAAAAGATAGACACCACCTGAGGGTGAAAGGATGGAAAATGGTATTTCAAGTAAATGGGCCTAGGAGACATGTAGGGGTAGCTATCCTAATATCTGATAGGATTGACTTCAAACTAACATTATTGAAGAAAGATAAAGACAGTCCTTTTATACTGATTAAAGGAACACTCCAGTAGGAGGACATTACAATCCTAAACATATATGCACCTAACATGGGGGCTCCCAGTTTCATCAAACACTATTAGACTTAAGGTCACAGATAACATCAAATGCAATTGTAGTGGGAGACTTCAATACCCCACTCTCATCAATTGACAGATCATCCCAGCAAAAAATAAGCAGAGAGACATCTGAATTAAATGATGTCATGGAACAAATGGACCTAACAGATATCTACACAACATTCCATCCAAATGCTGCAGAATATACATTTTTCTCAGCAGCACATGGAACATTCTATAAAATAGACCATATATTAGGATATAAGCAAATCTCCACGATTATAGAAAAATTGAAATAATCCCTTGTACTCTATCTGACCACAATGGGATTAAACTGCAAATCAGCAACAAGAAAAGCTACAGAGCATACAGAAATTCATGGAGACTAAACAGTACACTATTCAATGATTAGTGGGTCATTGAGGAAATCAATAAATTTATAGAATCAAATGATGATGATAATACAACACACCAAAACCTTTGGGACACAGTGAAGGCAGTCCTATGAGGAAAATTTATAGCACTAAGTACCTATATTAAGAAATTAGAGAGTTCACAAATAAACAATTTAATGCTCTACTTTAAGGCCTTGGGAAAAGAAAAACAAGGCAAACAAAAAGCAGTAGATGAGAATAAGTCATAAAGATTATGGCAGAAATTAATGAAATAGAAAACAAAAAATAATCCAAAGAATCAACAAAACAAAGAGTTTATTCTTTGAAAGGATGAACAAGATTAATAAACCCTTAGCAAATTTGACCAGAATAAATAGAGAAGAGACAAAAAGTAATAAAATTAGAGGTAAAAAAGGCACCATTAAAACAGATACCAAAGAAATTCAGAAAATTATAAGAACATACTTTAAGAATATATGTTCCTCTAAATTTGAAAATCTGAAAGAAATGTATGATTTTCTTGATTCAAATGACCCACCAAAATTAAATCAAGATGAGGTGAACCATTTAAATAGACCTATAACAAGTAGAGAGATCCATGCAGTTATAAAAAGCCTCCCAACTAAAAAAAGCCCAGATCCAGACAGATTCATTGGCAAATTTTACCAGACCTTCATGGAAGAACTAACACCAATGCTTATCAAACTTTTTCATAAAATAGAAAAGGAAGAAATTCTACCCAACTCCTTCTGTGAAGCAGGCATCACTCACATACCAAAACCAGGCAAAAACAGAACAAAAAAAAAAAAAAAAGAAAATTACAGACCAATCTCCCTTATGAACATAGACGCAAAAAGTTCTGAACAAAATATTGGCAAGCAGAATACAAGAATATATCAAAAAGATTATTCACCCCAACAAAGTTGGCTTTATCCCAGGGGTGCAGGGATGGTTCAACATATGCAAATCAATAAATGTAATACATCATATAAATGGTCTGAAGGACGAAAATCACATGATCATCTCAATAGATGCCAAAAAGGCATTTGACAAAATCCAACATCATTTCATGGTAAAACTATTACAGAAACTGGGACTAGAAGAAACATATCTCAACATAACAAAGGCTATTTATGACAAACCTACAGCCACCATAATACTAAATGGTAAAAAAAACTTGAAGCTTTTCCACTAAATTCAGGAACAAAACAAGGGTGTCCACTGTCCCCACTTTCATTTAATATAACACTGAAAGTCTTAACTGTAGCAATAAGGCAAGAGACATTCATAAAAGGGATATAAATTGGAAAGGAAGAGATCAAATTATCACTTTTTGCAGATGATATGATTCTAAACATAAAAGACCCTAAAAACTCTACCTGAAAACTGTTAGTCATGATAAACACTTTTAGCAATGTAGCAGAATACAAAATAAATACACAGAAATCAGTAGCTTTCCTATATACTAATAACATATGTGCGGAGAATAAAATCAGGGAGATTCCCACTCACAATTGCCTCAAAAATGAATAAATAAATAAATTACCTTGGAATAAACTTAACTAAAGAAGTGAAAGATCTCTACAATGAGAACTTTAAAACACTCAAGTGAGAAATTGCAGAAGACACAAGGAAATGGAAAGCTATCCCATGTTCTTGGATTGCAAGAAACAAAATTGAGAAAATGTCAATCTTACCAAAAGCAATCTACACATTTAATGCAATCCCCATTAAAGTTCTAATGGCATTCTTCACAGGAATAGAAAAAAAAATCCAAAATTTCATTAGGAAGCACAAAAAAACTCAAATAGCCAAAACAATTTTGAGCAACAAAAATAAGCCTGGTGGTATCATCATACCCAAGTTTAAGCTCTATTACAAAGCTATAGTAACAAAAACAATATGCTATTGGAACAAAGACACACATGTAGATCAATGGAACAGAATAGAGGACCAGATGTTAATATAGGCAGCTACAGCCACCTGATTTTTGACAAAAATGCCAAAAATATTCATTGGAGAGAAGACAGCCTTTCAACTAGTGGTCTTGGGAAAACTGGATATCTATATGTAGAAAACTGAGAATAGATCCTTATCTTTCCCCATGCACAAGAATCAAATCCAAGTGGATCAGGGACCTTAATATCAGGCATGAAACTCTGAAATTGCTAGAGGAAAGGTAGGGAGAACCCTTCAACATATTGGCATAGGTAATGACTTTCTGAATATAACCCCAATTGCACAGAAAATAAAACCACTAATCAACTACTGGGATCTTATGAAATTACAAAGCTTTTGCACAGCAAAGGACACTGTGAATAGAGCAAAGAGACAACTTAGATAATGGAAGAAAATCTTTGCCAGTTACATATCTGACAGAGGATTAATATCCAGAATATACAAAGAACTCAAAAAACAGAACAATAACAAATCTAATAACCCAATCAAAAAAAAAAATTGTGCTATGGAACTAAATAGAGAGTTCTCACCAGAAGAAATACAGATGGTATATAAACATCTGAAAAAGTATTCTACATAATTAACCATCAAGGAAATGCAAATTAAAACTACCTTGAGATCCCATCTCTTTCCCATCAGAATGGCTACCATCAAGAAAACAAATGACAATAAATGTTGGCGAGGTTGTGGTAAAAGGGGAACTCTTCTGCACTGTTGGTGGGAATGTAATCTGGTACAGCCATTGTGAAAATCAGTGTGGAGATTCTTGAGACAGCTAAGAATAGATTTGCCATATGATCCAGCTATAGCACTCCTAGGCATATATTAATGACTCTTCTCACTACCTTAGAGATACTTGCACAACCATGTTTATTGCTGCTCTATTCAGAACAGCTAGGAAAAGGAACCAGCCTAGATGTCCATCCATAGATGAATGGATAATAAAGATGTGGTACATCTACACAATGGAGTTCTATTCAGCGGTAAAGAAAAATGAAATTATGAGATTTGCAGGGAAATGGATGGATCTGGAAAGGATTATACTAAGTGAGGTGACCCAGGCTCAGAAAGCCAAACATCTCATGTTCTCTCCTATATGTGGATCCTCGCTACAAATGTATAGACTTGTGTGTGATATGGAACCAATAATCAGTAGCAGAGGCCCATAAGCTAGGAAAAGGCTATAGGGGAAGGAGGAGAGGGATGGTCTTAAGAGGATGGTATTGTGTATACGTAAGAAGGAGAACAGATTACAGGGAGGGGAAAGGCCTTAGCAAGGTCAGGGGAAGAGATGGTATAAAAGAAATATGGGGGAGAGGGTCAATCAAAATTCAATATATTCTGAATAAGACATATGAAACCAAGTTGGTGCTGAGCAGATAACCTTCTCCCTTTAGCCCAGCCAAATGAAAGATGGAAAAAGTTGCACTGTATGCAGTCCTATGTGAGAGAGAAGTCATTAGCAGTGAAAACAGTGGAGGGAATACATGCCTGGTACTGAAGACCTAATCAAAAGCCGATGGCAGGAGAGGTCATGAGCCTTAGGGGTATAAAGCCTGCTCTTGTCTAGATAAATTCATATATTACTCTCACCAGTTTGCCCTGAAATCACTATACTTAATGTTCATACTCATATATTAATATTATTCTCACTTATGGTTAAAGAAGCTTCTCTTTTCAGATGGTGATGACCACTGGGATGGCCCAAAAGGCAACATAGTGCTGAGAAGAACAGATGGAGGAGTGTCCAGCACTGAAACATCTCACATGCTCCAAGGCTCAGGGTCCATTGTGGAAGAGTGGTGGAAAGGATGTAAGAGCCAAAGGCAGGGTACCACTCCCTACATACATCTGTTCAGACAGAATTTGGCCTAGATATCCAAGACCTCACAGTGCCTAACAATACCCACACAAGACCCTCATAATAGGAGAACAGATGATGATATCAAATTAAAAGAGAGACTAATGGACAGAGGGAGGGGATATGACAGAGAGCAGAGCTATGAAGGAGAAAATGGGGGAGGGGATGGGAGGGAAGGAACATACCATGGTTTGTTGTCTATAAGTATAGAAGTTGTCAATAAAAAAGTATACATGAACTCTCTTTCTGTTCCCAGCACAGCCATGGCTCGCGGTCCCAAGAAGCACCTGAAGAGAGTAGCAGCTCCAAAACATTGGATGCTGGATAAATTGACTGGCGTATTTGCTCCTCGTCCATCCACTGGTCCCCACAAACTGAGAGAATGTCTGCCTCTGATAATTTTCTTAAGGAACAGACTTAAGTATGCCCTAACCGGAGATGAAGTAAAGAAAATTTGCATGCAGCGCTTCATTAAGATTGACGGCAAAGTCAGGACTGACATAACCTACCCAGCCGGGTTTATGGATGTCATCAGCATTGACAAGACTGGAGAGAATTTCCATCTGATCTATGATACTAAGGGTCACTTTGCTGTTCATCGTATTACTCCTGAGGAGGCCAAGTATAAATTGTGCAAAGTGAGAAAAATCTTTGTGGGCACAAAAGGAATCCCTCATCTGGTGACCCATGATGCTCATACCATTCACTACCCTGATTCTCTCATTAAAGTGAATGACACCATTCAGATTGATTTGGAAACTGGCAAGATAACTGACTTCATCAAGTTTGACACAGGTAACCTTTGTATGGTGACTGGAGGTGCTAACTTGGGGAGAATTGGTGTGATCACTAACAGAGAAAGACATCCTGGCTCTTTTGATGTGGTTCATGTGAAAGATGCCAATGGCAACAGCTTCGCTACCCGGCTTTCCAACATCTTTGTTATTGGCAAAGGCAACAAAGCATAGATTTCTCTTCCCAGAGGAAAAGGAATCCGCCTCACCATTGCTGAAGAGAGAGACAAGAGGCTAGCAGCTAAACAGAGCAGTGGGTGAAAAGGTCTCTAAGAGACATGTTGGAGATGCCTGCAGTTTTTAACATCTCTGAGTGACATGCTGGATAGGTGGTTTTACTTCAAATTAAACAGCATAATTACTCTTTTTAAAAAAAGTATACATGATAAAAAAAAAAGACTTAAAAAATTGCTGAACGAGAAGGAAACTATCAATGAACCAACAACAATCATATCAGCAAAATTGAACAGAATACACTCCTAGAGCATTCAGTTTTTTGAAAGCAGGCTTAACTTGATTGAAGAAAACATGAGAACCCTCAAAATAGATATGAATAAATTGAAGGTAAGTCAAGAAATGGAAGATCTCAACAACTGGTTGATTAAGCTTAATGAAAACTTGGTCAAATGCAAGAATGAACTCCAGGAAGAATCAAGAAAATCTGAACTCAAACCTAAATCCTACCTCAAAAAAAAAAAAAAAAAAAAAAAGATGAACAAGATGCAAAATAACACAATAGAACACAAAAATCAAATAGAAGTTATAAAAACATCTCTAGAACCCCTCACCAACAGACACTCATGTGGAAGGCAGAACCTCTGACCTGGAAGATAAGACAGAAGAAAATGATGAGGAGGCCAAATCTTTGCTAAGTTCAACATATCAAGAGAACAGAATATGAGGGAACTGTGGGACAATCTAAAACAAACAAACATCTGTATCATGGGCATACCAGAAGGAGAGGAAGTCCAGGCCAGAGGCATAGAGAACATATTCAACAAAATTATTGAGGAAAATTTTCTACACCTCTCAAAATAGAGGCCCATCCAGATTCAAGAAGTCTACAGAATAGCAAACAGACAGAACCAAAGAAGAAACTCTCCAAGACACATCATAGTTAAAACTCTTAACAAGAAAAGCAAAAAGAGAGTGTTAAAAGCAGTAATAGAGAAACAACTCACAACACACAATGGCAATCCCATCTGAATTATATCAGATTTCTCAGTGGAAGCCCTGAAAGCCAGAAGGGCCTGGAATGGAACACTTCAAAGTCTGAAAAACTATGGCTTCCAACCCAAGCTACTCTACCCAGCAAAAGTATCCCTCATAATAGATAGTGAAAGAAAAACTTTCAATGAGAAAAAAAGTCAACTCTATGATTATATAAACACAAAGCCAAACATTCAGAGAATACTTGAGGGTATAATACACACAGAACAGACAACCAATCTCAAGAGCTACTGAGAAGAAGATCACAATAACCAAAGTTGACCAGGCCCAAAATAGTATAAAACATAAGAAAGCACCAAACCCCATAAAAGATCTTATCATGGTAGGAATTAATTCAAACCTCACAGTAATAACCTAAACTACTAATAGTCTCAACTCACCCATCAAAAGACACAGGTTATCAGGATGGATAAAAAAAAAATGGACCCTTCTATCTGCTGTCTTCAAGAAATCTACCTCGCCACTAAACATAGACACCTCCTCACAGTGAAAGGTTGGAAAATGATATTCCAAGCAAATTGAAATAAAAGGCAAGCAGGTGTTGCTATATTAATATGTGATGAAATAGACTTCAAACCAGAAGTAATCAAAAAGGACAAAGAAGGCCACTTCTTAATCATCAAGGGAATAATCCAACATGAGCACATCACAAACATAAATATATATGTGCCAAACACAGCTGCTCCATCATTTATAAAGCAAAATCTACTTGTCAATAAAACAGAAATGAACACCAACACCATCATAGTTAGAGACTTTAATACCCCACTATCATGAATAGACAGATCATCCAAGCAGAAAATTAACAGGAAAATAACAGAGCTCAGCAACATCATAGATCAACTAGACCTAATCCATTATCTACAGAACTTTCCACCCCAACTCTACAGGACACACATTCTTCTCAACAGCCCATGGAACCTTCTCCAAAATTGACCATATATTAGGCCATAAAGCATGCCTTCATAAAGTCAGGAAAATTGAAGTAACTTCCTGCATCATGTCAGATCACAATGCTTTAAAGATAAAAATAAGCAATAAGAGACACATCAAGAACTCCACCAGTTCCTGGACACTAAACAACACACTTTTTAATAATGAATGGCTCATGGAAGAAATAAAAAAAGAAATTGTAAGATTCCTATAATTGAATAATAATGAAAACACAACTTATCAAAACTTATGGGACACAATGAAGGCAGTCATAAGAGGAAAATTCATAGCCCTAAATGCCTTCATTACAAAGACAGAAAGATCCCAAATCCATAACCTGACTGTCTACCTAAAGGTGCTGGGAAAGCAAGAAGAATCCAACCAATAGAGCACAAGATGGAAAGCAATAATCAAGATTACAGCAGAAATTAGTGAATTGGAAACTAAGAAAATAATTTTAAAAATCAATAAAATGAAGCACTGGTTCTTTAAAAAGAAGTAAACAAGATTGATAAACCCCTGGCAAATTTATCAAGCAAAAATGAGAACTCTGAAATTAGCAAAATCAGAAATGAAAAAGGAGAGATCACAACAGACATCAATGAAATTAGAAGAATAGTCAGGGCATAATTCCAAATCCTCTACTCCACCAAATTAAATAACCTGGAAGAAAAGTATGAATTCATAGACACATACCACCTTCCAGTACTAAACGCAAAGAAGATTAATCTCCTAAACAAACCTATCACATTCATGGAGATTGAAAAGGTAATCAAAAACCTCGCCCTCAAAGAAGTCCAGGATCAGATAGCTTCTCAGCTGAATTCTATCAAACCTTCATTGAAGAACTGAAACCAATTTTTCTCAAACTATTCTGCATAATTGGAGACAAGGGAATCCTTCCTGACTTCTTTTATGAAGCTAGCACCACCCTAATACCAAAACCAGACAGAGATGCAACAAGGAAAGAAAATTATAGGCATATGTCCCTAATGAACTTAGATACAAAGATCCAGGAAAAAAATTCATGCAAACTGAATTCAACAACACATCTAAAGCATTATCTACCTTAATCAAATAGGCTTCATCCCAGGGATGCAGGAATGGTTTAACATACGGAAATCAGTCAACATAATACACCACATAAATAAGCTAAAACATAAGAACCACATGATCATCTCAATTAATGCAAAGAAGGCCGTTAGCCAAAAGCAACACCACTTCATGATCAAAACACTAAAACAAATAGGCATGGAGGATTTATATCTCAACACAATAAAGGCTATATATAAAGAGCTGCTAAAGCCCAAATAATACCTAATGGGTAAAAACTCAAGGAGTTCCCACTGAGATTGGGAACAAGATGGGGTGCCTACTCTCACCACTGCTCTTCAACATAGTAATAGTAGTACTAGCCCAAGTAATAAGACAGGAGAAAGAAATAAAAGGGATTCAAATTGGAAAGAAAGAAGTCAAGTTAGCCCTATTTGCAGATGACATGATCCTATATATAAGTGACCCGAAAGTCTCCATCTCAACACTTCTAAAGGTGATAAATTCTTTCAGAAAACTTCCAGGATACAAAATCAATGCACAATAATCAGTAGCTTTTCTATTTGCAAGGGAAAAATATACAGAGAAAGAAATCAGTGAGGCTGTTCCATTTTCAATAACAACAAAAAGAATTAAATACCTTGTAATAACACTAACCGAGAATATGAAAGACCTTAATAATGAAAACATACAACACTCAAAAAAGAAATAAAGGAGGACTTGAGAAGATGAAAAGACCTCCCATGTACCTGGATAGCTATAATTAATATTGTGAAAATGGAATTGAATTGAAATTCAACCAAAAGCAATATACAGGTTTAATACAATACCAAAAAAAAAAAAATTACCAGCATCATTCTTCACAGAGATTGACAAAGTGATCTCAACATCCATATGGAATAGCAAAGGGCCTCAAATATACAAACATATACTCAGAAAAAAAAGCACTGGAAGTATCACCATAGCCTATATAAAGCTATGTTACAAAGCCATAGTGACAAAAACAGCATGGTATTGGAATTAAAACAGAAACATAGACCAATGGGACAGAATTGAGGACCCAGACCTTAGGTCAAGTAACTACAGCTGCTTGATCTTTTGTAAATGTGCTAGTAATGTAGACTGGAGAAATAACAGCATCTTCAACAAATGGTGTTAGACAAATTGGAAGACCCATAGGTAGAAAAATGAAATTAAACCAAATCATTTTGCCATACACAAAAATTAAGTCCAAATGGATTAAAGACCTAGATATATGACTTGAAATTCTTTAACCACTGGAAGAAAAAATAGGAGACACTGTACACCATATAGGAATGGGAAAAGACTTTCTGAACAAAACCCCAGTAGCCCCAGGACATTAAACAAGAACTCAACCAATGGGATCTCATGAAGCTAGAGGGCTTTTGAAGAGACAAACAAACCACAAGCAGAGCCAATAGATTATCCACTGAATGGGAGAAAATCTTTGCCAGCTATATCAGAAGCCTAATATCTAGAATCTCCCAATAAATCAAAAAACTAAACAATGAAAAATCAAACAACCCTCTCCAAAAGTGGGGTAGAGAACTAAATAGGAAATTCTCAGAGGAAGAATTAGAGATGACTAATACACACTTAAGAAGCATCTGTAACTATTAGGGAAATGCAAATTAAGACAACTATAAGATTCTACCTTACCCCAGTAAGGATCGCAAGCATTAAAAAGTTAAGTGAAAACAAATTCTGGTGAGGATATGGAGAAATAGAAACCCTCATTCACTGTTGGTGGGAATGTAAGCTGGTGCAACCACTGTGGAAATCAACATGGAGACTACTGAAAAAGATGAATATACAGTTACCAACAGACACTGTTATTACCTTGCAGGGAATTTACCCTAAAAGCTCCACATAACCATGTTTATAGCTGCTCAATTCATAATAGCTAAAAACTGGAACCGACCTAGGTGCCCACTATTGGATGAATAACCAAAATGTAGTATATCTACATGATGGAATTCTACTCAGCTGTAAGAAAAAGTGACACATTGAAATTTGTAGAAAAATGGTCAAAACTAGAACAGATAATTTTAAGTGAACCCACACAATCACAGAAATACTGCCATCACATGATCTCACTCATCTGCAGTTCCTAACCTGGATCAGCCCGAGTTGCTGACATACCTGAATGGCATCTCAAGGCTTGTACAATAGGGAGGGTAGGGCTTGGGGGAAGGGAAAGTTTGGGTGTTACACAAATTGAACCCAAATTGAACTGGTACCATAGATTTCTATATCCTGGAAGTCAGACTAAAAGCTGGACCCCTCAAGAGGACCTTAGGGGGAATACCTGAACAAAAGGGCTCTAGAGAGGATGGGATGAAATCTAACTTCAAATATCTCCTTTTTCTCCTTCTCTGTATTTTTCTTTTCCCTTGGCATTGGCCTGTAATTCCCTGTACCAGGATGTTGTCTACATCCACAATGATCAGAGAGACCTACTAGATCTCCCAAATCAAACAAGACAGACTTCTTTCAGAGCACTTGATTACCCAGCAGAGGTAAATTGTAAGACCCTACTGCTGAAGACACCATACACTGTTGGCCCCACCCACAGAGAGACCTGGTTGGAATCTGGAGGAGATCCAGTCCTCAGACAATTAGCCCATTTATTTCTGAAAGGTGCTACATGAGCTACTGGGGGAAAGTGGCCAACATCTGTTCAAGCAACTCAAAGTCTATGTGACTCAGAAGCAAACAACTTGATGTGATGCTCACACAAGTACGATAGTGGTGCACAGCCATGGTGGGTAACCAGCTGCTCTTGGGTTGGCTAATAGATCTGCTCAGTGGAATAGAAAACATATCTGGATCTGGGAAACAAGTCAGAATCATATCCAGATAATGATTTTGTTTTCCATTGTCAAGCTCCCACTAACCTTAGACTATAAGAGTCTGCATCCTTTCAATTCTCTCTAAATTAATGATGATTATCCCATTTAACCAGTGCTGACTTCCCTCTCCATTGGAGAATCTACTTCTCTTTTTCAGATTGGAGCTGGACCTGAGGAGATAAATGACCCAGTATACTCCACCCTGACCCCAGGTGAAACCACAGTGGAACTGGAGAAATGAGCAAGAATGCTGCTTTCTTAGTGAATATGATATCAGCACAAGGGTGATGTAAATAGACACTAAGTACACTCAACACATACAATACCAGAGATCCAGAGGCTCCTAGGTGCCTATCAACTAAGTAGGCTTAAAAGTCTACCAGCATGACTCAGAGAATTTTGCATAAGAAGGGGCAGAAAGATTGTTAGAGCCACAAGTTGGGACATTTTGCACAGAGACATTGCCTCTGTCCCCCATAATGCATGACTCACATTCCCCATGGGATTGACCTTAATCCCAAATGAGGAAGGCCTCTTCAGAAAAGGGGCAGGGAGGAAGGAAAGGATGGTACCAACATGTGTTGTTTACATGTTAATATGTTCATATCTGTTAAAAACATAAAATAAATAGAATAATACAAAGCACTAAACATGCACCATCTGATATGGCAACCACATGTCAATATTAGACACTTGAAATGTGATGATTCCAATTTAAAATTGGTTATATATTTAAATTACATTTTAGATATATTGATTAAAACTAAATGATTAAGGGAAAAAAATCTAGACGAAGTCAACTTAAACACAATTTAGAAATTTCAATGGCTACTTTATTTCCATATATTGTAAAATGATTTCAGAAACAGATTGAGCATACAATTGATGTACAAAACTGGAAATTGTTTGGGGATTTACAAAACTTTATAAAATATAACACTATTTGTAAATTCAAGTTAATTTTACAGTGCATTGCAATGCAAAGACAATGCTTCCTCAGATACGCAGTTTAGTGAAACTTGCAAGTCGACTGCCTTGACCATAGTTATACACATGTTTCTTTTTCAACTCTTCAGGCCTTGGGAGATATTTGCTCCATCATGGGATTTTTTTTTTTATAAAGACTGTTTATTTCCAAAGGTTTTATAAGAAGACTTTTTCATTCTAAAATAATGTGAAAGCAGATGAATCTGCATCTAAAAATGCCTTACTGAAAGCAAAAGCTCATGCAATATACTATTTGTAAACTAGTGATAGATGTCCAACCAGCTCTTCAAAATGGCAATATATTAATTTAAACATATATGTGACCATTGTGAGCTGGTGCTTGTAAGATGTAAACATATAACCAGAACTATTTTAGGAAAAGAATGTATTCATATAGAATGAAGAGACCTCTAAATTTAGTTCTTTGAATTACACTCATTCATAAAGATTCATTTTATCATCACCAAGAGCAAAAGTGTATTTAAATCAACCAAAACCTGAGACGGTCTGGGCTTGTTTCATATAACAGTGTTTTTACAAAAAGGCACCACTTGGTATTTCTCTAAACCATATTGTCACTGGTGTGTTAATGGCAGAAATATGCCAATATTATTAACTAATTACATTACACTCTTGTTCCCATTATTCTGTACTTATATTTTTCCATGTAACAGTGAAAAAAGTTCAAGATCTGTTAAATAAACATCTCTCCCCAATTTACAAGAAAATAACCAAAACTTTATCCCATATATTTGCAACAATATATCGCTGTCAGGCCTAGGAAGGAGCAGAAGGCAAGCGGGTCTACTTTCTATTGGAGATAGAAAAAGAAAAGTTTATCAGGCGAATTCACAGTTAGACAGTAATTGAGAGAGAGAAAAAAATTGACATTTCCCCCACAGCTGATTTCTCAGATAGTCAACCCAATAAAATATTTCAAAATATGTTGTTAGTCGCTGCTGTCATCATCAACATCATCATCAGATACATTGTTTAAAGGAGACCTCAATGATTGACTATAACAGTTTGGTCTAGTGGGCTGGCATGTGGCCATGTCCCCAGTGGAAAGCAGGTCATAGCAGAAGTCAAAAATCCGCACAGGCTAAAGAAGAATGGCTAGGGAAAAGAAATCTCTTTTCAGAGCAGGGCCCATTGTCGCGTACAGGTAGGGGTCCTGGGCCACTGAGAGTTAAAGAGGACCTGAGCTGTTG
This sequence comes from Dipus sagitta, assembly GCA_036346955.1. Taxonomy (NCBI): domain Eukaryota; kingdom Metazoa; phylum Chordata; class Mammalia; order Rodentia; family Dipodidae; genus Dipus; species Dipus sagitta. The sequence goes on along the minus strand of CM070791.1, from coordinate 2,352,250 downwards.
GGCATGGCTAAAGGCTCCAGGGCCACAGGAGGTTGCAGCTGGTCTAAAACCCAATACCCTCTGGTCCGAGGCTGGCAGGAGTGAGGCCGTTAACCTCCCCCTTGGAGGGTGCACTGAGCCTAGACCTGGATGGCCTTGGCCTTGGGCCCTGGGGCTGGTAGGAGTGAGGCCACTCCCTCCCCTCAGCCTGGGACACCTGCACATCCTGGTAAGTCTTAGGTTTTGCTTTCCCCAGAGCCTTGTGACTACTTGCTTATATGTTAATGAGGTATCAACCAACAGCCTTCACACAGCCAATCCCCCTATGACCCACACTCCATACCTTTTCCCACCTCTACTTAGACCCCATGTCCCTTTCCCACTCACTGTGATGTCACTACATGCTAATTCGGCATCAGCAGGACCTTTGAACTAACCAATCCCCTTATGACCCATGCCTACTTGTACTTCTTCCCACTCTTTTCACAAACACTAATAAACCCACTCCCCAGACAAATAAATGAGCTGTTCTCTGAAGCTGTCTCCTGCATGTTTCTTCTCGTTGCACTCATAGTTGCTCAAGGCCCTGCTCTGCAGTTGCCTGGACACACCTGGGAGACTGATGCACAACAGCCCCAGGGCGGCAAGAAGCACAGCCCACAAACAACAAAACTACATTTTCAGCAATGGTGATAATTAACAGGTGTAAATTTTGCTTTCTGACAGTGCATACATACAGTAGCTTCAGAGTCAGGAACCCAGACAATAGCATGTCCATTACTGGGTGTCTTCTCACTTTTGGAGAGTATGGTGGGTTGATTCAGGTTTCTTCTATGAACCTAGCTGTTCTGAATGCTATGTTCTGAGCTGATTGAGATTTGGGAATTAATGCTTCTTGGAAGCAGTGTATTGTTGGGGGTGGGCTTATGGGTATAACAGTCAGTTTCCCCTTGCCAGTGTTTGGCACACTCTCGTGTTGCTATTGTCCATTTTATGTTGGCCAGGGGGTGATGTCCACCCTCTGATCATGCCATCATTTCCCCCTGCCATTGTGGAGCTTCCCCTTGAGTCTGTAAGCCAAAATAAACCCTTTTATCCCCCAAAGCTGCTTTTGGTTGGGTGATTTTTGCCAGCAATATGAACCTGACTGCAACATTAATGTTGGTACCAAGAGTGGGGTTGTTGTTAGACACCTGACTGTTTGCCTTTGGGGGCTGATTTTCAAGAGGAATGTGGAAGGATTTGAAACCTTGAGCTGACACCTTGTAGTGCTGTAAGTATAGCTTGATGGGCTATTCTGGTCAGAGTTGAAAGACTTGAATGCAGTAAGAACAATGGAATGTGAGGTTTGCCTTATGAGGGTGAGAAAGAGCTTTGCTCAGACTGGTCTAGAAGCAGTTTGTGTGAGAGGCTCGCTATTATGCCCCTGTCCTGAGAATTTGTGCAGGGTTGCTTTGCGTAAAAATGGACTGATGTGAGCAGGGGTATATGGCCCAGAAAGAAATCTTTGGGCTGAAACCTCTGCCCCTTCAGCTGCAACTATATGAGAGATTACAACCTTTGAGTTTGGGTTAGCTGACCTGCACTGGAGCAAAAGGAAGAATGTAGACTGTTTTGAAGGGGTCTGAATGTTCAAAGAGTGTCCTGTTCTTCAAAGGCTGCTTTGTTTTCCCCTGGATTAACAAATTGGAACACTACCTGGTGTTATGGAGTATAAGAAAAGCAGGAAAGAGAGGGTCAGTGAATTTGCAACATGGTCTTGTGTTTTGGAAATAGTCATGGGCAGTGTGAAGTAGGTTTGCTAGATTGCCTGCATGGAGATTCAATGGAGCCGTGAGGATGGACTGTGTGTTGCAGGGGTGATGCCAGGACCACAAGATGGCTACTAAGGAAAGCTGCCAGCCCTGGATGAAATTTTCTAGGACTGTGAGCAACCTAGCTGGGGGAGGAGGGAGCGCGGTGCAGAATTGGAACTCCAGAGACTTGTTGCTGGTTAGAAGTATCAGTCTTGGAGATCTGTCACTGCCTAGACTTGTTGTACTTGGAGGTAGAGTTTGATGTTTGCCCTGTTTGAATCTTGCATTGGTTGAATATTTCTTTGCCATGTTCATTGCCACCTTTGCAGTGTGAATGTTTATTCTGTGCCATTATGGTTTTTATAACTATATATTTTTGGTATTAGGGCTCAGTTAAAAGACTTTGGACTATGGGGATGTTTGAACATCAATGGGATTGATAAAACTATGGGACTTCTAAAGTTGGATGAGTGCATTGTATTTATATCATGTATGGTTATCAGCTTATGGGGGCCAGAGGTAGAACGTGGTGTTTTGATTCAGGTGTCTCTCATAAACTTAGCTGTTCTGAATGCTAGGTTTCCAGCTGATAGAGATTTGGGACTTAATGCCTCCTGGAGGCAGTGTATTGTTAGGGGCAGGGTTATAGGTATTATAGCCAATGTCCCCTTGCTAGTGCTTGGCACACTCTCCTATTGCTATTGTCCACCTTATGTTGGGGATGATGTCTACCCTCTGCTCATGCCATCATTTTCCCCTGCCATCATGGAGCTTCCCCTGGAGTCTGTAAACCAAAATAAACCCTTTTCTTCCAAGAGCTGCTCTTGGTCAAGTGATTTCTGCCAGCAATGTGAACCTGATTGCAACAGAGAGTAAATCTGTAACACATTTATTTATGTAATTCATCTATTCTGACTTCTCGATGGCAGTGACCGCATACATTGAATGATTTAGTTGGTATCTTGATAAGCCACTATTTTTTAATTTCCCTCTATCTTTGATGGAATCAGTGGTGACATTCTCTAAGAGAATTATATGTTGTTTGTTGTACTTTTTCTTCTGGATGACAGTGTAGAATATCTAGATACTAGAAGATCATTTAATAAGAAAACCTGCTTTGCTTTAGCTTCTTTCTGCACAATGTAGTCAATACTTCTTCTCCAATTAGCACCTGTCCAGGTATAGCTAAGGGTTGACCAAAGCGATTTTCAACTATACTTATTGTTGCGGTCAGGTTTGCATTGCTGGCAGAAATCACCTGACCAAGAGCAACTTTTGGGGGGAAAAAGGATTTATTTTGGCTTACAGACTCAAGGGGAAGCTCCATGATGGCAGGGAAAACAATGGCATGAGCTGAGGGTGGACATCACCCCCTGGCCAATAATAAGGTGAACAATAGCAACCGTAGAGTATGCCAAACACTGGCATGGGGAAACTGGATATAACACCCATAAGCCCGCCCCCAACAATACACTGCCTCCAGAAGGCTTTAATTTCCAATTGCCATCAGCTGAGGGACTAGCATTCAGAATACCTAATATGTGTGGGGCACCTGAATCAAATCACCACATTTTGCCCTTGGCCCCTATAAACTGATAATCATACATGTTGGAAAATGCAATGCATTCACCCAACTTTAAAAGTTCCCATAGTTTTTATCAATTCCATTGATGCTCAAACATCTTTTAGTTGAGCCATAATACCAACCCCCCCCAAAAAAAAAAGCCATAATGGCACAGAATAAACATTCACATTGTAAAAGACGGCACTGGGCATAGCAAAGGAATATTCAACTAATACAAGTTAAACAGGGAAAACATCAAACTCTGTAGCTCCAAGTCTAACAACTCTAATCAATGCCAAATCTCCAAGTCTGATAATTTACCAGCAACAATTCTCTGGAATTTCAATTCTGTCCCTCCATCTAGGCTACTCATAGTCCTGGAAAACTTCATCCTGGGCTGGCAGCTATCCTCAACAGCCATATCATAGTCCAACATCTCCACTGGATCTCCAGTGCAATCCATACTTTATCCTCATGGCTCCATCAGGTCTTTATACAGGCAACTCTTTTTCACACTGCCAATAGCCATTTCCAAAAACCAAGACAGCATTGCAAACTCAATGACTCTCTCTTTCCTGCATTTCTTAAACTCCACAATACCACGTAGGGTGCCAATTTGTTAATCCAGGGGGTAATAAAGCATACTTTAAAGAACAGGACACTGTTTGAGCATTCAGGCCCCTTCCAAAGAATCTACATTCTGCCTGTTACTCCAGTGTAGGTCAGGCTAGTTGGCCCAATCTCAAAGAGTGTAATATCTCATATAAATTGCACTTGAAGGGGCAGAAGATTTGGCCCAAGGATTTCATTTCTGTGCCATATCCCTCTGCTCACACCAGTCTGTTTCTACACAATGAAACCCTGCATAACTTCTCAGGACACAGCTATAACAGAAAGCCTCTCACACAAGCTGCTTGTAGCCCAGTTCAGACAAAGTTCCATTTCATCCTCATAAGCCAAACCTCACAATCCATCATTCTTATTGCATCTGGGTCTTGCAATTCTGACCAGAAGAATCCACTGAGCTGTACTTAGAGTACTTCAAGGTGTCTCTTAGGCCAAAGTTTCAAATCCTTCTACTTTTCCTTTAAAAATCAGCTCCAAAAGGTCAAAGCCATATAGTCAGGTGTCTAGTAGCAACCCCACTCTCAGTACCAACATTCCTGTTGCAATCAGGTTTGCATTGCTGGCAGAAATCACCTGACCCAGAGCAGCTATTGGGAAAAAAGGTTTGTTTTGGCTTACAGACTCAAGGGGAAGTTCCATGATGGCAAGAAAAAATGATGGCATGAGCAGAGAGAGGGTGGACATCATCCTCTGGTCAACATAAGATAGACAATAGCAACAAGATAGTATGCCAAACACTGGCATGGGGAAACTGGCTATAACACCCATAAGCCTGCCCCCAACAATACACCACCTCCAGGAGGCGTTAATTCACAAATATCCATCAGCTAGGAAGACTAGCATTCAGAATACCTCAATTTATGTGGGACATTTGAATCAAACCACCACACTTATGCATCTAGTGTTTGCTTCACTGTTTGCCAAATTATCCACCATCTTTTGCTAATCGCCTGACCAGGTGCAGGCAGTGGTGGACACTGCGAAGTTCCGACTCTTCCTGGGCATGGCCTCCAGGCGAGAACTCTGCCTACTCTCCCCCTACACACACTGGCCCAGCCTTGCAAGGTGTTGTGACCTGATGCTGCCAGCATGATCCAGATGTGGCAGGATGGTGGGAGGACAGCTGGGTTCGCAGGTGACTCCCCGTCCCTTCGCAGGAACCCCACAATGACTGCCCAGACTGGCTTCCCATCTATGAAACTTTTAAGCAAGGTCTAATACAAACACTTCTCCAGCTCTTTCATGAATGGAAAGGGAAAGACCACTACTATGTATTTATGAAGCCATCCAATATCAAAAGTGCCTATGAGGGCTGGAGAGATGGCTTAGCGGTTAAGCGCTTGCCTGTGAAGCCTAAGGACCCTGGTTCAAGGCTCCATTCTCCAGGACCCACGTTAGCCAGATACACAAGGGGCGCATGCGTCTGGAGTTCGTTTGCAGTGGCTGGAAGCCCTGGTGCACCCATTCTCTCTCTCTCTCTATCTGCCTCTTTCTCTCTTGTCACTATCAAATAAATAAATAAAAGTGAACAAAAGTGCCTATGAAAAAGCCTCATTAATGCTATAAAAGTCGTCCACAAAGAAAACTTCAAGGCACTGAAAAACTATTCTAAAAGATACTGCATGTTGAACTGGATTGTTAAAACCGACCTTCCATGCTTCTGGGTTGGTAGAACTAGTATTCTTATATGGATATGCTAACAAAAGCAATCTACAAATTCAAAGTAATTCCATCCAAACTGCCTATTGCATGCTCCTTTAAAACTAGAAAAATTCTATTCAGTTCATATCAAATTGCATAAGCATAGTAAACCTAAGCTGAAGGAATACTGGAGAAGGTAATGCAGTTTGTGGTCTACAATCATACTATAGACCAATGTACAAAGACAGCATGATATTTGCACAAAAGCACATAGTTCAATGGAACAGTATAGAAAAAGACAGAACTAAAAGTACACACATAGTAACATGATTTCAACAAAAGTATCATAACATTCACTGGACTCTTTTCAACCTGTATGCTCCAAGTGTCTACACAGTCTTCAACTACTCTTTGCCCTTTCGAACTTTTGTGTGTGAAAACCTCCTTTCATTCCCCCCTGCCTTTTTTTCTCCTTTATTCCTCTCCTCCATTACAATAAAGTCTTGGATAGAAAAACAACAACACAGACTTCCAGGTAATATGACTGTATAGGAGTCACACCAATCCAGCTTAGGGAGGGATTTGAGCAAAACCACAGCAAACTACACTCTGTCTGAAAAGTGAATGGAGCATAGATTTTTATTGGCCACTTTGGAGAAGCAGGAGAGTCTAAGATCCATCAGAAATGAGGAAATTGACCAGAATCCCATTGAGGAGCTTGCAGGCCAGGACCTGATCAGCACAGAACCACATGGATCTGCACACCCACCCTGCACCCAGCTGCATGCGCAGAGACCAAACAAGGGATTTTCTAACCTCATCAACCTCCTTGCAAAGTCAAGAAATCTGAAGGGGAGACAGCAGAGCAAATGCTGAAAGGGGCACAGGCTGGATCAGCTGAGGAGTTCCAGTACAACTCTAGGCTTCCTGCACTCTCTCATCCCCATACAACAAGACCATGACACTCCTGAAAACATATTCAGCTCCTGTAAGGCCAGTAAGCTAGAAAAAGTCTATTAGGGAGGGAGGAGAGGGAAGAAGGATTTTAGAGGATGGTATTGTATATATGTAAGTAGAAGAACAGATTACAGGGAGTGGAATGGCCTAAGTGAGGCCAGGAGAAGAGATTAAGAGAAGGATGGGGGGCGGGTCAGTCAAAATTCAAGATATTCTGAATAAGACATATGAAAGCCCACTTTTTTGGATAATGGAACATCCAGAACCCATAGATTGCTATTAGAAAACTTTCAGTGCCAGGGACAGGATACTTTCCAGTGAGTTGTTTGCCAGGGAGGTCCCTGTTGCCTCCAAAATATTACAGGCTATTGCCAAGGCCCTTGGTTTTCCATGAGTAACAGATGGTAAGACCCTGTTACTGAATACTTCACAAGTCTGGGCAGCAAGGTCACTGAGAAATCAAGCTGGTGCTGAGCTGAAAAACTTCTCCCTGTAGACCAGCCAACTGAATGCTGGAAAAAGCTGCACTGCATGCAGCCTTATGGAAGACAAAAGTCATCAGCGGTGAAAACAATGGACACTGGAAACCTCAAGTTTGGCCAGACAGGCCAAATGACTGAACAGATGCAATAGTGGCATGTCTGCTCTGCGGGAAACCAACTGCTCTGTAATTGGACTGGAGGTTCACTCTATGGGAGGGAATACATGCCTAGTACTGAAACCCTGATCAAAAGCCTATGAAAGGGGAGGTCATGAGACTTAGAGGTATAAAGCCTCCTCTTTTCTGGATAAGTGCATATATTATGCTGACAAAACTGTCCTTTAAGCACTGTACTTAATGTTTATATTTACATATTAATGCTACTCTCACCTTTGGTTAGAAAATCTTTTTTTCAGATGTCAGTGACCACTGGGATGACCCAAAAGGCCACATAGTGCTGAGAAATGACAGAGGAGTGTCCAGCACTGAAACATCTCTATCATACCCCTCAAGGCTCAGGGTCCATTGTGGAAGAAGTGGTGGAAAGAATGTAAGACCCAAAGGAAAGGTACCACTTCTTACAATGCAACTGTCCAGAAAAAAATATTTGCCTTCATATCCATGACCTTGCAGTGTCTAGCAATACCTTCACAAGACCCTTATAATAGGAGAAAAAGACAATGACATCAAAATAAAAGAGAGACTATTGGAGAGAGGGAGGGGAGATGATGGAGAGCAAAGTTGTGAAGGGAAAATGGGGAAAGAGAGGTAATTATCATGGTCCATTGTCTGAAAGTATAGAAGTTGTCAATAAATAAAATAAAGAAGAAAAACAACACAGCCACTGGTGAGAGAGTAACCTATTCAACAAATTGTGCTGACAAAACTTTTTCCCCTGCAGAAGAGTCAAATAACAGCCACATCATTCATCGTGCACAAAGATAAATTCACAGTACAACAAAGACCTTAATTTAAAACCAGAAACACTGAAATTATTAGAAGAAAATGCTAGAAGAAGAGGAATAAAAAAGAACATTCTTAACAGGATTCCACCATACAGGAAATAGTCCCAAGATTCAATAAATGGAGATACATAACATCAATAAGTTTCTGTATGCAAAGGAAATCATAAGCAGAGTAAATAGAAAGCCTGTAGAATGAGAATAAAATATTTTCTAAAGGCTGAACTTTTTGAGTATAACAAGAATTGCAAAATGTGAAAATCAGAAACTCTGCCAATCAATAACTGGTCTAATGAACAGACCATCATCAAGAGAAGAAACACAAATGGTTGACAGATTCTAAAAATGTTCCACATCCTTGTGTATCAGAGAATGGTAAATTAAAATCACTTTGAAATTTTATATGTAGCACTTACCTTCTCACCACTATGAAAAAATTCCCAACCAGAAGCAGCTCATGATGGGAAGGGTTTATAACAGTATGCAGATTCAAGAGCAAGTTTCATCGTGGCAAAAAAGAGCATGGCAAGAGCAGGAAGCTGCTCACATCAGCTAGGAGGTAGCAGTAGGGGTAAGCTAGATGACAATAGCAAACAGGGATGAACTATAAAATCCCAAGGCCTGCCATTAGTGACACACCCCTGCCAAGGAAGGCTGCATCTCCCAAAGGTTCCACTAGCTTGGGGATAAGTATGAGGCTTAGTCACAAACACATGATGCATGGAGGGCATTCTACATTCAGTCACCACAGTCCTCCCCTGTCCTTGTATTCCTGACCACCTCATAAGATGGAAAACTATTTTATTTTAATATTTATTATATCTCTACTAGGAGTGCTAATATTTACACCAAACTTCATATCCACTTTATCATGCTTAGAAGGAATAATACTACCAGTTTTTACTATGGGATGATAAATGCTCTTGCCATCCATAATTTGTTATTTATGGTTTCCATTGTGTTAGATTTTGCTGCATGTGAAGCATCTGTTGGATCAACTTTTTTAGTTATAACTTCTAATACCTAAAGAAATAATCACACACAAAACTCTTCTGAGGGCTGGAGAGATGGATCAGCATTCCCCAGTACCCACTTAAAGCCAGATGCACAGAGGATCATGAATCTGGAGTTCCTTTGCAGCTTCTGAAGACCCTGGCATGCCCACTGTCTCTCTGTCTTAAAAAAAAAAAAAAAAAAGCCAGGCATAGTGGCTCACATCTTTAATCCTAGCACCTGGGATGTCAAAGTAGGAAGATCACTGTGAGTTTGAGGCCAGCCTGAGACTACATAGTGAATTCCATGTCAGCCTGAGCTAGAGCCAAACCCTACCTAGAAAAACTTAAAAAGAAAAGGCCAATGTCAGAAAATATTATTCCCACTATTATACTTCTTTCACTAACACAACTATCTAGCTCATCAATGTAGTGAGTTTACACCATACACTCTGTTAATTAACATTGTTGCTTTATGAATTGTGAATAATCATAATAAAGCTTCCTTGAATTTTTCTTGCATGTTTTACAGACAGCTAGTCATCTCCCTTACAAGTAGGTTCTTCATATCTTCCACTGATACTCATTGCAAGCCAAAAACCATATGTCTAAAGACTGTCGTGACAAAGAAGCTTTTCAAAAAATATTTTAGTTATATATATATATATGTGTGTGTGTGTGTGAGAGAGAGAGAGAGAGAGAGAGAGAGAGAGAGAGAATGGGCACATCAGGGCTTCCAGCCACTGCAAATTAACGGCAGATGCATATATGCCATCTTGTGCACCTGGTTTAGCTGGGTACTGAGGAATTGAAGGTAGGTACTTAGGCTTCACAGTTTAAGTGCCTTAACCACTAAACCATCTCTCCAGTCACCCCTCCCCCCCCCAAAAAAAAATCTGTTCATTTATTTACTCATTCTGCTAGTATTTCTAATTATGGCATACTCCGTAACTGAATTAATATTTATTTCCATTTTGTTTGATGTTTCTCTCATTCCTAGTCTTGTTATTATTTCTCAGTGAAGAAACCAAACTGAACAACTAAGTGAAGGATTTCACTTTTTACTCTATTTTATTGTATTCATTCTGTTCAGCCCTGTTTCACAAAACTCCTTGGTGACATTAAGCCTATTTCTATTGACCTGTAACTATACAGAAGTAAACTCTACCAAACAGCTTAACTGGACAGAAGGCGGTTCTGGTGGGTCGGGAAGCTGGACTCACAGAGCCAGCTGGAGCTGGTCCAGGCAGAGCCCTGTGCGAGCTGCGCCGGGGAATCAGAAGCGAGCGGCATGCCGCGGGGCTACCTCGTGAGATGCCCAGCATCTCCAGAGTGCTTGAAGCCTTAGACACCACTTGGCTCTGCTGTTCAACCTCCTTATCACCGCTGGGGGCGCTGCCTAGCTGGCTCAGGTTCTGGGTCTGCAGGCGCCAGTCCGCACCAGACTGTGCCTCCATCTCCACAGCCTGGGAAGTCCCCGAGCTCGGTGCCTCCTCCATAGACGGATCCAGCCCCAGGAAGACTCCAGTCCAGCACCAGGAAGGCCCGGAGCCATGGTGCCTCCTCCATGGTCGGATCCAGCACCGGGAAGACTCGGAGCTGCTGCCCATCCTCCATGAATGGATGAAGCCCCAGGAAGACTCAGAGTCCTTAACCCTCCTCTATGGACAGATCCTGCCAGTTTGCAGAGCTGCTGGTTTATGAGGAGCCTGAGCTCCATATGCATGTGCCCTCTGCCTGTGCCCCGCACTACAATCCCCTCCCCAAAACAGAAGAGTCTGCTCTGAGCTGAACATGTGCAAAATGCCTTCTTCCTGATTTTTTATTGAGAACTTGACTCACTGAACACATTGCATATTGATCATACCCCATTCAGGTTATATATTCTTATGTTCCCTCTCCTTTACTCTCATTCCACTGAGGACCCTGCTAGGTGGGGTATTCACTGTGGGGTTATGAATGCACCAGTCTCTGTGTAGGAAACATGGCCTCAGAAATCTCCTCCTGCACCACCCCACCCTCATGGCTCGTATAATCTTTCCAGCCCTCTTCCACAAGGTTCTCTGAGCCTTGGAGGACTTGTTATAAGTCCCCTTTCATGTTGTACTCTCAACAACACTGTGATTTCTGCTTGGATGAGTTTTGGGTTTGTCTCCTCCATGACTACCCCTATCTCCCTGGAAGAGATTCTCGGGCTAGTAGTGAGAGCAGCACTCATATTTAATCTGCCACTTTTTCTGGAACATTTGCTTGGTTCTTTCTTTTCTTGTACTGATGAGTCTCGGGCCTCCCAATATGCACTACAATCTGTATTAAGCAGATTCTCTAATCAGAAATAAGAGAAACATGGATCAAAGTGAATAAGCACAGGCATTTAGAACACTTTCTGATGGACCTATCACATGCTTTTTGCCAAAGACCAGTGGGGGCTTCCTGCTAGGGTCTCCTACTTTCTGAGCCATAGGATTCATACGTGATTTTCAGTATCAAGTATGAATTTTCTCCCACTGAGTAGGTCTCATGTCCAATCAGAGATTATTTGGCTATCCCCCATAGCCTGTGTGCCACTATTGCATAAGTGTGTGCTTATTCACTTGCTGGTTGGTTTTGTAGCTTAAAAGATCTCCTGCTTAGTCATACCACTGATGACCATTATCCTCCAACAGCTAGCAAAGCTCTTCTCATCACTGTGAGAGCTAGCCAGCAGGACCAGCTTTCCATCTCAGTTCCAGTTTGAATTCTCAATGTTCTGCAACAACACCCTGTGGTGTCTTCAGAAATAAGGTCCTACCACTTAGATCTGGTGAGTAACCTAGTGCTTTAACAATGGACTGCAGTGCTTTCTGGGCCTCCATGACCAACAGCTCACTGTGGGGAGCAGTCTAGATCTGGCTTTGGGGGTTTGACCAACAAAAGCCTTTGGTTTTAGGATGAAGTTTTCTCCTCCACTTTTAGTGTACTTCTGTCCAAATTATTCCTTATCCGGCTTCTTATTAGGTTTTATCTTAGGCTGAAGAGAAGGCTCAGCACTTAAGGTGCTTGCCTACCAAGCCTAACAACCTGGGTTCAATTCCACAGTGCCTATGTAAAGCCAGAAGCACAAGTGGGGCATGCATCTGTAGTTCATTTGCAGTGACTAAAGACCCTAGTGCACCCTTTCTCTCACTGTCTACCACCTTCACTCTCTCACTCTCTCCTAAATAAATAAATATTTTTTTAAAGTTATAGTTTCTAGTTAGCTAACCAAGAAAGTTTCTATGGTATTGACTCAGGCCATCATTAGTTTTATGTATTTTATTCCACCATCTCTAGCCCACTAACTACCACTCTGGACCTCCCACCCCCTGTATTTTGTCCCTTTGCCTGCTTGTTAAGTATCTCGTTCATGATTCCACTCTCTTCAAGCCTCATTCTAGCTTCCTTGCTAATAACACAGCTGCTTACTACAAACAATAAACTAATTTCTCCACTGTTTTTTTTTCATTGACTATATACTTACTGTAAATATAGTGCAATGAATGGTATGAATACGATAATTTGATCCTCCAGGAATTCTGAAATCTGCAATGCTATGCATACAAGGGGTAAAGTTAACAGAAGACATTGACAATATTGCATTGGCAGTACTGTACTGAAGAGCTTATTTGCTGTTCCATGTGAAGTTTCTCTTGATCATCTAATCTCCCAAGGTCCTGCTGCCACACACTATTCTAGCCACACTTACAGCAGCACCCTGGGTGTACTGGTCTCTCCTTGGGATCTCCAGATTCAGTGCTGCAGTCTAGGTGAGTGTGTTCAGTCTATGTCCTTTGAGGGACACCTATTCTCTGCCTACCCCACAGGGGAGTGATCCTCCATGGATCACTAATGTGATCACTGTGTGATGAGCTCAGTGTACCTGTAGACTGCAGATGTAGGATATGGAACCACCATATTCTCCCACCTGCCTGTGGATTACCCAGAACATTGCTGTGATGTCACACTTGGACTTGGCCTTTGCTGATAGAACACTGCATTGTGAGTAATTACAGGCCAGTGTATACAGTACTTATGGCTCTGCCTTTAGAATAGGATAGAATATTATGTTGTAATTTTTTTTCAAAACAAAACTTGAAGTAGCCAGGCATGGTGGTGCATGCCTTTAGTCCCAGCACTGAGGAGGCAGAGATAGAGGATTGCTGTGAGTTTGAGGCCATCCTAGGACTACATAGTGAGTTCCAGGTCAGCCTGGGCTAGAAGTGAAACCCTACCTTGAACAAACCAAAAAGAAAAAAAAGTACTTGAAATAGGTAAAGGCATGTCTTTTTTAATCCTTAAGGAATTCTCATTGTATATCTTAGTCATGGAAAGAAAGAAAAAGGATAAAAAGACAGTGAGACCCAAACTCAAAAAAATAACAGGGCTGGAGAGATGGCTTAGTGGCTAAGGCGCTTGCCTTCAAAGCCTTGGGACCCAGGTTGGACTCTCCAGATCCCATGTAAGACAGATGCACAAAGCTGAGGCAAGTGCAAGGTCTCATATGACCACTAGGTGGTGTAAGCATCGACGCACCAATTCTCTGTGTGTGTCTTTCTCTAAAATAAAAAATAAAATAAAAATAAGAAAACAAAAACAGAGAGTCAGAATGAAAGATAAAGTGATGAAGAGGATATTGTGCATGTTTCTACATGATTCTATAAGTAACTAACCTATATGCATGTTTCTATGTCATAAGCAACCTTCCATTCATGAGATACGATCATTCTAAGTTAATTAATTAACTTAACATAAATAATAAAACTATCTGCAAAAATAAATGGCAAACACATTTCCAGACAAAGAAAATTTAGACAATATTTACTTTGAAATATTTTTGTTATAGTTGTTTTGAGTTAGGGTCTCCCTTCTAGACCAGAGTGACCTGGAATTCTCTCTGCAGTCCCAAGCTGGCCTCAAACTCAAGTGATCCTCCTACCTCTGCCTCCCAAGTGCTGAAATTAAGTTATGTGTGACCATGTCTGGCTATTCTGGATTTTTAGTAGCCATTACAACTACACGTATATGGTATTTTTCTTGTTTTCTGGAACTTTTGCATTCAGGCCTTGACTGACTATATTGTTAGTGGTGAAGGGAATTTTTGTCTTTAATTAATTAATTTAATTAATTTGCTATAGTTTTCAGGACAAAACAAAGGGTGCATATGTCACTTATTCTGCATTCTCCCTGACATCTTTATAAGCTTTAATACATTAGAACTAGCATGCTAACATTGACAGAAATTCATTGATCTTATTTGATTATTCAGTGTACTAATTGTTATGTGTTTCATTCCATATAAATTTATCCCATGTGTTCCTCTACCATCATAATCTAGGAACACCTCACTTTGGGCTTTAAAATGATCTTTAGTACTTTCCTCTTAGGATCATATCCAACTTATTCATTCTCTAACACTAGAAAACCACTAAATTAGTATTTCTAAAGTGTAGTAAACATTATAAACTTGTCTTTTATAGTTGTTATATGTAGAATTTTCTGTTTTCTGTAGTTTGCACAAACTCGTAATTTACAATGAATATATGTATGTGTGTGTGTGTGTATCACTAATTTTATTTAGCCATGTTACATGTTTATAACATAACTTGTCTTTTTCTTCGCCTTTTTTTTTTTTTTGAGACAGGATGTCAGGGTACCCAGGCTAACCTTCCTCTCCGTATGTAGACAGAGCTGGCCCCAACTTCCTGCTCCTGTCACATGACCAGCTGATTGGGCCTGTCAGGCTGAATATCACCAGCTTCCAAGGAACTTGGAATATGCCACTGATTCAGATCTTCAAGTCCACATTTAAAATGGCTTTTGGGTCCACTCGGCACCTTATTTTCTACAACACCATAATGTTTGCAAGTAGATAAAGGGTGACAAGTGGCTACCTGGAGTTGGGCAAAGTCCTGATGGCTCCTAGCTCTAGGCTGTACTGTCCCCATGATGCCTAGTGATTTCCACTCATTTTTATGTGATTACAGAACAGCAATTTCATTTCATAAGTGATAATATGATAGTATTTTCTGTTAAAATAAATTGAAAATAGTCAGTGAATATTGAATGGATTTTTTAAGTAAAGTAAATATGCCTGCCATACTAAATGTATGAATTCATGACAAATGCATTGACATATACCTTATTACAATTGGTGACATTCGTACCTAGAAGTTTACTGACCATTTTAAGTGAAAGCTAGAAGAAAGGGAAAAGATCTAACTTGTTCTTGTTTTGAGTCAGGGTCCTATGTAATTGAGTCTGGCCAAGAACTGACTAAGGATGGCCCTGAACCCCTTAGCCTCCTGTTTCTACCTCCAGAGTTCTAACTTACAGGCATGGGTGACAGTAGCTCAGTTTGTGGGTTTATGTGGTGATGAGGATCATACTCAAAGTCCTCAACATGCTAGGTGAGCACTGTACCAACTGAGAAACACCCCCAATGTCATAAATTCATTAGCAGCTGCAATTTGTCCTTCTTATTTAAATATGAGTCAGGCAGCCAATTGTGTGCTTTATCAGGAACAGAAGCTGTGACTCATGGACATTGTTCCTGACATGCACACACTCCATGATTTAAACTCATTTGTATCCAAGTTGAAATTCTGTTTTTATATTGTTTAGACCATGTTATGTGTATAGGTTTAGGTCTTATTTTTCACTATTGAGCTGTCAACATTAAAGTAGAAAATACAACCAGTAGAATGAAAGGTGTAGCTTTGTAGCTTGAATTATTCGTTAAAAGTGTGAAACTAGCTGAGTGTGGTGGCAGACACTTTTAATCCCAGCACTTGGGAGGTAGAGGTAGGAATAATGCTGTGAGTTCAAAGCCAGCCTGAGACTACATTGTGAATTCTAGGTCAGCCTGGGATAGACCCTACAACAACAACAACAAAAAAAGGCAAAACAGCAACATTAAAAAATTAGAAATACTTTCAAGCTATCATGGATTCAAATGTCAAATCTTACAAAATGTCTGTTTGCTGCCTGTCCATGCATTGATGTTGTTGCCAATAATGCAAAGGGTGATTAGGAAAGTGATGATGCCTATCAAAATGCTTTAATCTATGCTGATATCACTCTGTTTAAGAATCTGTTCTTGTTTTTCAGAAGCCAGTGAGAACTGAGGACAACCAAAATCCATCAAGACAAGAAAAGAGAGCTGACTTGCTGTCAGGAGATAACCCCTCACATATCAGCCAGTGCCCATGTGAAACCACAGAGAAATTGACAAGATGAGAAAGAGTGCTGCTTTCATGGCAAACCTGACAACCTAACTTGCACCATGATGATGGAGATAGATACTGAGGATACTTAAAATGTACCAAAGAAGAAATCCAGAAGCTGATGAAATATCAACATTAAAGCATACTTAAAACACACCCACCAAGGCTCAGGGAAATTTGCAGAAGAGGGGGTGGAATGATTGTAAGAGCCACAGGGTGGGAGGGAATATCCAGAGGCATTGTTTCCCATATAAGATCTCACTGATGCTCTCACAGCTCTTAACCCACAACCCCATGGTGAATACCAGCAGTCACACTGAGAAGGGCCCACAGTGGAATGGGGTCAGAGAGGAGGGAAATAATGGCACCAACACATGATGTGTCCGTACAGATTACTACTTAAAGAAAAATGTAGAACTAATTTTTTGGACAGTCACAATATTCAAGTTATGACAGAATCATTGCGTGAACCTAAGGAGAATGGGTGAACCACCCCCAAACACTGAGGAAACTCATCAGTTGTCTAACTTGGAATCTTCTCACTAGCAGAGCATACTAAGCTATTATTGCAATACTTAGGTGGAGTAAGAGAAGACATCTGTGGTGACAGCTGCGATTGCACAGCTCAGCTCACTGTGCTGGCCATGCTCTTGTAGGATGGGAATTAACTGAATCATACAATGGTTTTGAAGTGCTTGTGTAAAAATCGTGGCCAAGCTTTGGACGTTAGTTACAACTAAGAGTGGACCATGGATATAAGAACCATGCAAATGCCAACAGATCACCTGTTTTCCTCAGTTTGTTGAGTGGGAAGTGACAAGATAGTTTCTTACTGTGCTTGAGACCAGTGTTTTCTCATTATCATTCTGTCTGCCTCTTCAGCTGTTTATTTGGACATTCCTCTCTAACAGTGATCAGTGGAGAGGAAGAGACAATCCTCCTAAGAGGAAGATTTCTATTGTCATCCTCATAATTTGGCAGCTGAAAGATTTCACTGACTCTTTAAGTGGAAGGTATTCCCATCATGTCCTTTATCCAAAAAACAATATTCATTAATTGGAGTTCTGTGTGGAATATTATATAAAGTGGAACACATAGATGAAACCAGTCACCTATTTGCAATATATATATATATATATATATATATATACATAGTGAGTATATAGAGAATATACTCATTTAGGAAGATATATATATATAGAGAGAGAGAGAGATAGATAGATAGATAGATAGATAGATATAGATATAGATATATAGATATAGATATATAGATATATAGATATATATTTCACTATATATATAGTGTGTAATTATGCATAATGTAACTAACCTTATGTTATCCAAGGAACATTACAATACTTTAACCTTGGTTCTGGGAAGGTGGCATGATGGTTAAAGGTGTTTCCTTGCAAAACCTGTAAGTGCAGGTTCAATTGCTCCAAACCCATGTAAATCCAAATGCAAAGTGGCACATGTATCTGTGATCCCAACACACCTAAAATGAAAGGTCCCATTTAGTTTCAGTCTTTTTTTCATTGGATTCTGCCTGTCTGTATAGTATACATGTGGGGGGTATATGGTATATTCACGTGTTTATGCAGATGTGTACATACTGCGAGCATGTGCAAATTGGCCGAGAATTTTTGTCCTCCGTCAGTCTTCCACGTTATTTCCTTGAGATGGAGTCTGATTGAACCCAGCCAGTGTTGCCATTTTTGGACAGGCTGGCTGAACCAAAAGCCCATCTGGTTTTTCTATTGGCATTACATGAGACTGGGTTTACAGGCACACATGGTCATGCACAGCTTATTTTGTGGATGCTACAGATTGAATTCAGGCTGTTTCAGGCCACCATACCTGTGAGGCAAGAGCTTTTACCCACTGAACCATTTCCTCAGGTCCTAGTTTCAGAATTTTAATGAAGAATCAAGCTCCAAAAGTACGCATTCCATTCTACTGCTTGCATTTTCTCCTCAATAGTGAAAATGAAATCCTAAACTTATAAACATAAGACATTCTATTCAGTATAAAAACACAAGCTCAGCTTGGATACAAATGACTTTTAATTATGGAGTCTGTGCATGTCATGAACAAAGTCCATGAGTTAAAGCTTATATTCCTGATAAAGCACACTATTGGATGCCTGGATCATGTTTACAAAAGTGGGATGTATTGTAGATATTTGTGGTTCTATGATACTAAGAATGTTTCTCAATTGGTATAATGCTCACCTAGCATGTAGGAGACCTTGGGTCTGATCCTCATTGCCATATAAACCCATAAACTGGGGTACTGTCATATATGCCTATAATCTTAGAACTCTGGAGGTAGAAGCATGAGGCTAAGGGGTTTAGGGTCATCCTCAGTCAGTTTCAGCCAGCCTGGACTGCAGAAGACCCTGACTCAAAACAACAACAAAAGTTAGATCTTTTCCTTGTCTACTAGCTTTTACTTAATCCTGTCCTTTACCTTCAATGTATGAATGTTACTAATTATAATAAAGTATATGTAAATGTATTTGCTATAAATTTATGTATTTAATATGGCAAGCATAATACTTTAATTGAAAAGAAAACCATTCTATAATTACTATTTTTCACCTTAATTAAATTTAACAGAAAATACTATTCTCATTTAAAGAATGATATTACCATTCTTTGATCATATAAAAATGAGTAGATACCACCCAGACATTATGGAGACAGTACAGCCTAGAGTTGGGAGCCATCTAGGACTCTGTCAGTATCCAATAGCAACTAGTCACCCTTTGTCTATTTCCAAGGATTTCAGTATTATAGAAAGAAGATGACAAGTGTACCTAGCAGCCACTTTGCATGTGGACTTGAAGATCCCAGATCAATGGAATGTCCCACATTCCCTAGAAGCTGGTGACTTTCAGCCTGACTGACCCAATAAACTGGTCATGCAGTAGGACCAGAAATTCAAGGCCAGCTTTGGCTACATATTGAAAGGAACATACTGTATCAAAAAGAGAAAAAGAAAAAGGCCAATTATATTATAAATATGTAACATGACTAAATAAAGTTAATGTATGTATATAAATTCATTGAGAATTATAAGTACGTGTGCAAACACAGAAAAAAAAAAGAGAAGTCTACGTGTAACAGCCACAGATGAAAACAATTTTACAATGACTACCTTTTATAAACAGATACTAGTGCAGGGGTTGCCCAGTGTTAGAACGCACAAATTGGAAGTGATCATCAGAGGAGAATATCAAAGATCCTTTCAATGCCTAAAGTGCAGTGTGCCTTGATTATTGTGGTGGAGAAACACATGAGATAAAATTACATTAAATGAAACACATAGTGACAAGTACACTGAAGAAACAAATAATGTCAGCATGCTGGTTATCATTTGTTAAAGTCTATAGAAATGTCAGGGTGGGTACTGAATAAGCAGTAGAACGCTCTGTATTGTTCCTGACAATGACAGCCAATTCTACTATTATTATAGAATTAAAGACAAAACTTTGCCTTAATTCTAAATGCCCTTCCCCACCACTGATATAGGCATCCAAGGCATGAACACAAAAGTTCCAGTGAACAAGGAAAATACCACATAAGTATGTTTCTAATGGTCACTGGAAAATTCCAGAGTTGAGCTGGAGAGATGGCTTAGCAGATAAGGCACTTGCCTGTGAAGCCTAAGGACCCAGGTTCAATTCTTTAGGTTCCATGTAAGCCAGATGCACAGGCTGGTGTATGTATCTGCAGTTTGTTTGCAGTGGCTAGAGGCCCTGGCATGCCCATTCTCTGTCCCCCTCCCTCCCACTCTGTCTCAAATTTAAAAAAAAAAAAACATTTAAATTTAAATTTTAAAAAATTCCAGAATAGGTGAACCTATTGGTAGATACCTTTAATTCTAGCACTCAGGAGGCAGAGGTAGGAGTTCAAGGTAAGTCTAAGACTACAAAGTGAGTTTCAGATCAGCTTGGGCTAAAAATAAGATAATCCTTGTCTGCCAATGTATTCAACATTTTTTTCCATTTTGTTTTTGAAAATAGGTACCTGGAGAAAGGTGAGTTCAAAGGCACTGTGCTATAGGAGTTTCAGGTTTGATGATGGGAAAAGGAGATGGGAGTAAGGAAGAAGTCATGGATGATTAAGGGGCTGGTGTGCAGGAGAGGCCAAAGGCACCAAGAAGTGTGGTATCACATCAAGCAAGGCATGTGTCCAGGGCCTGGGTATACCTTATCCATCTGTGTGTCAGGTTGCCTTGCATTCTAAGGTGTCCAGATGCTTTTGGTGTCTGGTCATAAGCTCTTTCACGATCTGCATGAAGGCCTCTTCAGAAAAGGGGCAGGGAGGAGGGAAAGGATGGTACCAACATGTGTTATTTACATACAAAACATGTGCACATGTAATAAAAAAATGTTGCTTAAAAATAAATAAATAAAATCATGGCATTTATAGAAAAAAAAGAAGTGACAATAAATGTTGGCAAGGATGTGGAGAAAAAAAGAACCTTTCTACACTGTTGATGGGAATGTAATCTGGTACAGCCATTGTGGAAATCAGTATGGAGGTTCTTGAGACAGCTAAAAACAGATTTACCATATGATCCAGCTATAGCACTCCTAGGCATATATCCCAAGGACTCCTCTCACTACCTTAGAGATAACTTGCACCACCATGTTTATTGCTGTTCTATTCACAATAGCTAGGAAATGGAACCCACCTAGATGTACCTCAACAGATGAATGGATAATAAAGATGTGGCACATTTACACAATGGAGTTCTACTCAGCAGTAAAGAAAACTGAAATTTTGAAACTTACAGGGAAATGGATGGATCTGGGAAGGATTATACCCAGAAAACCAAACATCACATGTTCCCTCTCATATGTGGATCCTAGCTACAAATGTTTAGACTTGTGTGTGAGCTGGAACCAAAAATCAGTAGCAGAGGCCAGTAAGCTAGAAAAAGGATAAAAGGGAGGGAGGAGAGAGAAGGACTTTAGCGGATGGTACTCTGTATATGTAAGTTGAAGAACAGATTGTAGGGAGTGAAATGGCCTAAATGAGGGCAGGAGAAGAGATTAAATAAGAGAAGGGTGGGGGCAGGTCAATCAAAATTTAAGATATTCTGAATAAGACATATGAAAATCTACTTTCTTGAATAATGGCACATCCAGAAGCCATCAATTGCTATTAGGAAATTTTCAGTGCCAGGCATGAAATACCTTCTAGTGAATTGTTGGCCAGGGAGGCTCCTGTTGCCTCCAAAACATTACAGGCTATTGCCAAGGTCCTTGGTTTCTAATGTGTGACAGATGGCAAGACCCTATTGCTGAAGACTTCACATGCCTGAGCATCAAGGTCACTGAGAAATCAAGTTGGTGCTGAGCTGAAAACCTTCTCCCTGTAGTCCAGCCAACTAAACACTGGAAAAAGCTGCACAGTATGCAGCCTTGTGGGAGACAGAAATCATCAGTGGTGAAAACAGTGGCCACTGGAAACCTCAAGTTTGGTCAGACAGGCCAAATGACTGAATGAGTGCAATAGTGGCATGTCTGCTCTGGGGGAAACCAACTGCTCTCTAATTGGACTGAATGCCTGCTGTATGGGAGGGAATGTATATGCCTGGTACTGAAAACCTTATCAAAATCCTATGGCAGGAGAGGTCATGAGCCTTAGCGGTATAAAGCCTGCTCTTGTCTGGCTAAATGCATATATTATTCTCACCAAACTGAAAAGCCCTGAAAACACTACACTTAATGTTCATATCCATATATCAATGCTCTCTCACTTTTGGTTAGAGAAGCTTCTCTTTTCACATGATGGTGACCTTGAAATGACTTAGAAGGCAACATAGTGCTGAGAAGAAGTGAGAGGAGTGTCCAGCACTGAACCATCTCTATCACCCCCTCCAAGGCTCAGGGTCCATTGCAGAAGAGGTGGCAGGAAGAATGTAAGAGACAAAGTAAGGGTACTCCTCCTTACAGTCCAGACAACTGTCCAGACAGAAATTGGCATTGATATACATAACCCCCCAGTGCCTATAAATACCTTCACAAGACCGTCATAATAGGAGTAAAAGATGATGACATCAAAATATAAGAGAGACTAACAGAAAGAGGGAGGGGATATGATGGTGAGTGGAGTTGTGAAGGGGATAATGAGGGAGGGGAAGGAACTATCATGGCTTATTGTCTGTAAGTATAGACACTGACAATGATAAAATTATCCATTAATAAAAAGAGACAGAGAACTTCCAGTTAAGATGGTGGTGTAGGTACCACACCAAAGCAGCCTACGGGGGGAATGCCAAAAAAAAAAAAAAAAAAAAAACCAGCAAAATACACACTTTTACTAAAAAGAGAGGTGTATAGGAAATTGAAACAGCAGCGGAGAAGCAGGCGAGATCCAGAGCATCCAGAGCCCTCTCGGGCTGGCAGAAGCTGCTCAAGCAGGGTGCACGCCTCAGTGGTGGCATGCCAGCCAGCTGCCAGGCTCGGCTTGAGCCACAGGAAAAGCCAGGCAAAGGGATTTTCCACTCACACCGGAGCTCTCCACAAACTCAAAAAACATGAAGGGAGAACAGCAGTGAACAACGGAGGAGCAGATCACAAAGTAGAAGGAAACGTGGAACAGCGGGCCAACTAGAGCAGCATCAGCTCCCTCCCCCTCCCCCACAGCCAGTGCCCAGCCCTCAGGAACAGAGCAGCAGTCCAGGGACCCAGCCGCACCTACTTGAACTGACAGAGCACCAAAGAGGGACCCAATTAAGAGCACAGCTGAGACCAAAATCATCCCAAAAGGTAACTGGGATTACACCAGGTCAGTACCCGCCTAATAAACCTGGTATATAGGCCTGAACCAGAAGTGCTAATTGCACCTTCCATATCAGGATAAATTATATGTTAAATTGGATGGATGGTCAAATTTGCCATTCTTAAATAAGCTGTATTTTGGGCTTGTTATTTGTTGCTTCTTGAATTATAGTGGCTTTGTTTATTCTTCTGTTATACATTAGGGAAGGGTCTCACTTGGTCACAAGCTGACTTGGAACCCTCTACAGACCAGAAATCTTAACCGCCTTATTGTCAGGATTAAGGGAGTGGGTGAGGCACCACACAGCCTAAGGGACAGACAGAGGATCTGGTTCTCATAATACCTACCCTTGGATAAATACTCTGTGCTGTGTTTCATTGAAAATGTACATTGTTTTGATCCGGGCGTGGTGGCGCACGTCTTTAAACCCAGCACTCGGGAGGCAGAGGTAGGAGGATCGCTGTGAGTTCGAGGCCACCCTGAGACTACACAGTGAATTCCAGGTCAGCCTGAGCTAGAGTGAGACCCTACCTAGAAAAACAAAAAAAAAAAAAAAAAAAAAAAAAAAAAAAAAAGAAAAGAAAAGAAAAGAAAAAAAGGAAATGTACATTGTTTAGTTAAATTTTAGAATCTGCCTATATTTTGTTCCACTTAGCCTACTTGAATACTCTCAT
Source organism: Dipus sagitta (assembly GCA_036346955.1). Taxonomy (NCBI): domain Eukaryota; kingdom Metazoa; phylum Chordata; class Mammalia; order Rodentia; family Dipodidae; genus Dipus; species Dipus sagitta. The sequence goes on along the minus strand of CM070791.1, from coordinate 2,328,539 downwards.
AGCAGGCACACCCAACACCTAGAGTCACTTTTGTAGATACTCTGAGAGTCTTCAGAGCCACACCTAGCACTTTAAGCTCCTACCCTGAAGATATATAACATCAGATTGATTGATACATCTCTTAATACCCAGCTAACTGGAAAATCCAATCATTAAATAATCCAAGATGCAAAAATATATACATTATAACACAAGAAACAGCAAAAATCAAGACAACATAAATCCACCAAAAAGTATTAATGCATCAGAAATGACCTCCAGTGAGAATGAGTTAGAGGAAATGCCTGAGAAAGATTTCAAAAGAATGATTATAAATATGTCCAAAGAACTCAAAGAAGAAATCAAAGGAAGCAAAGAAGACACAGGACGCCAATTTAATGAAATAAAGAGGTCAATGCTAGACATAAATAAGGAAATAGAAATAATAAAGAAAAACCAGTTAGAATTACTAGCAATAAAGAACACAGTTAATGAAACAAAAAACTCTGTAGAAAATCTCACCAGCAGAATGGATGAAGGAGAGGACAGAATATCTAAACTAGAAGACCAGGTGGCAGATCTAATACAGTCCAACAAAGAGAAAGACAAACTAATAGAAAAGTATGAGTGGGAATTTCAAGGTATTTGGGACACTATGAAAAGATCAAACATAAGAATTCAGGGCATAGTAGAAGGAGAAGAATTTCACTCCAAAGGCATAGTTGGCATCTTCAACAAAATCATAGAAGAAAACTTCCCCCAAATTGGGAAAGAGGTGCCAATGCAGATGCAGGAATCCTTTAGAACACCAGCCAGACAAAACATGGAAAGAACCTCTCCTCACCATATTATAATCAAACATACAAACCAAAGAAAAAATATTGAAAGCACTCAGAGAGAAAAATCAAGTTACCTACAAAGGCAAGCCTATCAGGATTACAGCAGATTACTCAACACAAACTTTAAAAGCCAGAAGGGCGTGGAGTGATGTATTCCAAGTTCTGAAAGATAACAACTGTCAACCAAGGTTACTTTATCCTGCAAAGCTATCCATTCAAATAGATGGAGAAATAAGGACATTCCACAACAAAAGCAGGCTAAAGGAGTATTTGAAGACAAAACCACCTCTACAGAAAATACTTGAAAGAATCCTCCATGCTCAAGGAAAAGAAAAGCACACATATAAGGAACCGGGAAAAAACAAACAATGCTCAAATACTAGTTAACACAAGACAGCAAAGGTAAAACCTGAAGAACTACAAAAAAATGGCAAAAATGAAGACACACCTTTCAATAATATCTCTTATTATCAACGGCCTCAATTCCCCAAACAAAAGACATAGGTTCTCAGACTGGGTTAAAAAGCAGGATCCTTCAATTTGTTGCCTCCAAGAAACCCACCTTTCTATAAAGGATGGACACTATCTTAGGGTGAAAGGTTGGAAAATGGTGTTTTAAGCAAATGGACCTAGAAAACAAGCAGGGGTTGCTATCCTAATATCTGACAAGGTAGACTTACTTCAGTCCAACATTAGTTAAGAAAGATAAGGAAGGTCACTTTATATTGATTAAGGGCACACTCCAACAGGAGGACATTACAATCCTAAACATATATGCACCTAACATGAGGGCCCCCACATTCATCAAACATACGCTATTTGAACTAAGGTCACAGATAACACCAAACACAGTGGTAGTGGGTGACTTCAACACCCCACTCTCATCAATTGACAGGTCATCCCGGGAAAAAATAAACAAAGAGGCATCTGGACTAAATGAGGTCATAGAAGGAATGAACCTAACAGATATATATAGGACATTTCATCCAAATGCTGCAGAATATACATTCTTTTCAGCAGCACATGGAACATTCTCTAAAATAGATCATATATTAGGACACAAAGCAAATCTTAACAAATGTAGGAAAATTGAAATAATTCCTTGCATTGTATCTGACCACAATGGAATCAAAAGAGACAGAGCCAAGGAGATCATGGGTTTGAATTAGGTGTGATATGCAGGCCAAGAATCACAGCACTCTGGACAGTTTGGCAGAGAGATCACTGGTTTGAACCAGTGTTGATGCATATGCCAAGAGTCATAACACTCAGGAGACAGAGGCAGAGGTATCAAAGGTTTGATCTTAAGTATGATGTCCAAGCCTGGAGCCATAGCACTCAGGAGACAGAGGCAGAGGGATCATCTGTTTGATCCAGGTGTGATGTACAAATCTGGAATCCCAGCAACAGAGCAGGGAGTTCATGGGTTTGAATCAGGTGTGATGCCCAGGTCTAAATTCACAGTACTGAGGAGACAGAGGCAGAGGGATCATGGGTTTGAATAATGTGTGATGTCCAGGCCTGGAGTCATAGCACTCAGGAGATATTGGCAGGAAGAACACAGGTGTGAACCAGGTGTGATGTTCAGGCCTGGAGTTGCAGTACTCGGAAGACAGAGGCGGGAGATCATGGGTTTGAATCAGGTGTGATGTCCAGGCCTGAAGTCACAGCACTCTGGAGACAAAGACAGAGGGAACATGATTTTGAACCAGGTTAGATGCACAGGCTTGGAGTCACAGAAATAAGGAGACAGGGGCATGGATATCACAGGCTCGAATAAGATGTGATATTCTGGAGAGTCACAGCACTCAGGAAACAGAGGGAGAGGGTTAATGGGTTGGAATTAGGTGTGATGCCCAGGCATGAAGTCACAGCACTCAGGAGACACAGGCAGGGAGATCACAAGTTTGAACCAGGTATGACATCCAGGCCTGAGTTCAAACCACTCACAAGACACAGGCAGGGATATCATGGGTTCAAATCTGATGTGATGTCCAGGCTGGAGTCACAGCACTCAGGATATAGAGACAGAGGGATTGCAGGTTTGAATCCATTGTGATGCCCAGGCCTCAAGTAACAGCACTCACGAGACAGAGGCAGGTATATCATGGGTTCGAATCAGATGTGATGTCCAGGACTGGAGTCAGAGCACTCAGGAGACAGTGGCAGGAAGATTATTGCTTCAAATTAGGTATGATGTCCAGGCCTGCTATGACAGCACTCAGCAGAAAGAGGCAAGGAGATCCTGGGTTTGAATCTGGTGTGATGCCCAGGTCTATAGTCACAGCACTCAGAAGACAGAGGCAGTAGGATCAAGGGTGTAAACCAGGTGTGATATTCAGACCTCAAGGCACAGCACTCAGAAGACACAGGCAGGGATATCATGGGTTTGAACCACATGTGATACCCAGGCACGTAGTAACAGTGCTCAGCATACAGAGTAGAGAGATCATGGCTTCAAACCAGGTGTTTTGCCCAGAATTAAAGTCACAGCACTCAGTAGACATTGGGATCACAGGTTTGAATCAGGTATGATGTCCCAACCTGTTGTCACAACACTCAGGAGACAGAGGCAGAAGGATTATGCATTTGAACCAGGTGTGATGCCCCAGCCTTCAGGCACAGCACTCACAAGACAGAGGTAGGGATATCATGGGTTCCAATCAGATGTCATGTCCATGCCTGGAGTCAGAAGACTCAGGAGACAGAGGCAGAGGATCACGGGTTTGAGTCAGGTGTGATGTTCAGGCAAGGAGTTGCATCACTCAAAAAGACAAAGACAAGAAGAACATAGGTTCAAATCTGGTTTGATACCCAGGCCTGGTGTCACAGCACTTAGGAGACAGAGGCTGAGGGACCATGGGTTTGAGTCAGGTGTGACTTTTAGGCCTGGAATCATAGCACTAGGGATACAGAGACAGGAGGATGACTGGTTTGAACCAGGTGTGATGCTCAGGACTGAAGTTACAGAGCTCAGAAGACAGAGACGGAGGAATCATTAGTTTGAACCAGGTGTGATACCCAGGTTTGGAGTCAAAGCATTCAAGGAACAGAGACAGAAGCATCATGGTCTTGAACCAGGATGATTACAAGGTCTGGAGTCAAAGCAATAAGGAGACAGAGGCAAACATACCACAGATTCAGATCAGACGTGATGCCTAGGCCTGGAGTCATAGTACCCAGGAGACAGATGCAGGGAGATCATGAGTTTGAACCAGGTATGATGTCCAGGCCTGAGTTCAAACCACTCACAAGACATAGGCAGGGGTATCACAGGTTCAGATATGATGTGATGTCCAGGCTTGAAGTCACAGCACACAAGATACAGAGGCAGGGAGATCACAGGTTTTAACCAAGTATGATGCCAATGCCAAGGGTCTCCGCACTCAGGAGACATAGGCAGAGGGATCCTGGGATTTAATGAGGTGTAATGTCCAGTCCTGGAGTCATAGCACACAGGAAACAAAGACAGGAGGATTACAGGTTTGAACCATGTGCTATGACCAGGCATGGAGTTATAACACTCAATAGACAAGGCAGGGAGATTATGGGTTTGAATTATGTGTGATATCCAGGCCTGGAATGACATCACGCAGGACAGTGTGCTATGCAGGCTGGAGTCACAGAATTCAGAAGAAAGAGGCAGGGAGATCATGGATTCGAACTAGGTATGATGTCAAGGCCTGAAATGACAGCACTAAGGAAACAGAGGCAGGGAGATCATGGGCTTCAACCAGGTGTGAGGTCCAGGCCTAGAGTCACAGCACCCAGAAGACAGAAACAGAGGGACCACAGGTTTGAGTCAGGTGTGATTTCTAGGCCTGGAATCATAGCACTCAGGATACAGAGGCAGGAGGATCACAGGATTGAACCAGGTGTGATATTTAGGCCTGAAATCAGAGCACTCACGAGACAGAAACACAGAGATCATGGTTTTGACACAGGTTGATTACCAAGCCAGGAGTCACAGCAATAAGAAGACAGAGTCAGAGATATCACAGAGTTGAATCAGATGTGATGTCCAGTCCTGAAGTCACAGCACTCAGGAGATAAAGGCAAATGGATCCTGCTTTTGAATTAAGTGTGATGTCCAGGCCTGGAGTCACAGGACTCAGTAGACAGAGGCAGAGGGATCACGGGTTAGAATCAAGTATGATGTCCAGGCCTTGAGTCACAGATTCCAGGAGAAACTGTCAGAGCGATTTTGGTTTTGTACCAGGTGTGAATTCCACACATGGAATGATAGCATTCATGAGACAGAGGCAGATGGTCCCGATTTTGAATCAGATGTGATGTCCATGCTGTGAGTCACAGCACTCAGGACACAGAGGCAGAGGGATCACGTGTTTGTACCAGATGTGGTGCCCAGGCATGGAAGCACAACACTCAGGAGATAGAGGCAGAGGGATCAAGGGATTGAACCATTTCCAAGACCAGGCCTGGAGTTATAGTAATCAGGAGACAGAGGTAGAGGGTCACAAGTTTCAACCATGTATGATGTTCAGGCCTGGAGTCACAAAACTCAGGAGACAGAGGCAGAGGAATAACATTTTTTAAGCAGGTGTCATGTCCAGGCCTGAAGTTAAAGCACTCAGAAGACAGACATTGGGGTCACAGGTTCAAATCATGTGTGTTGTCCTGATCTGATGTCATAGCACTCATGAGACAGAGGCAGAGGGATTATGGGTTTGAACCAGGTATGATGTTCAGGCCTTAAATCACAGCACTCACAAAACAGAGGCAGAGATATCTCAGCTTCAAATAAGATGGGTCCAGGCCTGGATGCACAGGTCTCAGGTGACAGAGGCAGGGAGATCACAGATTTGAACTAGGTATGATGTCCGGGTCTAGAGTCAGAGCACTCAGAAGACAGAGGCAGGTAGATTACGGGTTTGAATGATGTATGATGTCTGGGCCTGGTGTCAAGGCACTCAGAAGACAGAGGCAGGAGGATCACAGGTGTGAATCAGGTGTGACATTCATGTGTGGAGTCACAGGACTCAGGAGACAGAGGCAGGCAGATCATGGATTCGAATTAGATGTGATGCTCAGGCCTGGAATCATAGCACGCAAGGAATAGGCAAAGGGCTAGAGAGATGGCTTAGCAGTTAAGCGCTTGCCTGTGAAGCCTAAGGACCATAGTTCAAGGCTCAATTCCCCAGGACCCACGTTAGCCAGATGCACAAGGGGGCACATGCATCTGGAGTTTGTATGCAGTGTCTGGAGGCCCTGGCACACCCATTCTTTCTCTCTCTCTCTACCTATCTACCTGCCTTTCTCTCTCTGCCTGTTACTCTCAAATAAATAAATAAAAATAAACAAACAAAAAAAGAAACAGGCAGAGAGACCACAGGTTTGAATCAGGTGTGATTTTTCAGACCTGGAAACATACGCTCAGGAGACAGAGGCAAAAACATCAAGTGTTTGAACCAGGTGCAATGTTCAGCCCTGAAGTCACAGCTCTCAGGAGACAGAGACAGAGGGATCATGAGTTTGAGTCAAGTATGATTCCCAGACTTGGAGTCACAGCACTCAGGAGACAGAGACAGAATGATCACAGTTTTGAACCAGGTTTCATTTCCAGACCTGGAGTCACAGCAATATGGACACAGAAGCAGAGGGATTATGGATTTGAGCCAGATGTAATGCCGAGGCCTGAATTCCCAGTACTCACAGGACAGATGCAGGGATATCACTGGTTCGAAGAAGATGTGAAGTCTAGGCCTTGAGACACAGTACTCAGGGAACAGAGGAAGATGGATCCTGGGTTTGAATCACATGTGATGCTCAGGCCTGAGGTCACAGGACTCAATAGAGAGAGGCAGAGGGACTATGGCTTTGAACCAGGTGTGATGCCCAATCCTGAAGTCACAGCACTCAGAAGACAAAGGTAGGGTGATCACAGGTTTGAATCAGGTATGATGTTCAGGCCTGGAATGACAGCACTCAGGAGACAGAGGCAGGAGGATCACGGGTTTGAACCAGGTGTGATGTCCAGGCCTGAAGTCACAGCACTCAGGAAATAGAGAGAGGGATCCAGGTTTTGACCCAGATTTGATGACCAGGCCTGGAGTCCCAGAACTAAGGAGAAAGAGGCAGATGGATCATAGGTTAGAATCAGGTGTGATGTCCAGCCCTGGAGTTACAGGACCCCCATAGACAGAGGCAGATGGATTGCAGGTTTGAACCACTTATAATGAGCAGGCCTGGAGCTACAGCACTCAGAAGACAGAGGAAGTGAGATCATGCATGAGAATTAGGTGTTAAGTCCAGGTCAGAAATGAGAGCAGTCATTAGACAGAGAACAGAAGATCACAGGTTTGAAAGTTGTGATGCCCTGGCCTAGAGTCACAGCACTCAGGAGACAGATGAAGGAAGTTCACAGATTTGAACCAGGTATGATGTTCATGCTTGTAGTCATAGTACTCAAGAGACAGTGGCAGAGGGAACACTGGTTTGAACCAGTTGTGAAGCCAAGGCCTGGAATCACAGCACTCATGACACAGAGGCAGGAAGATCACAGGTTTGAACCAGATTTGATGCCCAGGTCTGAATTCACAGCACTAACAAGACATAGGCATGGATATCACAGGTTCAAATCAGATGGGATGTCCAGGTCTTGTGTCACAGCACTCAGGAGACAGAGGCAGATGGGTAATGGGTTAAAATCAGGTATGATGTCCAGGCCTGGAGTCACACACCCAGTAGACAGAGGCAGAGGGATTATGAGTTTGAACCAGGTGTAATAGGCAGGGCTTGGGTTCACAGCACTCAGGAGACAGAGGCAGAGGGATCACAGGTTTGAGTCATGTAAGACATCCAGGCCTGGATTCATAGCACTCAGGAGACTAGGCTGGTAGATCATAGTTTCCAATTAGATGTGATGTCCAGGCCTTGAATGAAAGCATTTAGGAGACAGAGATGGAGGGATTATGGGTTTGAACCAGTTGTAATACCCAGGCCTGGAGTCATAGCACTCAGGAAACAGAGGCAGGGAGATCATGGGTTTGAACTGTGATGTCAAGGACTGGAATGACAGCACACAGGACACAGAGGTCAGAAGATCATGGCTCGAATCAGTTGTGATGCCCAGGTCTAGAGTCACAGCACTCAGAAGACAGAGGCCGGGAGATCATGGGTTTGAACTAGGTATGATGTTAAGGTCTAGAGTCACAGTACTCAAGAGACAGAGGCAGGGACATCATGTATTCCAACTAGGTGTGATATCCAGTTCTGGAATGACAGCACTCAGGAGACAGAAGCAAGGAGTGCACCTGCTTGAATCAGGTGTGATGCTCAGGCCTGGAGTCACAGCACTCAGGGGACACAGGCAGAAAGATCATGGGTTCAAATTAGGTGTAATGTCCAGGCCTCAAATGTCAGCACTCAGCAGACAGAGGTAGGGAGATCATGGGTTTGAGTCAGGTGTGATGTCCAGACCTGGAGTCACAGTACTCAGGAGACAGAGACAGAGTGATCACCAGTTTGAACCAGGTGTGATGCCCAAGCCTAGAGTCACAGTACTCAGAAGACAGAGACAGAGGGACCATGGTTTTGAACCATATTTGACTACCAGGCCTATAATGACAGCACTCAGGTGACAGAGGCAGAGAGGTCACTGGTTTGAACCAGCTGTGATGCCCAGGCCTGGAATCACAGCATTCAGCAGACAGAGGGAGGGATATCATGGATTTGAACCAGTTGTGATGCCCAAGCCAACCTCACAGCACTCAGGGGACAGAGGGATCACGGGTTTGAATCAGGTGTGATTTCCAGGCCTGGAGTCATATCACTCAGGATACATACGCAGGAATATCACAAGTTTGAACCAGGTGTGATGTTCAGGCCTGATTTCACAGCACTCAGTAGACAGAGACAGAGGGATCATGAATTTGAACCAGGTGTGATGCCCAGGCTTGGAGTAACAGCACCTAGGAGACTGAGACTGAGACACTGTTTTGAACCAGGTTTGATTATCAGGCCTGGAGCCATAGAAATAAGGAGACAGAGGCAGAGGGATTATGGATTTGATCCAGGTGTGATGCCCAGGCCTGAATTCACAGCACTCATGAGATAGAGGCAGAGATATCACCAGATTGAAATGGTTGTGATGTCCAGGCCTGGAGACACAGCACTCTGGAGACAGAGGCAGATGGATCCCGGGTTTGCATCAGGTGTGATGTACAGGCCTGGAGTCACAGGACTCTGTAGATAGAGGTAGAGGGAATTATGGGTTTGAACCAGGTGTGATGCTCAGGAGTAGAGACCCAGCATTCAGGAGACAGAGGCAGAGAGGTCATGGGTTCAAATTAGATGTAATGTTCAGGCCTGGAATGACAGCACTCAGGCGACAAAGGTGGGGAGATCATGGGTTTGAACCAGGTATGATGTCCAAGCTTAGAGTCATGCCACTCAGAATACAGAGGCAGAGGGATTATGGGTTTCATCCAGGTGTGATTTCCAGGTCTGGAGACATACCACTGAGGAGACAAAGTCAGAGGGATAATAGGTTTGAACCAGTTGTGATGCCCAGACCTGGAGTTGCAGCACTCAGAAGCCAGAAGCAGAGAGATCATGGGTTTGAATAAGCTGTGATGTCAAGGACTGGAATGATAGCACTTAGGACACAGAAGCCGGAAGGTCACAGGTTTGAATCACTTGTGATGCTCAGGCCTGGAGCCACAGCACTCAGGAGGCAGAGGCAGGGAAATCATGGGTGTGAACCAGATGTGATGTTCAACCCTAGAGTCACAGTATTCAGGAGACAGAGGCAGGAATATCATGTGTCTGTACCAGGTATGATGCCCAGGCTGGGAATCACAGCACTCATGTGACAGGGGCAGGAAGATCATAGGATTGAATTAGTTGTGAAGCCCAGGCCTAAAGTCAAAGCACTCGGGAGACAGAGGCAGAGGAATCAAGGGTTTGAATCAGGTGGGATGTTTGGGCCTGAAGTCACAGCACTTAGAAGACTGGGGCAGGGAGATTATGCATTTGAATGAGGTGTGATGTCCAGGCCTGGAATGAGAGCACTCAACAGACAGGCAGGGTGAGCACCAGTTTGAACCAGGTGTAATGGCTAGGCCTGGAATCACAGCACTCAGGAGACAGAGAGAGAGTGATCATGGTTTTGAATCAGGTCTGATTACCAGGCCTGGAGTCACAGCAACAAGGAGACAGAGGCCGAGGTATTATGATTTGAGGCAGTTATGATGCCCAAGCCTGAAGTCACATGAAGTACTCATGAGACAGAGGCAGGAGATCACAGGTTTGAATCAAATGTGATATCTAGGCCTGGTGACACAGCACTCCAGAGACACAGGTAGATGGATGCTGGGATGGCATCAGGTGTGATGTACAGGTCTGGAGTCACTGCACTCAGTAAAGAGAGGCAGTGGGATTACCAGTTTGAACAAGGTGTGATGCCCCAACCTGCACTCAGCACTCAGAAGACAAAGGCAGGGAAACATGGCTTTGAATCAGGTGTGATGCCAAGGCCTAGATTCACAGCACTCAGGACGCAGAACCAGAGGGTCAAGGGTTTGAATCTGTTGTGATGTCCAGGCCTGGAGTCACAGCACTCAGAACTCATGAGACAGAGGCAGGGAGATCACAGGTTTGACTCAGGCGTGATGTCCAAGCCTGGTTTCTTAGTATTCAGTAGACATTGGAGGAGTATCAGAGGTGTGAACCAGGTTTGAAGTTCATGCCTGGAGTCATAGCACTCAGGAGATAGATGGAGGCCCATCATGAGTTAGATTTAGGTGTGGTACCCGGTCCTAGAGTCACAGAACTAAGGAGATAAGGCACAGGGACCACAGGTTTGAATCAGGTATGATTTCTAGGCTTGTAATCATAGCACTCAGGATACAGAGGCAGGAGGATTATGTGTTGAACCAGGTGTGATATTCAGGCCTGAAATCCCAGCACTCAGGAGACAGAGACAGAGACACGGGGATCATGAGTTTGGACCAGGTGTGATGCCCAGGCCTGTACTCATAGCACTCAGGAGCCAGAATCAGGGAAATCATGGGTTTGGATTAGGTGTGATGTCAAGGCCTGGAATGACAGCACTCAGGAGACAGAGACAGGATGATCAAAGATTTGAATCAGTTGTTATACACAGGCCTAGAGTCACAACACTTGGGATACAGAGGCAGTGAGGTCACAGGTTTGAACCAAGTATGATGCCCAGGCCTGGAGTCAAAACACTCAGGTGACAGATGCAGGGAGATCATGGGTTTGAATTAGGTGTAATGTCTAGGCCTGGAGTGACAGCACTCAGGAGACAGAGGCCAGGAGAGTACAGGTTTGAACCAGGTATAATGTCCAGGCCTCTAGTCATAGCACTCATGCGACAGAGGCAGAATGATTATGGGTTTGATTCAAGTATGATGCCCAGGAATGGAGTCACAGCACTCACGAGACAGAGGCAGTGGGATCATGGTTTTGAATTAGGTGTGATGTCCAGGACTGGATTAATAGCACTCAGCAGACAGAGGCAGGAAGATACTGGGTATGAACCAGGTCTGTTGTCCTGGCCTGGAGTCACAGCAATCAGGAAACAGAGGCAAGAAGATCATGGGTTCAAATTAGGTGTGATGTCAAGGCCTGAAATGACAGCACTTAGGAGACAGAGGCAGGGTGATCACAGATTTGAATCAGTTGTTATGCCCAGGCCTAGAGTCACTGGGCAAGGGAGATCATGGGTTTGAATGAGGTATGATGTTCAGGCCTAGAGTCATAGCACTCAGAAGACAGAGGTAGAGGGATTACAGTTTTGATCCAGGTGTGATGTCCAGGTCTGGAGTCATAGCATGGAGTAGATAGAAGAGGGATAACGGGCTTGAACCAGTTGTGTTGTTCAGGCCTGGAGTCCAGCACTTGGGAGCCAGAAGCAGGGAGATCATGGGTTTGAATTACTTATGATGTCAAGAACTGGAATAACAGCACTCAGGATGCAGGGGCCAGGAGATCATGGGTTTCAGTTGGTTGTAATTCCCAGGCCTAGAGTCACAGCACTGAGGAGAAAGAAGCAGAGGGATCAGTGGTTTGAACCAGGTGGGATGCCCAAGCCTGTAGTGATAACACTCAGGAGACAGAGGCAGTAGGATCATGCATTTGAAACAGGTGTGATGTCCAGGCCTGAAGTCATGGCACTCAGGAGACAGAGGCAGAGGGATCACGGGTTTGAGCCAGGTGTGATATTCAGGCCTATAGTCAGAGCACTCCGGAGATAGAGACAGAGAGAACGTGAGGTCGAATTAGGTATGATGTCCAGGCCTGTAATGACAACACTTAGGAGACAGAGGCAGGGAGATCACTGGTTTGAACCAGGTGTAATCCCAAGGCCTGGAAGCACAGCACTCAGGAGACAGAGGCAGAGGGGTAACAGTTTTGAATCAGGTGTGATGTCGAGGCCTGAAGTCACAGTACTCAGAAGACAGAGGGAGGCAGATCACGGGTTCGAATGAGGTGTGAGGCCCCAGACCTTGAGTCACAGCACTCAGGATACAGAGGCAAAGGGACTACAGGTTTAAATTAGTTGTGATTTCCAGGCCTGGAATTATAGCACACAGGATACATTGGCAGGAGTATCACAGGTTTGAACCAGGTGTGATATTCAGGCCTGATGTCTCTGTCAATAGACAGAGACAGAGGGATCATGAGTTTGAACCAGGTGTGATACCCATGCTTGGAGTCTAACAGTCAAGAGACAGAGACAGAGGGATCACTATTTTGGACCAGGTTTGTTTACCAGGCCTGTAGTCACAGCAATAAGAACACAGAGGCAGAGGGATTATGGATTTGAGTCAGGTGTGATGTCCAGGCCTGAAGTCACAGTACTCATGAGACAGAAGCAGACATATTATCACTTTGAATCAGACGTGATATCTAGGCCTGAAGTCAGCACTCAGGAGACAGAGGCAGAGGGATCACGGGTTGGAATCAGTATGATTTCCAGGCCTTGTGTCACAACATTCAGAAGAAATTTTCAGAGGTATTTCAGTTTTGAACTATGTGTGATGTTCAGGCCTAGAGTCATAGCACTCAGGAGACAGAGGCAGGGAGAACATGGCTATTTATTAATTCATTCATTTGCTTATTTTATTTGAGAGAGAGAGAAAGAGGAAGAGGAAGAGAAAGTGAAAAAGAAAGAGAAAGAGAATGGGTGTACTGATATCTTCAGCTGCTACAAATGAACTCCAGACTCATATACCACTTTGTGCATCTGGCTGATGTGGGTCCTGGGGAATCGAATCTGGGTCTTTTGGCTTTGTAAGCAAATGCCTTAACTGCTACACCATCTCTCTGGCCCCGATATCATGGGTTTGAACCAGGTGTGATGTCGAGGCCTAGAGTCATAGCACTCAAGAGACAAAGGCAGAGGGATTACAGGTTTGACCCAGGTATGATGTTCAGGTCTGGAGTCACAGCACTCATCAGCCATAAGCAAGGAGATCATGGGTTTGAATTAGCTGTGATGTCGAGTACTGAATTGCCAGCACTCAGGACACAGAAACTGGGAGATCACGGGTTTGAACCAGGTGTGATGTACAGGCCTGGAGTCATAGCACTCAGGAGACATTGGTAGGAAGATCATGAGTGTGAAGCAGGTGTAATGTTCATGACTGGAGTCACAGCTCTCAGCACACAGAGGCAGAGGTACCATAGCTTTGAATCAGGTATGATTTCCTGGCCTGGATTCATAGCACTCAGGATACAGAGGCAAGAGGATCACAGGTTTGAACTAGGTATGATGTTCAGTCTTAAGGTCTTAGCACTCAGGAGACAGAGACAGAGGGATCACAAATTTGAACCAGGTTGTATTACCAGGCCTGCAGTCACAACACTAAGGAGACAGAGGTCAAGGGATTATGGTTTTGAACCAGGTGTAATGCCCAGGACTGGAGTCAGCACTCAAGAGACAGAGGCAGGGAGATCATGGGTTTGAATTAGATGTGTTGTCTAGGCCTGGAATGATAGCACACAGGAGACCGAGGCAGAGGGATAATGGGTTTGAACCAGGTGTGATGCCCAGGCCTGGAGTCACAGCACTCAGGAGACAGAGGCAGAGGCATCACAGGTTTGAATCAGGTGTGTGGCCCAGGCCTACAGTAACAACTCTCAGTAGACAGAGACATTGACATCATGGATTCAAATTAGATGTTATGTGCCAACCTGGAGTCACAGCACTCAGGAGACAGAGACAGAGAGATCATGGTTTTGAATCATTTGTGATGTTCAGGCTGGTAGACACAGCACTTATGAAACAGAGGCAGGAAGATAACAGGTTTTACCAAGTTTCGATGTCCAGCCCTAGAGTCACAGCACTTGGGATACACAGGCAGAGGGATTACTTGTTTGAACCAGGTGTGATGCCCAGGGTTGTAATCACAACATTCATGAGACACAGACTGGGATGTCACAGGTTTGAATCAGATGTGATGTCCAGGCCTTGAGTCATAGCACTCATGAGACAGAGGCAGAGAGATCACATGATTGAATGAAGAATGATGTCCAGGCCTTGAGTCACAGCATTCAGGAGAAATTGTCCAAGGAATTCAGTTTTGAACCAGGTGTGACATCCAGGCCTGAATTCCCAGAACAAATGAAACAGAGCCAGGGAGATCATGGGTTTGAACTAGGTGTGAGGTCCAAGTGTGGAGTCACAGCACACAGGAGGCAGAGGCATGGAGATCACGTAATCCAATTAGGTGTGATGTCCAGGCCTTGAGTTACAGCTCTTATGGAACAGATGGAAGGGGATCATGGGTTTCACCAGGCATGATACCAAGGTGTAGAGTCACAGCACTCAGGATACACGGGCAGAGGGATCACGGGATTGGACCAGGTTTGATTGTCAAGCCTGGAGTCACAGCACTCAGGAGACAGGGGCTGGAGATCACAGGCTTGAATCAGGTGTGATGCCCAGGTCTGCAGTCAGAGCACTGAGGAGACAGAAGCAGAGAGGTCACAGGTTTGAATCAGGTGTGATGTCTAAGCCTGAAGTCACAGCATTCAGGAGAAATTGTCAGAAGAATGTGAGTTAAGTGTGATGTCCTGAACTGAATTCACAGCACTTACAAACTAGAGGCAGGGAGATCATGGGTTTGAACTGGGTGTGATGCCGAGGCCTGGCATCTCAGCACTCAGGAGACAGAGGCAGATGGTTCTCATGTTTGAATCTGGTGTGATGTCAGGCCTGGATTCAGCATTCAGGAGTCATTGGCAGGAGGATCATGAGTGGGAAACAGATATGAGGTTCATGCCTGGACTCACACACTGAGAATACAGAGGCAAAGGGACCATGGGTTTGAATCAGGTGTTATCTACAGGCCTAGAATCATAGCACACAGGATACAAAGGCAGGAGAATCACAGGTTTGAACCAGGTGTGATGTCCAGACCTGAAGTCACAGCACTCAGGAGACAGAGGCAGGAAGATCATGGGTTCGAATTAGCTGTGATGTCCATGCCTGGAATTACAGTACTCAGGAGACAAAGGCAGGGAGATCATGGGTTTGAATCAGATGTGATGTCCAGGCCTGGAGTAATAGCACTCAGGAGACAGAAGCAAAGGGTTTGAACTAGGTTTGATTTCCAGGTTTGGAGTCACAGCACTCAGGAGACAGAGTCAGACAGATTATGGGTTTGAGCCAGGTATGATGCCCTCAGGAGACAGAAGGATCACAGGTTTCAAAAAAGCTTGATGCTAAGGCCTGAAATCACAACACTCAGGAGACAGAGGCTGAGGAATACCAGGTGTGAAGCAGTTGTGATGCTCAGACCTGGAGTCACAGCATTCAGGAGACAGAAGCAGAGGGACCACAGGTTTGAATCAGGTGTGATTTCCAGGCCTGGAATCATAGCACTCACGATACAGAGGCAGGAGGATGAGTTTGAACGAGGTGTGATGTTCAGGCCTTAAGTCATAGCACTCACAAGACAGAGGCAGGGATAGCACTGGATTGAATCAGATGTGATTTCTAGGCCTGGAGACATGCCACTCAGGAGACAGAGACCAAAGGATTATTGGTTTGAATCAGTTGTAATGCCCTGGCCTAGAGTCACAGCATTTAGGAGACAGAGGCAGGAAGATCACAGATTTGAACCAGGTATAATGTTCAGGACTAGAGTCATAATACTCAAGAGACAGAAGTAGAGGGATCATGGGTTTGAACTTGTTGTGGTGCCCAAGACTGGAGTCACAGCACTCAGGAGACAGAGGCAGGCATGGGTTTGAACCAGGTGTAATTTCCAGGCCTGGAGTCACAAGACTCAGGGGACAGAGACAGAGGGATCACAGGTGCCAATCAGGTGTGATGTCCAAGCCTTGAGTCAAAGCACTCTGTAGACAGAGAAATAGTGATCACAGGTTTAAATCAGGTATGATGTCCCATCCTGGAGTCAGAGCATTCAGGAGAAAGTGTCACAGGGATCATGGGACCCATGTAAACAAGGTGTGTTGGCCAGGCCTGGAGTCACACCACTCAGGAGATAGGCAGAAGGATCATGGGTGTGAACCAGGTGTGATGTCCAGGCCTGGATTCATAGCACTTAGTAGACAGAGGCAGGGAAATCACAGGTTTGAATTCAGTATGATATCTAGGCCAGGTGTCACAGCACTCAGTAGATAGTAACAGAGGCATCCTAAGTTTCAGTCAAGTGTGATGTCCATACCTAGAATCAAAACAATCTGGAGACAGAGGCAGGGAGATCATGGGTTTGAATTAGGTGTGATGTCCAGATCTGGAGTCATAGCCCTCAGGAGTCAGAGGCAGGGAGACCATGGGTTTGGATCAGGTATGATGCCCAGGCCAGGATTCATAGCATTTAGGAGACAGAGGTAGAGGGATCATGGATTTGAACACACTGTGATGCCCTGGCCTGGATTCATAGCACTAAGTAGACAGAGTCAGAGAAATCATGGGTTTGAATAAGGTATGATGTCCAGGCCTGGAGTCACAGCACTCAGGAGACAGAGCTAAAGAGATCACAGGTTCGAATCTGGTATGATGTCCAGGTCTGGAGTCACTGCACTCAGGAGACAAATATGGATGATCACAGGTTCAAATCATGTGTGATGTCCATGGCTAGACTCAGGAGAGAAGAGAATGAGGTATCATGCATTTGAATCAGGTGCGATGTCCAAGTCTGGATTCTAAGCACTCACCAGACATGGGGATCATGGGTTTGAAACAGGTGTGATCCCCAGGATTAGAGTCACAGCACTCAGGAAACACAGGCAGGGTGATCACAGTTTGAACCAGGTATAATGTCCAGACCTGGATTCACAGCACTCAGGAGACAGAGGTAGAGCTATCATGTGTTTGAACTAGGTGTGATTCTTAAGCCTGGAGTCACAGCACTTAGGAGACAGAGGTATCCTGGGTTTGAATCAGGTGTGATGCCCATGCCTAGTGTCACAGCAAATAGCAGAGTGATCCTGGGTTTGAATCAGATGTGATTTCCATGCCCAGAGTCATAGCACTCAGGAGACAGAGGCAGAGGGATCATGGGTGTGAACCAGGTGTGATGTACAGGCCTGGATTCATAGCACTTAGTAGACAGAGGCAAGGAAATAATGGGTTTCATCAGGTTTAATGTCCAGGCCTGGAGTCATAGCACTCAGGAGATAGAGGGATCACAGGTTTGAATGAGATGTGATCCGCAGGATTGGAATCACAGCACTGAGGAGACAAAGGCAGGGAGATCATGGGTTTGAATAAGGTGTGATATCCAGTTCTGGAGTCATAGCACTCAGGAATCAGAGGGAGGGAGACCAAGGGTTTGGACCAATTCTAATGCCCAGGACGGGATTCACAGCATTCAGGAGACAGAGGCAGAGGGATCACAGATTTGAATCAAGAGTGATGCCCAGGCCAGGAATCACAGTAGTCAGGAGACAGAGGCAGATGCAGCACTGGTTTGAATCAGGTGAGATGCCCAGGCATGAAGTCACAGCTCTCAGGAGACTGTTGCAAGGATATCACAGGTTCAAACCAGGTGTGAAGTCCAGGACTATATTCACAGCATTAAGGAGTCAGAGGCAGGGAGATCATGTACACTCCTCACTAATTGATTGATGTGGGTTGATTGATTGATCAGTTCACTGGCTGGGTTCCTGTTTTCTGAAAATTAAGACTCAATGCCTAGTTGTCTGTGGAAATTACTTTTCTCCTACTTATCCTTTGGAAGGTCTTGTTTGTGACGTTTCCACAGCAGGATTAATTGGATGCATGCGTCCTTTGTGTTCCCTTGACTTCCCCACTCTATGTTCCTTAACAGCAGGATGGTTCTATTTTGTTATATCCTATTGTATTTTTTTTTTTTTTTTTTTTTTGGTTTTTTGAGGTAGGGTCTCACTCTAGCCCAGGCTGACCTGGTATTCACTATGGAGTCTCAGGGTGACCTCGAACTCACGGCGATCCTCTTACCTCTGTCTCCAGAGTACTGGGATTAAAGGCGTGCGCCACCACGCCCGGCTTCCTATTGTATTTTTATAATGGCTTAATTACTGTGTTTGGGCTTCTGACTGAGAACTGGGGAGATGGTAAAGTCTATAAATAAAATGTGCTATCAGTGACATTAATATGCTGCCAGATTTAGTTGTGTCTACATTTCACAAATTCACATTAAAATTCAAAGTGTTGTCAAATATATGATATCAGGAAAGAATCTATTTTAACTTCTCTATAGGGTGAATTAAGCTTCAGTCAAAACATGCCCTGGAAAGAACAACTGGCTTTCTGAGGTACTGCATGGCCGTCCAGCTCAGCTTGTCTCCCATGGTCTAGAAGACCACAGTGGCAAAGCTTAGAGTAGTCTTCTTGATGTTTAATTGGGAAAAACAAAAATGTTAGCTGATACTTACTAAACCAAAATTGTCGCTATTGAAGCTGCACATGAAACTTTTCCTTCATTAGGGTGTGCATAGTGCATGGCTGTCAATGGCTAACTGGCTAACCTAAAATTCCTCTCAGTGTTTAAGTAAAGCACAGAAGGAAGGGGGAGGAAAAGGAAGTAAAGAAAAGCAAAGAGTAAGGAGAGTAGAGGACAAAACTTGTGTATTGACATATCCACAATGTCAGGGAAATCTACTATTTCATTAGCTTTTCCTTCAGAGCTTATCTCACTCTAATTTTGAGAGGTTACATTAGCAACCATCATAACCAGTGCAAACTGAGAACCTAAATTGGCAGAGTCAGGGCGTGGGCATTTTGAGATTGCTGTTGTGATGTGGCTATTTCAGTAAAAGAATAATTTATGTTAAAAAGATTAGCTGCTTAAGGAGGTGTCACTACAGGCAGATCTTTTTAGCCCAGTCCTACTGCATGTATAGAGAGCCAGGATTCAGCTCTGGCTATTCAAGTTTGCTGACTGTTGGGGCTGTCTCTCTGCTATGAAACTATGGAAGTGAGCCAGCTTTTTCCATCATGATGATGCTTCCCTTAGATTCTGTAAGCCTGAAATTAAACCCTTTCTTCCCATAAACTGCTTTTGTTAGGGATTTTGTTCCAGCAATGAGAAAGTAAATGCAACACAGTTGGAGGTTATAGTCAGGATTGGCATGGTGTCACAAGCTGCAGGTAGCAGGTAGTCCAGTGAGGAATGTAATGAATTGTAGTGCTCACCTTTCTCCTTTTATACAGTCTGGGACCCCAGTTTATAGAATGCTGCCACCCACAGTTAAAGTGGGTCCTCTGACCTTAATTAAAGTAATCTAGAGAAAACTCTCACAGATATTCTGAGACTTGCCTCAATGGTGATTCTAAATTCCGCCAAATTGGCAATTAGAAATTAAGCCTGTAACTTATTTCACTGGGATATTTTCAAACATACTTTTCTTTGGTTGGTCCTCATCCCCAGACTAATTACCCCATCTCCCTTTCCCATGTACCTGTTTATCCCCATTAATCCTCTTTGCATTTTCAAGTCTATCAATTCCATTACCCCTCACCCCTACTCCTTTTCCCTAAACCTACCTTTTCCCCTTTCATGGTGACCTTTCTGAGCAATACTCACCCTCACTTCTACTTAAATACACATAAACAAAAATTAAAATCTAAGATCCACATGTAAATTAAAATGATTCTCATACTTACTAAAGTAGGCTTCAAACAAAAACTAATCATATTATTTTGTTCATAGCTTCTTTTACACTTTCGCAGTATGGAATGTTCAATTTTATAAAAATATTTTTTCCTGTATGTGCTGAGATGATTATGTGAATTCTATACTTAAATTTTTGAATTCTATACTACATTTATTAGTTTGTTTGTCTTGAGCCCTTCTTGAGTTCCTCCAATAAAATTATCTCTGCCATAAAAAAATAAAGATTAGCTTTTGTCTTTTGGAAATAATTGGAGAAACACAACTTCACTCTTTCTGTTTCTTCACACTACCTCATACATGACCTTTGAAATTCAATCCAGCACCCTCACTCAGGGGCTGGGAAGGTTCACAAAGGGATATATAAGACCCAAATTATTAGTTTTAATTATTTTTATATTGACCAGGCCATTCTGATGCATTTACATTAAGGTTATCCTTTTGTGCAAGTCACAGGGGAGGCCATTTCTGGCACCTAGCAGGAATAGGAATGTTGCGATAATATCCCTGGAAATTCCTGGAAAGAAGAACATATCACTTCACACCTCTCTGCCTGTCACCTGAGAGTCCTGTCACATCCTTGTCCATCCAGCTTGTCACCTTGGTCCTTTATTTCCTGGTACAGGTGCTGATGTCAACCTGATGTCCTGGTGTTTTCAGGGCAGAGGGGAACGATGATGGATCCCTACAGAGAGGTAAGGCAAATGGTGAGGTGATGTGAAACAAGATGACAGTGGCTCAGCAAGATCCAGGGCACGATGATGATGGCACACTTTCTCCCTAAACAAACAAGAGCCAAGACATGAATGCACCCTGAAGGAAACTGGGTGATTATGATTCAGG
Source organism: Dipus sagitta (assembly GCA_036346955.1). Classification (NCBI taxonomy): domain Eukaryota; kingdom Metazoa; phylum Chordata; class Mammalia; order Rodentia; family Dipodidae; genus Dipus; species Dipus sagitta. Next base: position 2,307,763 of record CM070791.1, on the reverse strand, counting down.
AGGTGCCAGTGAGGCATTAGCAAGTAGTGCCAAGTTTAAGTGGGTACCTAAATTATCAGGCAAGACTTTTTTAAAATATTTATTTATTCACTCATTCACTTATTTATTTATTTATTTATATTTTAGGGAGAGAGAGACGGAGGAGAGAGAATTGGCATGCCAGGGCCTCAGCCACTATAATCAAACTCCAATGCTTGCACCACCTAGTGGACCTCATCTGGCTTACATTGGGGTCTGGAGAGTCAAGCATGGGTCCTTAGGCTTCACAGGTAAGTGCCTTAACCTCTAAGCCATCTCTCTAGTGGAAGACTTATTTTAATTTGGCAAATAAATATAAATATTGGAGAAAGACTTAAGAGCCAAAAACATACACGGTTAACTCTACTTAGAGTTCTCCTGACTCTTAAAATATATGAATCTTGTCTTAGCCTACCTTACAAGGTACTCAGATAGTTAATAAATTGTTATGTATATGACATAATTGACAGTCATGTTGTGGAAAGGTAGTAGTAAAGAGTGGGAGGAACAAAAGGAGGAAATAAGTACAAGTGGAAATAGGGTTAAAAGAAAATGGGTTGTACTATTATCAGAAATAATGATAATTAGCACTGGAAAATGGCTTAGCAGTTAGTAGCACGTGTTTGCAAAGCCTTCAAGCTAAGGTTCAATACCCAAGCCACCCATGAAAGCCAGACACAAAGAACAGCACAAGCATCGGGTGTTTGTTTACAGCAGCAAAAGGCTTTATCATGTCCATATACACACATCACATATATGCAAATAAACAAATGAAAATTTGAAAAATAACATAACTTAATAGAACTGGTGGTACAAATTTGTAATTCCAATTTCCTAAGAGCCCAAGGAAGGAGAATTGCAAATTCAAGACCTGCCCAAGCTAAAGTGTGAGTTCAGGGTTAGCTTGGGGAATTTAATGAGTCTCTGTCTCCAAATAAAAAGGAAAAAGAGAGATCTGGAGAGATAGCTTAGCAGTTAAAGCGCTTGCCTACAGAGCTAAAGGACCCAGGTTTGAACATAAAGCCAGATGCACAAGGTGGTGCAAGTGTCTGGACTTTGTTTGCAGTGGCTAGAGGCCCTGATGCACCCATACACTCACTCTCTCTCTCTTTATCTCTAAATAAATATTGTTTTTAAAGAGGGCTAGGAATGTAGCTCAACACTAGAATAATTTCCTAGCACACACAAGGTCCTGTGTCCAACCCCCAGTACTATAAATAATAACTTGACAATTAGGTAAATAATAGTATGCTGCCTGACCTTACATTAAACTAATATATAAGCAATCTAAATAAATTCTACTTAGAATCAACCTTACAAAGCAAATAGTGAGCAGGAAAGATTGCTCAGTGGTTAAAGACACTTAAATCCAAAGCTGAAAGGCCTAGGTTCAATTGTTTGAGTCCTCAGTATTCATGTAAGCCAGATTCACAAAGTAGCTCAAGGATCTAGAGTTGATTTGCAGTGGCAAGAGCAGCCTCCTTTCTCTCTTTCTCTCTTTCTCTCTCCTTACAACTAAATAAAAATATTTATTTTAAAAAAGCAAGCAGTGGGGCTGGAGATATGGCTTAGCAGTTAAGGCATTTGCCTGAAAGCCAAAGACCCTTGGTTAGATTCCCCAGGACCCACATAAGCCAGATGTACAAGGTGATGCATGAATCTGGAGTTCGTTTGCAGTGGCTGGAGGCCCTGTGCACCCATTCTCTCTCTGCTTTCTCTCTTTCACTCAAATAAATAAACAAATATAAAGTTAAAAAAACAAGCAGTTATATTAGTAAAGCAATATTATGGCAGCTCTATAGTATTTGGAAAGAAATGAAAGAGCTGAGCTTCAGCTAGACTCTGGATAAGACAGTTCCATTCGGAAGAATGTTGATGCTTTACTGACCAGGTAGGAAAGACTTGGGGACCTAAAGAAAAGTTAGAATAAGTAAGATCAAATTACATTACAAACTTGTATGAAAATGTCTCTATGATATCAATCACTATGTACAATTACTATATGCCAATTTATAAAGGAAAAATATTTGTTTAAATGCCAGTTTCTTTAGGGCCACATAACTAAATGTGGAAGTTATGAAAAATTTGTCATGTAAGAGGTTTCTGAACATGCAATGACCACAAATTAATTCACAATTAAACATGTAATCAGTCAATCCAGTGAGTTTCTGGCAGTGCTTACCCATGTTGCACTTAGTGACTTTACTGAAGCCTTGATTCAGAACACACCGCATGTGAATGCCGTCATGCCGTGTAACACTGACGAACGCTGCCTGACACTCCGCAGCTCAGAGTCAAGACTATCTTGTCTCATGATTTGTAATGCTTTTACTATGCACACAAAATGTTCTGCCTTTTAGAAACATAATAGTTTAGTTACAGAAAACAAAGACTCTTAATACTTTCCTACCATCATTACTTAGGGTCTAAGTATTAATAGCATTGCTTTGAATTGCATTGGGTTAGGATGTTTAATTTTTAAAACTGGTATTTGAGTTATTGATCCTAGTTTCATAAAAAAAAAAGTAGTTAAATGGATTTTGGTTTGGAATTAAGAAAGAATTTCTGGTAATTTCTGAAATGGTCCCAAACATACATCAGCCATTTTGTGCTTGGTGTTTATGTGAAGAGTTTTTTAGCATTGATGATTATAATATCAAAATATCAATCATCTCTGAAAAATGTTAACAATGCTATTTATCCTGTAGTATCAAACATTCAGCCAAGATTTAATTCTTTATGTAGAAATAAATACATTAATTTTATTAATAAGAAAATTTGCTTTCACCATTGATAAGTGATAAAATTATATGTATACCATTAGTTGTTTTAACATAAATTTCTTTATGTTTCATTATCAGTAAGTTGTTGATTGATTTCTTTACCTTTTTATATACCTGCAAACCTAGAGTTGAATAAAAATTTATAGGTAAAAAAGGGGACATGAATAGAAAAGTATAAGAAGCCCTGGTTTAGGAGATGGGATTATAGGTACCTTTTGTTTCAAATCTTAGATTCTACTTTATAGTAATACTATTTTTGCAAAAGGAAATTACAAACATGTCGAGAATAAGGACCGGTAAGCACTGGTGTCTCAGGCAAGAAGGACAGCAAAGGCCAACATGGATCCCATCTATGGGAACCAATTTCTGTCCTCATCACAATGACTGTGAAATAAATGAGCCTCAAACTTAAAGGCTTAAACAGACATCCGTTTTGTCGTGTCTGTAGATTTTGTTTCAAGGAATAGTGACTAGACACTCAGCTTGCCTCTGCTCTATGATGACAAACATCTTAGGTGGAGAGGGTGGAAGGTTAGGCTGCTTCAATACCTTGGGCTGGGACTATCTAACTGGAAGCTTCTTTATTCATGTGCCTGCCCTAGGACGATTCACTTCCACACAGCTTCTGTGTGTGACATGGCCTCTTCACTGTGGCCTCCAGGTGGACAGATTTCTTACACTGCAGCTCAGATCTCCTTGTGCCAGGGTTCCACAACAGGGCAAAGGCTATATCATCTTTTATCACTGGGCCTACAAAACTGTGTAGTCTGTCTCTCTTCCAACAGACATACTGTCCCAAGTGATCATAAAAGCCTGCCCAGATTTCCGGGTAAAGAATTAGACCCCATGTCTTGATGAGGAAGTGCCAAACTTGTACCAGGAAGAGGGTTTGGGACAGAAGGCTTCTCACTGCCACCTGTGGAAAATGCACTTGGACATAGTGGTAATGTTTAAGTACACAATTCTCTTGGTTACACGGGAGTTGAGTCAGAAACCTGGCCTCTCCTTGCCCAACACTGTGCAGGGTCCTGCACTCAGAGGCTCTCCAGCGCATGTGAGCTGGGCATGGTGAACAGAGGCATGGATCCCATATCTACAGGGGATCCAGAAACCTCTGTCCAGGCCCTGATGGAGGACAGTGCTGAGCAAATCATCCTGGGATGGGCTGTGGTAGGCATGCATGTTTACAGGGTTCTACTTTTACCTGCCATTTCCCCCTGTGCTCCCAGGTACTAAGGACTCCACCCACACATGTTTTTCCACCTGCAGGGGAAGCTCAAGTACCAGTCCTCTAGTGTAAATCATCAGAAGAGGGTGATGGCCATTGTTCAGCCCTCCATCAATACCTCCCCAAATATCCACACTGCAGAGGGCAGCTGACCTCCCTCTTCACCCAAAGCCCACTCACCTCCTGGCTTTCTGGTCCTTCTCACAATCAGGCTGGAAGGATTGGTACCTAGAGGAAGTCAGGAGGGTGTCAGTCCTTAGCTTCTTTGTCCCCCAACAGCTAGGGCTTCTGGTGGGCCTGGCTGACTTTGGGATGTGAATAGCAGCCCAGCTGGAGGGGATGAGAATTTTGTGTGTTGGCTGTTCAGTGAGTTACCTGCTAAATGCCTGGAAAACTTTCTGTAGTCACAGGGGCCTTGTATATGTTTGTACAATGTACAAACCCAAGTGGTACTTCCTAGATATCTCCATGGGCACAGAGCTTCTTGGTATGCCCTTGATGGAGTTGTCAATCATGTGACATTTATGCTAAATGTCATCTAGATTCTTCTTTACAAACTAAAGTGGGGCTTTTTCCCAAGGCTAAGAAAGATTGGTGTTTGAAGAGTGCTTCTTTAGGGCAGGGTAAATGAATGTCACCCACTGGAGTCCCCATGTCCTTTCAGACCCAAACCCCACACTGCCAGGCTGCAAACTCATTTAGTCCTGACCACAACCTAAGAGAGCAGTTTCAGAGACAGCCAAGAACTCCCAAGACTGAAGCAAAAGGGGTGAGCTCCCCTTGTCTTCAATATGGGCTCACCTCCATTACCAGGCTCAGCACCTCCCAGATGATGGCAAACTTTTTATGGAAGACCAAGAAGTGGAAAGAAGGGTATTCTTCCCTCTCCACTGTGGTTTGAAGGTAGTCCACAACGAACTCTAAATATTTCCAACCAGCCTGAAGAGGAACAGAGAAGGATGATTCAAATGTGGAAACATTAACAGACTGCTAAATTACTTTTGGTCATACACTGAAGTAAGAGCCCACAGTACTAGAGAAACAGCAAAAGAACATTGTACTCCATCCAGTGGCCTCAGACAAGTGAGTCAGTTGAGGTTGCCTCTGGACTGTGGTTGCTTGGTCACCAGGGTTCCAAGTTCTGTTGGTCATTGTTAAGGAAATAAGATCACTTCTTAGGCCCCTCTTAACTTAATCGCTTCCTCAGACAAGACCTTCCCAGTGCATCCTAGAGCTTCTCTTCATTTGGTCCATGAACAACTGGATGCAGTGATAGCAACACACTCCAACCTACCCCACTGCCTGGGAAGTCTGGCTTCATCCAGCTCTTCAGCTTTGAAGAGTCAGAGCTGGGTCCTGATCCATGCCCGCCTTCATGTCATAAGTGTTTCCCCAGACTAGTCCTTGTCCCTCTCAGAGATGCTTCAGTTTTTCACCTGCTCCCTAGGGATCATTCTAGCTTCTACCTCCCAGCATGTTATCAGCTGTATATGACTACATACCTGTATGATACAAGCCCAGGGCTGGTATAACCTGACACCCACAGGCCAACATGGACACCACGTACTTGTATGCACATGCTCACACAGGCACACAGACTACCCATGCACAGGTCCCCATGATGCCCAGAGCTGTAGTCAAAGCACTCAGGAGACAGAGCCAGGGAGAATCAGCTATGATGTCTAGGCCTGGAATCACAGCAGTCAGGAGACAAGGGAAGGGAAGTCACGGGTTTGAACTAGGTGTGGTGTGCAGGCCTGGAGTCAGAACACACAGGAGGCAGATACAGAGGGATCACAGGTTTGAATCAGGTGTGATTTCCAGGCCTGAAATCACAGTACTGAGGAAAAAGAGGCAAAAAGATCATGGGTTTGAATCAGGTGTGGTGCCCAGGCCTGGAGTCACAGTACCCAGGAGACTAAGGCAGAGGGATTTCAGGTTTGATTAAGGTATGGTGTCCAGACCTGAAGTCATGTCACTCTGGAGAGAGAGACAGATGGCTCATGGGTTAGAATCAGGTGAGATTTCAGGGCCAGGAGTTACAGCACTCAGGAGACAGAGATAGAGTGATCATGGGTTTGAATCAGGTCTGATGTCCTTGCCTGGAGTCATAGCACTCAGAAGATAGAGGCAGACAGATCACAAGTTCCAATCAGGTACGAGATCCTGGCTTGGAGTCACAGCATCCAGGACACAGACAGAGTTCAGAGGTTCAAATTAGGTATGTTGTCCAGGATGAGAGTCAGGAGATACAGGCAGAGGGATCACAGGTTTGAACAAGGTGATGCCCAGGTCTGCAGTCACTACACTCATGTGAAGGAGCTAGGGAAATGGCAGGTTTGAATCACATGTGGTGATCAGACCTGTAGTCAAAGCATGCAGAAGATAGAGGCAGAGAGATCACAGCATAGAATCAAGTGTGATGTCCAGGCCTGGAGTCACACCATTCAAGAGAAATAGGCAGAGAGATTATAGGTTAGAACCAGGTGTGAATCTCAGGCCCAGAATGACTGCACTCAGAAACAGATGAAAGGAGATCATGGGTATGAACCAGATGTTATGCACAGGCCTAGAGACACAGCACTCAGAAGAAAGAGCCAGGGAAATGATGGGTCGAATTACTTGTGATGCCAAGACCTGTAGTCAAAGCACTCAGGAGACAGAGCCACCTGGTCAAAGGATACAAAGGAGCAAAATTGTAGTCTGATAGCTGAGGCATCTGTGGTCCACTATCAGATGACAGGGAGCAGTGTGCACTGCATCCTGGATCTCTCCTTAATGAGCAGAAATAGATGGCCTTTCGTGAGGGAAAGGGATGATATGTTAAGCAATAGCTATGCTAATTTACTCCACTATAATAACCATTTTACCAAACATACATCTTATAACATAATAATTGCTAACATGTAGATGAAAATAAAGTAAAAGACAAACATGAAGTCTGACCTCCAGAGTCTTTCACTGAAGGCATAGGAGGCATGCAAATGGCAGCATCAGCCATATCTGTCCTTGCAGGAGTGAATATGTTCTAAAGAGAAACTCATGTCGCTTTCCTTTCCAGCATCAGACAAGTGACTCCAAGGAATTGGAAATTCCTAGAGAGTTTCATGCTGAAGAAGGAGAAGGATGGGGTCCAGGTGCTTGTCTCTTGGAAAAATATTCCTGGGTTGGCAATTTGCAAGAGAGACTGGAGCTAGTTATGAGTGGAACTATAGCATGATCAAGACTGTGCAGTTTTGCATACCTCTTGCCCTCCATCTAAAACTAAACCTTTACAAAAGGCTCCAGGGGATGGAGAGATGGCTTATCAATTAAGGCACTTGCCTGAAAAGCCTAAGGACCCAAGTTTGATTTCCCCAGTACAAACAAAATACTAGACACACAAAGTGGCACATGTATTTGGAGATTTTTCTGGTGGCTAGAGGCCCTAGCATGCCCATCCTCTCTCTCTTTCTGTCTCTCTGTATGTATGTGTGTGTGTGTATATATATATATATATATATACATATATATATATATATATATATATATATATATATATATATATATATATATGTTGCTCTAAACTCCTCACAAATGCCTGGGCAGCGACATGTGCCTCTTAAGTTCACAGGGAGGCAATAGGCCCCTGCAAGTCACACTAGTCCTCTGGGTGTTCACCAATCCATCTCCCTTCCTCCCTCCCACTTCACTTATGCACCTGTTGAGGCTGTGAGAGGGGGTTTTGGTGTGATGGGTGCTCCTTGCAAGAAGCCCTTACTCAGAACCCTGTTTCCTAAGCAGAGAGTGGATTGCCCTGTACCCTACAAAGTGCAGGTGCTCATGCCATACCAGTGACTTTGTCAGCCCACTTCTGATTCTGAGCAGTTGCTGTGCAGGAGGAGCAGACAAGAAGGATGGTTGAGCTATGAATCTGAGCAAGGGAAGCCCAGGCTACTGTTACGCAGTGGTGATATACTGGGCAGCTACTTCCAACAGTTCCACTTGCTCTTTCTTAATATCTTCAGAGTTAAGGACTGAGATGTGGCTCCATGGTATCTTCTGCAGCAGCCTGAGGTAGTCCCTGGCTCATTTAAAATCTCAACACAGATAAAACCAGATCCTTGTCCTGAAAGCAAAGAAGATTTTCCTAGCCAGATGTGGTGGCCCACTCCTTTATTTCCAGAACTCGGAAGGCAGAGGTAAGAGAATCGCCAAGATTTTGAGACCACCCTGGGACTACATAGTCAAGTCCTAGTCTGCCTGGGCTAGAGCAAGACCCCACCTGAAAAAACGATCTTTCTGATGAGTGTGAGTGTGAAATATAGAAAGAGTTTATTTAAGATGTTTTAATATAGATTTTAACAATGAGAGAAAGAGAGACTCTTTGGTTAATACTAAACCTAGGTGCAAGTCTATTTCTCTTCTCCATTCTCTGCTGTACACATATCTCCCTCTCTCTCTCTCTCTTTCTCTCTTTGTGTGTGTGTGTTTCTCTCAGGCCTTCTTTCTTTTCTGTTCCTTTTGCTTTTTCACTCTTTTATCTGCTTCTTGGTTCAGAGTTTTCTATTCCATTTTCTAACCCAGCAGTCCTTTATCTCCCACTCAGTTTCCATCTTTCTTTCCAAGTTTTTGGAATTTCCTTCCTTCCTTCTCTTAGACTATTTCACCTCCAGTATTCACCTTAAATATCTACAAAACTCTCACTATAAGCCCTCCCATGACCTCCCTATATCATAGCCACTTTCAGTCTTCCTGGCCTCTACTACTTACTTTTACTCCTAGTCACATACAAATCTAAATATTGGAAACTAGGACCAACATGTGAGAGAGAATATTTGGTGTGTGCCTTTCTAATCCTGGGTTACATGACTTATACTCTTTTCTAGTTCCACCATCTGTACAAATTTTGTAATTTTTTTCCAGCTGTATAAAACTCCTTTCTGTAAATATACCGTTATCTTCATTATCTGTTCATCAACTGAAGCCATCTAGACTAGTTCCATTTCCTTGCTATTGTGAATAGAATAGCTATAAACATGGATGAACAAGTATCTCTATAGTAATGGGTAAAGCCCATGGGGCATATGTCAAGTAGTCATATGGTTATTCTATTTTGAGCTGTCTTAGAACCCTCCACACTGATTCCCATGATGGCTGTATCAGTTGACATTTCCACCAACAATGGAGAAGGGTTGATCTTTCCTCACCCTCATCATCATTTATTGTCATTTGATTTCTTGATGGTAGCCATTGTGACAGGAGTGAGATGAAATCTCAAGGTAGTTTTGTTCGCAGGTTGTTAGATGCTCCTTGGCAATTTGTATTTATTCTGGTAGAAGGAAAGTTTTAATCAGACCCTGTAAAGGAAAGCATTATTTGTATTTCCACCAACCCCAATGCCACCATGTAACCAAATTAAGACAAAAATGCAATTTGCAAATTAAAATCTTCTAAAATGCAATTATCACATTAAAAATACCGAATCTTGAGCTGTAAAGTTGGCTCATAGGTTAGGGCACTTGCCTGCAAAGCCAAAGGACCCAGGTTCAATCCCTCAGGACCCACAAAAACCTTATGCACAATGTGGCACATGTATCTGAAGTTCATTTGTCATGGCTAGAAGCCCTGACATACTCATTTTCTCTCTCTGTATCTGCCTCTTTCTCTCTCTCAAATAAATAAGTAAAAATATTGAAACTTGAGCTGGAAAGATGGCTCAGCAGTTAAGGTGTTTTCCTGAAAAGCCTAAGGAACAAATATTGATTCCCCAGCACCTACTTAAGACAGATGCACGAGGTGGCTTGTGTATCTAGAGTTCATTGGCAGTGGCTAGAGGCTCTGGTGTACCAATCCCCCCGCTCTCAAATCAATCAATAAATAAAATATTTAAAAATATACTGAGCCAGGCTGTGGTGATACATGCCTTTTTTCTCAGGTACTCTGTAGACTTAGGCAGAAGATTATTTGAGCAATGAGTTTAATGATAGCTGAGCACACAGTAAGACTTCACCTCTAATCAAGCTGCCTTGAATTTTCATGTTTTCTTATGTTTCTGTATTAGGACTTGTGCAACTTGGATTAGGCCTTTGGTTGGATTGTTTACCTTGCCCTAATGGTTTGAATTAAATATTTTCAACATTGAAATGGAATTATGTTGAAGTAGGGTAGAGGTGTAGTCTATCCCTACTAGGTGAGTTGGGTAATAGCACTATAGCTAAACCTTAAGCTACATGCTCAAGACACCAGGCAAAAATTCCAACAGCACTCAAAGGATAAACATAACCGGAAAGCCAGGCATGATGGCACATGCCTTTAATCCCAGCACTTGGAAGGCAGAGGTAGGAGAATTGCTGAGAGTTCAAGGCCACGCTGAAACAACATAGTGAATTTCAGGTTAGCCTGGGCTAAAGTGAGACCATACCTCAAAAAAACATAAAAGAAGCCATAACTGATTGATAATCCCACCATGAAAGTAAGGTACACACAATGGACCCCTCTGCTGCACTAAATGTTGGGGAATATAGACACAACATGCTTAGCCATTATGGAAATGCAAATCAAACCTACATTGATATTCAATCTCACTATACTCAGAGCATCTGTTTTTTTGTTTTTTTTTTTGTTTTTTTTTTTGTGTGTGTGTGTGTGTTTTGTTTTTGAGGTAGAGTTTCACTCTAGTCCAAGCTGACCTGGAATTCACTATGTAGTCTCAGGGTGGCCTTGAACACATGGTGATCCTCCTATCTCTGCCTTCTGAGTGCTGGGATTGAAGGTATGCACCACCATGCCCGGCTGTATTTCTTCTTTTGAGAACTCTCCATCTAGTTCCATAGCCCATTTTTTAAAAATGTATTAGTTTTGTTTATTTATTTGACAGAGAGAAAAAGAAAGAGAGAGAGAGAATGGGCATGCCAGGGTCTCCAGCCACTGCAAACAAACTCAAGACACATGTGCCACTTTGTGCATCAGACTAACATGGGTCCCTGGGAATTGAACCTGGGTCCTTTGGCTTTGCTAGCAAACACCTTAACTGCTAAGACATCCCTCCAGGTCCCATAACCTATTTTTTAAATTGGGTTGTTTGATTTATTATTATTTTGTTTTTCTGACTTCATTATATATCCTGGATATTGATTCTCTGACAGATATACAGCTGGCAAAGATTTTCTCCCATTCTGTAGGTTGCCTCTTTGCTCTACTCATAGTGTCATTTACTGTACAAAAGCTTTGTAATTTCATTAGGTCCCAGTGGTTGATTAATGGTTTTGTTTCCTAAGCAACTGGTGTTATATTCAGAAAGTCATTGCCTATAGCAATATGTTGAAAGGTTATCCCTATTTTTCCCTCTAGCAGTTTCAGACTTTTGGGTCTGATACTAAGGTCTTTGATCTATTTTGACTTGATTATTGTACATGGAAAGAGATAAGGATCAATTCCCATCCTTCTAAATATAGATATCCAGTTTTCTCTGCAGCATTTGTTGAAGAGACTGTCTTTTCTCTATGAGTATTTTTGGCATTTGTGTCAAATATCAAGTGGCTGTAGCTACCCAGATTTACATCTGGGTCCTCTATTCTGTTCCATTGATCTACATGTCTGTTTTTGTGCCAGTACCATCCTGTTTTAGTTACTATGCCTCTGTAATGTAGGTTAAATCAGGTATGATGATACCACCAGCCAGCCTTATTTTTGTTGCTCAAAATTGTTTTTGATATTCAAGGACTTTTTTGCCTCCAAATAAATTTTAGGATTGATTTTTTTCTATTTACATGAAGGATACCATTGAAATATTGATGGAAATCACACTAAATGTGTAGATTGCTTTTTGTAAGATTGATGTTTTCACAATATTGTTTCTTCTAATCAAAGACTATGCGATGTCTTCCATTACCTTGTGTCTTCTGCAATTTCTCACTCGAGTGTTTTAAAGCTCTCACTGTAGAGATCCTTCACTTCCTTGCTTCCAAAGTACTTTATTGTTATTTTTTGTTTGGATGCAACTGTGAACTAAAGTGATTTTCTGATTTCATTATCAGCATATTTGTTGTTAGTATATAGGAAGGCTACTCATTTCTGTGTGCTTATTTTGTACCTTGGTTGTAGCAGACAGCTTCAGGTTCACTGAGATTAGCTTCCAGACCAGGCACAATTATGGAGGAAGGGATTTATTGAAGCTTTACAGATCCAGGGGAAGTTCCATAATGGCAGAAGAAGCTGGCCTGTCTTCCCAGGACCATACATAGAGAGAGAAGCACAGCCTAAAAACCAAAAGCCACATAGCACAGCACACTTCAGGAATTCCTGCTAGGCACACTTTGTATATCTTTAGACTGAAATCTCAAACCCACCACCACACCTTAGGATCCACCCAGTGATACTGCCTCCAGTGTGGCCGGAGATGCAAACTACAAACTAATAAAACAGTGAATATATTGGCCTACATATAAGTGCCTTTTATGTGTTTATTTTGCATCCTGGTACATTGCTGAAAAATGTTTATCAGCTCTAACAGTTTGTTGGTAGTCTTTAGGGTCCTTTATGTATAGAATCATATCATCTGCAATAATGGTAATTTGATTTCTTCCTTTTGTATTTGTATCGTCTTTATGAGTGTTTCTTGCCTTATTGGTATAGCTATGACTTCCAGTACTATATTAAATAAAAGTGGGGACAGTGGACACCCTTTTCTTCTTCCTGAATTTAGTGGAAAAGCTTCAAGATTTTCCCAATTTAGTATTATATTGGCTGTAGGTTTATCATAAATAGCCTTTATTATGTTGAGATATGTTCCTTCTATTTCAAGTATCTGTAGGACTTTTATCATGAAGGGATGTTGGATTTTGTCAAATGCCTTTTCTGCATCTATTGAGATGATCATGTGATTTTTGTCCTTCAGTCCATTTATGTACTGTATTACATTTATCAATTAGCATATGTTGAACCACCCTTGAGTCTGTAGGATAAAGTGTACTAGGTTGGGGTGAATGACCTTTCTAATACAGTCTTTTATTCTATTTGCCAATATTTTGTTGAGAATTTTTCCATCTTTGTTCATGAGTGAGACTGGTCTGTAATTTTCTTTTGTTCAGTCTTTGTCAGGTTTTGGTACTGAAAGGTTTGGGAGTGACCAAGAACACAGAGACCACTCTGAGACAAATATGTAAGCTTGTATTTAGGAAAATCATGAGCTGCCAGGACTGACTCTCAAGAGTGGAGTATAGCCAACTTGAAATTTCAGATTGTGCGCTTTATAGGGTTCTTCAGTTGGGGGAAGGCGAGGAAGTGAAAAGTTAAAAGAATGGTTTCTTTAGGGAAGATCTAAAATAGCCAGAGTGTGACACCAGAACAGTGACCACAAGATAAGGGGGCAGGAAACCTAGAACTGGGTTAGTATTAGGCAAGGAAGGGATAATAGCTTGGTGGTTTCTTGAGGAATGTGGATGACCCAGTTCTTTGTGTCTGTAGCCATCCTGCTGTCTTTGGTGACTCCATTTTGTCCTGACCTAGCCTCTCAGCCTTTTGTTAATGATAAGAGATGAAGGTTAATTTTTTCATGCTGATCATAAGGTGATGAGTTCTTATGGGAGAGGCTGTATTATGCAGTCAATGGGTCTTCCCTTCAGAGAAGGTGATGAGGAGGCAGTTTCATGGTGGCTACAGGTGGCAGAGTGGTGAGATCAACAGTACCAGTGTAGAATGTTGATACAACTTTGTCCTGAATGAAACAGAGACTTCTTTCATACCATCCCTGTATTGAGCTAGCTTTGGGGCAGTCACCAGCAGATATTTGTTATAGAGAAAGTGAGGGAGATGGCCTCTGTGCACCCCATGAGAAGACAGAAGGGAGAATAAAGGAGCTTATCACTGTTGTCAACAGCTATGACATCAAAATGCTAGGTGTAAAGGGAGGATGAGCATTCAGAGGTGAGGCATAGAGGGCTTGGTGCAAAAGAGAAGAAGCAGAGGGGCATGTTGGGATCAAGGGAAGATCACAAACATGAGACAGTTTAAGTTCAAGAGTGTCTGTTGGGGTAGCAGTGTATTTATCCCTGGATGAGATAGGGTAAGGGCTAAGGAAGGAGGGGGCTGGAGGAGTAGCTCTGATTCTAGCTAAGGCAAGTGGGAGGAGCTGGGATCAGGGTAGGTAAAGTTAATCAGGGACAGGCAGAGGCAGAAGGCATGAGTTAATATTAGAGTTTACTATTGTAAGTCAGCATCAGGCAGGGAAGCCTATTAGCCATTGTTGTAGTTATATACTTTTTAATTTTTTTGTTTATTTTTATTAATTTGAGAGCAACAAACAGAGAGAGAAAGAGGCAGATAGAGAGAGAGAATGGGTGCTCCAGGGCCTCCAGCCACTGCAAATGAACTGCAGACATGTGCGCCCCCTTGTGCATCTGGCTAACGTGGGTCCTGGGGAATCAAACCTTGAACTGGGGTCCTTAGACTTCACAGGCAAGTGCTTAACCACTAAGCCATCTCTCCAGTCCTGTAGTTATATTTTTCTCTCTGTATGATTAAGAGCATGTAGGCTGCCAGTATTAACTGTATATTTTGGAGGTCAATAGTGGCACTGTAAAAGAGACTTTTAGGGACCTGTGAGGAGTTCTATGACTCTCAGCATTGTCATCTTCTAGGATAAGTCAAGGCCATGCTGACCAAGTGGCTCTCCCTCTTTTGGGAAGCCTGTAGTATTGATTTTCCTCCGATGTGACTTTCCTGTTGCAGACACACACCTCTGAGTCTCCATATCCTCTCTGATCAAGAAGACAGGTGAATTAACAGAAGCTATAAGTTATTACTGTCCCATCATCTCCTGTGGCCTTCTGACCCAGGAGCAGGAACAAAAATATTGGTTATCCTTTTAACTCTAATGTATATAATTGATTTTGACTTCTACATATGGTTATTAATCACTCAGAGAGACTGTACATATCTGATTAGCAAAACAGATTAGTTTAAAAAGGGTACAGAACATATCTACTTAGCAAAGCAGAACTGGTTACAGAATGACACAAGTTTAAAATAATTTTGATTAATATTTAAGTTTAGTTGCTAGGTGATAGTGTAAGCTATATTTGGAACATGGAGAACATATATTCTATCTTTTAAGACATCTGTCAGTTTTAAGTATAGGCAGAATATTTTAGTAGCCATGAAAACAATATTTTATCAATAACTTTAAGGCAATTGATTTTTTGTTTGTTTTTATTTATTTATTTGAGAGCAACAGACATAGAGAGAAAGAGGCAGAGAGAGAGAGAGAGAGAGAGAGAGAACAGGTGTGCTAGGGCCTCCAGCCACTGCAAATGTGGCCCCCTTGTGCATATGACTAACATGGGTCCTGGGGAATCAAGCCTTGAACTGGGGTCCTTAGGCTTCACAGGCAAGCACGTAACTGCTAAGCCATCTCTCCAGCCTACAACTGATTTTAATCTAGAAATTGTATGCCAGGAAAAGCCAAGACAATATAAAAACTTAGCATCTGTGTTTGAAAACAACTCTGGCTAGTCTATATATCAATGCAAGTACCAATTGCCCCCCCCCAAACTGGAAATAGAACAGCAATCTTAAAGATTATATTTTTTAGGGCAGGAAACATGCCTTAAGTATCAATATTTTTATAAGCAATGAACTTGTAAGTGAAACCTTGACTGAGTGATTATACATAGCTCAAGAATAAAATAAAACTTGGTCATTGTTGAGTTAAGTAAGCCCAATTTTAACATATATTAGAGACAATATGATAGACACAAAGTAAATAACTACCTTTTACCATTGAACAATCTTAAGGCTTAACTAAAGAAATATTTATGACTGTTACATGAATTTTAGACAAACTATATTAACATTGTTTGTGTACAATGGATTCTCTAAGACATGGAGAGCTTTTTCAGTTTTTCTAAGAACAAAATCACAATAAATCACTTTTTATAAGACTTAGATTATAGTCTCAGTGATAATTATGTAGCAAAACCAACATAAACAAGACAAAAACCATCTTAAAATTATAGATTTTTAGCCAAGAATGGGGATGCATGCTTGTTGATAGCCAAATATCATGGACTTTGTATACACTAAATTAAAATATTCTGATATCTGTAAAAGTCTGATATTAACAAAAAGCAGAGCTTATATATTTAAGGCACATGAGGTTACGGACAGTAAACTATGACCAAAAGATCTGCTGACAGAATTTAAAATAAACAAGAAATCTATATTATGAAGTAATATTGTTGGCTTAAATATGAAGACATTAAAAATTTTATAATTTTTAAAGTTCATCAGAATTGGAATACCTTTATATACTATATATTATTTTTTAAAATGAGGAGATTTAGCACTTTTAAAAGCTAAGTAAGATGTCCATCCAGTCTATAAATCAGTTTTAAAAATTACTTTAGCTATATTTAACATACCCAAGGAATAGAGGAACTGGATTAAACTGTCATGATCTAATGGAAAAAAGGAGACATGTCTCATGGAGAGGAGAGGGAATGGGCATGCCAGGGTCACTTAACACTGCAAATCATTTCTAAATGTATGCTCCACTATGTGCATCTGGCTTTGCAAATAAGCACCTTTTGTTGCTGAGCCAAAAAGAAATATTTTTAATCTCTTAACATACACAAAATTTTATGACACAATCTTTAACTATTCGAACCTTAACCAACTCTATAATTCTGTCTGTGGTAGTTTGGTAAACTTGTTCAGAAATGACATAAGTTAAATCTAAAGTATTAAGACTAATGTTGGAGGAATTGAGGAATTACATCTTATGTCACAACATAACTTTGTTTAGAATTTTCTTTTACTGTTCACCATGAAGTAACTAGTTTTCAAGTGTGTTTCTGATAAATACTGTTTAATATTTCAAATGTGGTCTGTTTACCTTATAAGATAGGGGGAAAAGAGTAAATAATTCCTCTGTGAGGTGTTTTTTTTTTTTTTTTTTTTTTTTTTTTTGAGGTAGGGCTTTAGATATTATAACCTTAGGAGAGAATTAAATATTAAGTCAATTTTAACCTTAAAATTTAGTTAAAAGATTGATAAATAGAGGAACCTAGTTAACTTGGTTGGGTACTCTAAATTTAATCTTTCACAACCATTATTATGACTAGATTAACATCAATGAGTTAAAGTTAAGTTTACAACCTGAATACCATAGCAACCTGCAACCAGCCAGGGCCATACTTTGTTAGTCTGATGTAAGCCCTAGGCTAATAGTCATTTTATATCTCAAGAAGTCTGTAATCTGATTAAGTACTTTGTCCTTAATCTTCTGTTTAAGCTTACTCATATCTTCATCTACAGACTTTACTCACACCTTCATCTACATACTTTTACTTTGCAATCTATGTAATCACTCTGTAACAATCTTTTTCAGCAAACATTTAACATCCAACATTGAAAGTTTCCTCTCCAGTTTACCTTTTTTAGTCAGTTCATCTCATAACTATCAACAAAAATTTTATTGTCCTTACCATAAGACTTCTAACATGACCAATTAAGTTTTTTTTCTTCCTCAAAAGGCCTCTTGAAATAACCTTTTTGAAAAAATAGACCAGATTTGACTTATACTATTTACCCAGATAAACATACAGATTTTGGAACTTTGTTTCTTATAACTTTGCTGAAACAAACTTAAAAAAAAATATATATGAAAGCAGATTTGAACATTATTAGAAATTTTAGAATTTGTTTTTTTTTATTTTTTTTTTTTATTTATTTTTTTTTTTTACAATCTCAGTATTGGGCACTTCAAAATTTAAGCATAGATTTTGAGGCTGTTGTCAGTTAGTAGTTTCATAGAAGCATAGAAAGATAAAGTAAATGTAAACAGTTACAAGTTTCTTATAAGAAGTCCCCATCTGCTTATAGTGACTTGGCATTTACCTATCATCATGCTCAGGCCAGGATCATGAGATCCCCTGTGCTTGCAGCCCTCCTGGCTCTACAAGGTAGGGAAGCTAAGAAAGAGCCATTTTCCCCCCTAAATTCCAGGGAGAGTTTTGGACTTCCCTCAGGGCTGCAAGGCTGCTTCCTGATCCTGCCATTTTACAACTTTTATTTAAGAATAGGAGAATCTTGCAATTTTTTGCCTATGATCTTAATAACTTTTAGTGTTCCTTGTGGGGGACACTCAACAGTAAAAACTGGTCATGTTGTCTAGTACAGTGGGCTTGGTGGAGAACATCCCCCACAATGAAAAGGCACTGCTCAGAATAGGAATCATTCTGCAGCCTTAGGGCTGTGAGCCACATACATACTCACATACACACACATTCACTTTAAGTGTACTTTTCATATAGACTCTAGACAACCATTTCCTCTTCACCCATTTATTCATTTATTCACAAGTTATGCATTCCCATTTTAAGTTTCTATTCTATTTGCAACTCTGAAGACCCAAATCAAACCTTGTTACCAGGCAGGGGGTCAGGAGAGGCTGAGGGACCTGGAGAAGCCAGAGGAGCTGTTGGGGCAAGGTCATCTATGGTGTCCAGGTCAAAAGCAGAGGGTAAGGATGAGTATGGGGGAGAGGTTGAATGAGAATCCATTCCTTGAGACCTTGGCTAAAGGGACCTGGTGAGAAGAGCAGGTAGAGCAGAGAGAAGGTCGTGCATGTAGAGTAAAAGTAGGGTATTTCAGACCATTTGCCTATACATTGGTGGAAGTTATTTGAAATCAGTGACAATTTAGAAATAAAAAGTACCATGTTTAGGCCATTTGAACCCATTGTCCAGCTTGTATTGTGACCAGGCAAAGTTTCAGAGAAAGATAAGATGTCATCCAAGAGTCCTAGAGGCTTTAAGTTCTTAAGGAGACAGGGAAAGAGCAAAAACAAGGGTGAGATAAAGGAAGCAGGGCTTAAGCTGGGTTTACACAGAACACCAATATGACCCCCTGGCTCGTCAGAGTGATCAGGGCCTGCACCTCCCACATGGGCATAGGCCATATAGGTCACAACTGTTGGCTTTTTAGCCTGTGAGTGTGCAAGAAGGGCAACTGTGCTCCCAATGATGAGAGCCTCTGGCAGTGGGAGATGAAAGCAGCTGGCCATGGAAGATGAGAGCTCAGGAGGGAAAGGGAGAGGGAGGAAGAGGGAGTGTCCCAAGTGGTGTAACTGAACCAAAAGGCACACCTTCGGGTACTGTAGACTAGAGAGTGAAAGACCCAAGTTGTCAAGAGTTCCTCTCTCTGGAGAACTGGGGTTGGGGCCCAAAAGCAGCCAAGGGGTGTAGCCTTTCAGGCTGGTATGGCTTCCACGAGGAGGCATTATACCCGAGAGTGGGCTAACCTAAGAGGGACACTTACCAAGAAGGAGGTAGGAGATGGGGAACGGAAGAAGAGTGAGGCCAAATTGTGGTGGATGTGAAAGCTGATACCAAGCAGAGATGGTCTGAAGCCTTCAGAGGGTCAAATGGCAGCTTGGTGGTCTGGTCATGGAAAAGGAGGTCTGGCTGCCCAAGAGAGCAACTGGGAGCCTCATCTGAGTCATGTGCACCAGATGTAAAGTTTGGGAATGACCAAGACCACGGAGACCACTCTGAGGCAAAGATGGATGCTTTTATTCAGGAAAGACACGAGCTGCCAGGACTGACTCTCAAGAGGAGGACACAGCCAACTTGAAATTCCAGATACAGTTTGGGGAAAGTGAGGAAGGGAAAAATTAAGAGAAAGGTGTCTTTTGGGGACATCTAAGACAGCTAGTGTGTGACACCAGAACAGTGACCACAAGATAAGGGGATAGAAAACCTAGAACAATACCCTAGGGGCATTGTTAGGCAAGGAAGGGATAATGGCTGGGCGGTTTCTTGAGTGGACGACCCACTTCCTTGTGTTTGTCGCCATCCTGCTGTCTTTGTTAAATCCATTTTGCCCTGACCTAACAGGTATCAGGGTTATGCTGGCTCTGTAGAAGGAGTTCAGTAGAGTTCATTCCTTTTCTATTTTATGGAAAAGTTTGAGAAGAAGTGATGTTAATTCTTCCATGAAGTTCTGGTGAAATTCACCAGCGAATCCATCTGGGCCTGGATTTTTTTAGTTGGGAGATTTTTGCAATTGCTTGGATGTACTTAGTTGTTATAGTTCTGTTTATGTGGCTAATCTAATCCTGATTTAATTTTGGTAGGTCATATAAATCAAAGAAGTCATCCATTTCTTTCAGATTTTGAAATTTAGTGGAGTATATATTATTGAAATATGTCCTTATGAATTTGTGATTTTCTTTGGTATCTGTTATAATGGTGCCTTTTTCTTTTATTTCTTATATATATATATTAATTTTTTGTTCATTTTTATTTTTTATTTGAGAGTGACAGAGACAGAAAGAGGCAGAGAGAGAGAGAGAGAAAGAGAGAGAGAGAATGGGTGCGCCAGGGCTTCCAGCCACTGCAAACGAACTCCAGATGCATGCGCCCCCTTGTGCATCTGGCTAACATGGATCCTGGAGAATCGAGCCTCGAACTGGGGTCCTTAGGCTTCACAGGCTAGCGCTTAACCACTAAGCCATCTCTCCAGCCCTAATGGTGCCTTTTTCATCTCAAACTTTATTAGTCTGTGTCTCTTTACTCTTTCTTTTGGTCAGATTTGCTAAGGGTTTATCAATCTTGTTTATCCTTTAAAAGAACCAGCTCTTTATTTCATTGATTCTTTGAATTGTTTTTTGGTTTCTATTTCACTAATTTCTGCCCTAATCTTGATTTTTTTTCTTCTCATATTCTGATTATTGGTTGGCCTTGTTTTTCTTTTTCCAAGGCCTTAAGGTGAAGCATTAGGTTGTTTACTAGCAATCGTTCTAATTTCTTAACATATACACTTAAACCTACTAATTTCCCTCTTAGGACTGCCTTCATTGTGTCCCAAAGGTTTTGGTATGTTGTGTGTCATTATCATTTGATTCTATGATTTTTTAAATTTACTTCTTGATTTCTTCATTAATGCATTCATCATTTAGTAGTGTACTGTTTAGTTTCCATGATTTTGTGTAAATTCTATAGCTTTTTTTAAAAAAAAATTAGTTTTCATTTATTTATTTGACAGAGAGAAAGTGGGGGGGGGGGAGAAAGAGAAAGAAACAAGAGAGGGAGAATGGGCACACCAGGGCCTCCAGCCGCTGCAAATGAACTCCAGATGCATGCACCACCTTGTGTATCTGGCTAATGTGGGTCCTGGGGAATCAAACCTGGGCCCTTTGGTTTTGCAGGCAAATGCCTTTAACTGCTAAGCCATCCCTCCAGCCCCTCTATAGCTTTAAAAAAAATACTTTTAATATATTTTATTTATTAATTAATTTATTTAAGAGAGAGAGAGAGAATGGGAACAGCAGAGCCACCAGCCACTGCAAATGAATTCCAGATGCATGTGCCCCATGTGCATCTGAGTCCTGGAGAGTCGAACTGGGATTCTTTGGCTTTGCAGGCTAATGCCTTAACCACTAAGAAATCTCTCCAGCCCATCTATAGAATTTTTTAATGTATAATATTTTATTGACAAGTTCTAGACTTATACACAATAAGCCATGGTAATTCCTACCCCTTGCCCACTTTCCCCTTCAATACTCCACTCTCCATCATATCCCCTCCCCCTCGCCATTAGTCTCTCTTTTATGTTGATGTCATCATCCTTTTAACCTGTTATGAGGGTCTTGTGAAGGTATGCCTAGGCACTGCAAGGTCATGGATATCAAGGCCAATTTCTGTCTGGACAGTTGCACCCTTCCTTTGGACCCTTCCTTTGGCTCTTATATTCTTCTGCTACCACTGCTGCAATGGACCCTGAGACTTAGAGGGTGGGATGGAAATGTTTCAATGCCAGACACTCCTCTGTCACTTCTTTTCAGCACTACATTGACTTTTGGGTCATCCCAGTGGTCATTGCCATCTGAAAACAGAAGCTTCTCTAACCAAAACTGAGAGAGTAGCATTAATATATGAATATGAACATAATTGTAGTGCTTACAGAGCAGTTTTGTGAGAATATTATATGCATTTAACCAGACAATAGCCAGCTTCATACCAATAAGGCTCACAACTCCCCTGCCATAGGTTATTGATTAGGTTTTTGGTACCAGGCATGTATTCCTTCCCATAGAGTGGGCTTCCAGTCCAATTAGAGAGCCATTGGTTTTCCCCAGAGCAGACATGCCACTATTGCACCTGTTTGGTCATTTGGCCTGTCTGGCCAAACTTGAGGTTTCCAGTGTCCACTCTTTTCACTGCTGATGACTTCTGTCTCCCATAGGGCTGCATGCACTGCAGCTTTTTCCAGCTTTCAGTCAGCTGGTCTACAAGGAAGAGGTTTTCAGCTCAGCCCCAGCTTGAATTCTCAGTGGCCTTGCCACTCAGGCATGTGAAGTCTTCAGCAGCAGGGTCTTACTATCTGTTACTTGTGGGAAACCAAGGGCCTTGGTAATAGCCTGTAATGTTTTGGAGGCAACAGGGACCTCCCTGGCCAACAACTCACTGGGAAGTATCCCATCTCTGGCACTGAAAATTTTCTAGTAACCATCTATGGCTTCTAGATGTGCCATTATCCAAAAAGGTAGGCTTTCATATGTCCTATTCATTAAATCTTGAATTTTGATTGTCCTTCCCCCCACCCTTCTTTACTCAGTCTCTTTGTATGTCCTCACCATTCCACTCCCTGTAATCTATTCTTCTACTTACATATATGCAATACCATCCCTAAACTCCTTCCCTCTCCTCCCTCCATTATATCTTTTTTCTGGCTTACTGGCCTCTGTTACCATTTTTTTTTTTTTTTTTTTTTTTTGGTTCCAGCTTACACACAACTCAACACATTTGTAGCTAGGATCCACATATGAGAGAGAACATGCGATGTTTGGCTTTCTGGGAGTGGGTTACCTCACTTAGTATAATCCTTTCCAGATCCATCCATTTCCCTGAAGATTGCATAATTTCATTTTTCTTTACTGCTGTAAATTGTGTGAATGTACCACGTCTTTATTATCCATTCATCTGTTGAGGGACATCTGGCTGATTTCATATCCTAACTATTGTGAATAGATCAGCAATAAACATGGTTGTGCAAGTATCTCTAAGGTAGTGAGAAGAGTCATTAGGATATATGCCTAGGAGTGCAATAGCTGGATCATATGGTAAATCTATTTGTAGCTGTCTCAAGAATACCCACAATGATTTCCACAATGGCTGTACCAGATTGTATTCCGATCAACAGTGTAGAAGTGTTCTTCTTTTTCCACGTCCTCTCCAACATTTATTATCATTTGTTTTCTTTATGATAGTCATTCTGACAGGAGTTAGATGGAATCTTATTGTAGTTTTAATTTGCATTTCCCTGATGGCTAAGGATGTAGAACCTGTTTTGGGTTGTTTATACGTCATCTGTATTTCTTCTCTTGAGAACTCTCTATTTAGGTCCACAACCCACTTTTAATTGGGTTGTTTGATTTTTATTGTTTTGTTTTTTTGATTTCTTTGCATATTCTGGATATTAATTCTCTGTCAGATGTATAGCTGGCAAAGATTTTCTCCCATTCTGTAGATTGTCTCTTTGTTCAATTCATACTCTCCTTTGCTGTACAAAAGCTTGTAATTTCATGAGATCCCAGTGCTTTATTAGTCATTTTGTTTCCTGAGCAATTGGGGTTGTATTCACAAAGTCACTGCCTATGCCAATATGTTGAAATGTTTTCCCTGCCTTTTCCTCCAGCAGTTTCAGAGTTTCAAGTCTGATAATAAGGTCCCTTATCGATTTGGAGTTGATTCTTTTGCATTGAGAAAGACAAGGATATATTTTCATCCTTCTACATATAGGTACCCAATTTTCCCAGCATCACTTGTTGAAGAGGCTGTCTTTTCTCCAATGAACATTTTTGGCATTTTTGCCAAATATGAGATACCTATAGCTGTCTGGGTTTACATCTGGGTCCTCTATTATATTCCATTGATCTATGTGTTTGTCTTTGTGCCTGTACCATCCTATTTTTGTTACTATAGCTTTATAATATAGCTTAAAATTAGGTATGGTGGTACCACCAGCCTTTTTTTGTTATTGTTGTTGCTCAAAATTGTCTTGCCTATTTGAGTTGTTTTTGGACTTCCATATGAATTTTAGGATTATTTTTTCTATTTCTGTGAAGAATGCCATTGGAATTGTAAAGGGGATTGTATGAAATGTGTAGCTTGCTTTTGGTAAGATTGACGTTTTTCACAATATTGATACTTACAATGCAAAAACTTGGGATGTCTTTCTATTTCCTAGTCTTGCTTGAGTGTTGTTTTAAAGTTTTCATTGTAGAGATTCTTCACTTCCTTGGCTAGGTTTATTCCAAGGTACTTTATTTATTTATTTTGAGGCAATTGTGAGTGGGAGTGATTACCTGATTTCATCCTCTGAATGTTTGTTGTTACTATATAGGAAAGCTATTAACTTCTGTGTGTTTATTTTGTATCCTGCTACATTGATAAAAGTTTTTATCAGCTCTAATGTTTGGCTGGTAGAATCTTTAGGATATTTTATGTACAGAATCATATAATCTGCAAATAATAATAATTTGATCTCTTCCTTTCCAATTTGTATCCCTTTTATGGGTGTCTTTTGCTTTATTGCTATAGGTATTCCAGTACCATATTAAATAAAAGTGGGGAGAGTGGACACCCTTGTCTTTTTCCTGAATTTTAGAGGAAAACCATCTACTTTTCCCCCATTTAGTATTATGTTGGTTGTAGGTTTGTCATAAATAGCTTTTATTGTGTTGAGATATGTTCTTTCTATTCCCAGTTTTTGTAAGGCTTTTACCATGAAGGGATGTTGGATTTTGTCAGTTATCTTTTCTGCATCTATTGAGATGATCATGTAATTTTTTCCTTCAGTCCATTTACATAGTGTATTATGTTTATCAATTTGCATATGTTGAACCATCCCTGCATATCTGAGATAATGACTCCTTCACTGGGGCAAATAATCTTTCTTATATATTCCTGTATTCTGTTTGTCAACATTTTTGTTGAGAATTTTTTCATCTATGTTCATGAGAGAGATTTTTCTATAATTTTATTTTATTTTTCTGTCTTTGTCTGGATTTGGTATCAGGAGTTTGGTAGAATTTCTTCCTTTTCTATTTTATAGAAAAGTTTGAGAAGCAGTGGTGTTATTTCTTCCATGAAGTTTGAATAAAATTCACCAGTGAACCCATCTGGGTCTGGTCTTCTCTCTAGTTGAGAAACTTTTTATAACTGCTTGGATCTCTGTACTTGTTATAGGTCTATTTAAATGATTTATTTTGTCTTGATTTAATTTTGGTAGGTCATATGAATCAAGGACATCATCCATTTCTTTCAGATTTTCAAACTTAGAGGTGCATATATTCTTAAAGTATGTCCTTATGATTTTCTGAATTTCTTTGTTATCTGTTGTAATGCTTACTTTTCCATCTCTAATTTTATTAATTTGTGTCTTTTCTCTCTTCTGGTAAGATTTGACAAGGGTTTATCAATCTTGTTTATCATTTCAAAGAACCAACTCTTTGTTTCATTGATTCTTTGGATTTTTTTGGGGGGGGTGTTCTGTTTCATTAATTTCTGCCCTAATCTTTATTATTTCTTCCTGTCTACTGGTTTTTGGTTTGCTTTATTCTTCTTTTTCTAAGGCCTTAAGGTGAAGAATTAAATTGTTTACTTGTGAACTCTCTAATTTCTTAATATAGGTGCTTAGAACTATGTATTTCCCTCTTAGGACTGCCTTCATTGTGTCCCAAAGGTTTGGGTATGTTGTATTCTCATCATCATTTGATTCTATGAATTTATTGATTTCCTTTTTTTATTTCCTCAGTGACCCATTCATCATTTAATAGTCTACTGTTTAGTCTCCATGAATTTCTGTATGCTCTATAGTTTTTCTTGTGGCTGATTTGTAGTTTAATCTCACTGTGGTCAGATTGATTACAAGGGATTATTTCAATTTTTCTGTATTCATTAGGATTTGTTTTGTGTCCTAATGTATTGTCTATTTTAGAGAATGTTCCATGTACTGCTGATAAAAATGTATATTCTGCAGCATTTGGATGGAATGTTCTGTAGATATCTGTTAGGTCCATTTGTTCTGTGACATCATTTAATCCAGATGTCTCTGTGTTTATTTTTTGCTAGGATGACCTGTAAAATGATGAGAGTGGGGTATTGAAGTCACCCAGTACAATTGTGTTTGGTGTTATCTGTGACCTTAAGTCAAATACTGTTTGATGAAATTGGGAGCCCCCATGTTAGGTGCATATATGTTTAGGATTGTAATGACCTCCTGTTGGAGTGTTCCTTTAATCAGTATAAAGTCACCTTATTTGTCTTTCCTCACTAATGTTGGTTTGAAGTCTATCTTGTCTGATATTAGGATAGCAACCCCTGCTTCTTTCCTAGGCCCATTTGCTTGAAATACTGTTTTCCATCCTTTCACCCTAAGACAGTGTCTATATTTTGTTGAGACATGAATTTCCTGGAGGCAATAAATGGCACGAGCAATATACACAATCAAAGCCAGCATGGAATATTTATGCAAGAGTGGGGATAAAACCAAACAGATTACCTAATAATGCCAAAGTTCCTAAGGGTGTGTGTTGCTCCACACCCTTAATCCTGTCAACTGGGTAATCCTGTCAACTGGGAGGTGAAAATTTCTGTCCTGAAATGGGTTCCTGGCCAGACTGGGTTTGACTCAGACCCTGACCCCAGTAATGACAGAAGAAAAAGACCAAGGCCCTATAAATTAAGAAGCATCAACAGCAACATTAATCAACCCCAAAATACAGTTTACTTGAGAATGGTAAAACTAACTGAGAATATGTAACCCGCAACCTGCTGTGGCATGGAAAGAGAGATTAGGACTTTCAGTGCAGGCCTATGTGTCTGCTCTTTTGTCAGTAGGCCCCAATATCATCTGGGATGGCTTCCAATTTCACCAATGCTGAGTGCCCACCTCAATCCCTCTGTGTTGCATTGCGGATCTTGTGTTCTGATCCGCTATGCTGGATGAACTGTGGTGGGGGTTAAATGAGTTCTTCAGTGGTTCACTGCAGTTCTGACAGTTGGGGGATGGGAGAGTGGAGGATTCCTGGAGTTGTACTGGAACTGCTCAGCTGGTGCCACGTATGTTCTCTTTCAGCAGCTGCTCAGCTGGTCCCTGCTGTCTTTCCCTTCAGATCTTGACTTTGTGAGGAGGCTGATGTGAGAGGAAAATCCCCTCAGCAGGTTTGTGCTCCTGTAGCTTAGCATTGCCTGGGTGGGTGTGCAGACTGGGGAGCTGGTGCCTCACCAGGAATCTGGCTGGGTTCCTCCTTTCTGGAAGATCTTGGTCTTTACTGCTTCTCTGCTGTTTTTTTCTTTTTTAAATAACTTATACACCTTCACTTTTGGTACAAGAGTGTATTTTGCTGTAGTACTGCTTATTTTCCTCCCTAGGTTGGTTTGGTATTGCTCCTATGCCACCATCTCACCTGGAAGTCCTCTGTTTCTTTGTTTTCTATGTCTTTGTACAGTTCTCACCCTTTTGTAATGAAGTAGGTAATTACTAGTATGGTGTGTTATGGTGGTTATAGTTAGGTGTTACCCATAAACCCCTGTATTCTGAATGCTAGGTGTCTAGCTGGTGGCCATTTGAGAACTGATGACTTACTGGGGCAAGTTTGTTATTGGGGCAGGTTTATGAGTGTTATAGGCAGCTTCAGCACACCGTCATACTATAATGTTTCTCTGCCATCATGGAGCCTCACATCAAGTCTGTAAACCAAAATAAGTTATTTCTTCCTCCAATCTGTTTTGGTTGGTTACTTTGTTCAATAAATGAGAAGGTAACTGCAACAGATATCATGAATGAATGATAAATTTATGAAGAAAGAAGGATAAATAACAACAATATATTCAACTCTTTCATTGCAATCATGGATTCTCAGATTGTATTTTGCCTAGCCAAGCATGACAATTTTAGTCAATCTTACTATGTCATATAAGATCGAATATTATTTCCAATAAAAAATAATATTCTGCCAGGAAAGAAAAAAAAGGCCATACTTGATTTTATTTTATTTTATTTTATTTTTGGTTTTTTTTGAGTTTTTTTGAGGTAGGGTCTCACTCTGGCTCAGGCTGACCTGGAATTCACTATGTAGTCTCAGGGTGGCCTCGAACTCTCGGCGATCCTCCTACCTCTGCCTCCCGAATGCTGGGATTAAAGGCGTGCGCCACCACGCCCGGCTGCCCATACTTGATTTTAAAGGCTATCTAAGAAATGTTTGTGTGAAAGAACTTAAAACAAGAAATGTTGGTATGTATGAATGATTTTGTATACAAATATGCCATGTATTTCAAAAGTTTTTTTCTGTCATTCTTGTGTAGGGGCCATTCTAATCTTTCCAATTTTATTATATGTGCTGCTCCTCCTGCCTTACTATACAGAGCAAACCTACTAAACAGTAATCAGGTTCTTCCCTTACTCTTCATGTGGAACAGTGAAGATTTCTCACAGCCCTGCTGGTACATTTGAACACAGGGATTCTAAAGGAAGATTTCCCTAAAATTGTAACGAATGAAGAGAGGCCCTGGGATCATGCTGACCATTCCATGTCTAGTATAAAACACCATGATAATTTCTAAACGGACACATTAGGCTTATAATAATCAACTGCCTGATTTGGATAAAAGATGCTGCTTTTCCATTTAGGTACACATTAGTTAAGTATGGAGATAAATACAACACATGCCAAAATTTTTACAGGTACTACTAAAGTTTTATTATCTGTAAAAATATTTGGAGGTTGTTGTTCCTTTTTTAAAAAAAATGTTTATTTTTATTTATTTGAGAGCAACAGACAGAGAAAGAGGGAGAGAGAGAGAGAGATAGAGAATGGGTGCGCCAGGGCTTCCAGCCACTGCAAATGATCTCCAGACGCATGTACCCCCTTGTGCATCTGGCTAACGTGGGTCCTGGGGAATCGAGCCTCGAACCGGGGTCCTTAGGCTTCACAGACAAGCGTTTAACCGCTAAGCCATCTCTCCAGCCCATCCTTTTTTTTTTCTTTCTTTCTTTCTTTTTTTTAAATGGGTGCACCAGGGCTTCTAGCCAGTGCAAATGCATTCCAGTCACATGTGCCACTTTGTGCATGTGGCTTATGTGGGTACTGGTAATTGAGTCTGCGTCCTTAAGCTTCCCAGGCAAGTGCCTTAACTAGTAAGCCATTTCTCTCCAGCCCTGGAGGTTGTGATTATCACTGGAGTTGTTTAGGGGATTGCTTCCCATTTCAAAGCTCAGGCTGATTGCCTAAACAGTAGTTGTGAAAATTCATGGAAGTTAGAAAAGCAAGATTGTCATAATTTTCCCATTTATACTACACTTCTACAGTCAATCT
This sequence comes from Dipus sagitta, assembly GCA_036346955.1. Taxonomy (NCBI): domain Eukaryota; kingdom Metazoa; phylum Chordata; class Mammalia; order Rodentia; family Dipodidae; genus Dipus; species Dipus sagitta. The sequence goes on along the minus strand of CM070791.1, from coordinate 2,278,371 downwards.
TAGCCAAAAGGAAGTGAAGCGATCTTTTCTCCCATTTGTGAATTATATTCCTATACAATTCCTAAGCTGATACAAGACGAAGTGCAAATTTGCACTGGGACCTGTGTTTCTCACAGGAAGCTTTGTCTTAAAATAACAGCAGAGAAGAATTTGTAATTTTTAAAAAAAATATATTTATTTGTATATCACTTATTCTAGGTTTTTTATCATTGTTTTTAATTGAGTCAGAGTTTTATATAGCCCAGGCTGGCTTTGAACTGCTGATTATGTGTCTTAGCCTCCCAAATGCTGAAATTACAGCATTGAAACAGCCCTTGCGGCCAAGGCCTTGCGGCGTTCTCCTATGCGCGTGATTTCCTGCCATCTCCTGTCAGTCAGTGCGGGAGGGGGCGGGACCTGAAGCACGGTCCAATGGAACACACTGCCCAACCAGGAACAAGGCCGAGCAGGGGCGGGCCTTCCGCAGTGCGGGCCTTTGTCTGCGCACACTGCCGGGCGCCACCTTGGATCTGCGCTTGGATCGTTTCCTTCTCTGGAGTTTGGGGACTTTGGGTCGGAGACTCTGGCCTGTGCCTCGGTGCTTCAGCGGTAGGAGAAGAATGTTCAGGAAGCCGGAAATGGTGAGTATGGCGTCCTGATCCAGGGCAGGGAATCTGCAGGCGGCAGATCGGCATGGCAGCCTTGGCTCCCCACCTTCTGCGTCTGAGACCCCAGACCCAAGTTCTCCATTAGTTCCGCCCTGCACTCCTCCACCCCTGCGGTGCTGTGGTGCCGGCAGAGCGGTTTCCAGATGCCGGGCGTCTTCTCCCGTCCAGTTCTGAGACCCCAGCCCCGGCTGCGGCGCTCCGGGCGCGGAGTGCGTGCGGCTCGGCCGAGGAGGGAAGCCTTCGCCCCGGGTCTGCACACGTGTGTGCTCGGACGTGTGGCCCACTGGCGTGCAGCTGCCACTGGAGCCCTGTGGGTTGGCGGGGTTCGCAGTGCAGGGGCGGCGTGCTGTCAAAATCCCCGAGTCCTCTCGCCCTGCATGGGAGTACCAGCCGGGTTGCAGTGCTTTCTAGGCGCCTCTGTCTCCCTGGAGTGTGTGTGACCCTTGAACTAAGGGAGGGAAGTATGCACCCCCGTGTCTGCACCACGTATGTGCCCAGGCCTGCAGCCCACTGGCGTGCGGGCGCTGCAGGAGCCCTGGGGGCGAGCAGGGTCCGGAGAAGGTCTCCTGGACGCTGGCAGAGGGGCTGCTTGGCGCCAGGACTGTGGTACTGTTTGTTGGGGTGAACAGGGCCATGGGACCACGGGATATTGGGGGACACTGGGGCATGGAGCAGACAGAAAGGTTGGTTTTTCCAGGTGCCATACTCCTGGATGAGTTAAAGGGACTTTTGTCAGCTAGGTGGATGATGGCTTGGATAGTCTGGTCCTTTCTCAGTGGGTCACCATTGTACGCCATGGGATTTTTGATCCTTGTCGTCGTCGTCCTGTCCCCAGGGAGTCAGCAACAAACCTCGCAGCAGTGTCGTTTTACCTCCAGGGTGCTCCCTGAGCCTCTGACTCTGTAACTCTAGTTGTCTATCACTTAATCTCTGATTCTCTTTCTCTGGATCTGCGATTATCTATTTGACTGTGGAACTCCAGGCATGTGAGCAGCATCCCCCTTGGTCTCTGCAAGCACGGGTTCATGTTTCCCTATTGTATCTGGGGGTTCTTAGCCCCACATCTTCCCCAGGATACACATCCCTGAGGCACTAGTTTCACTCACACACGGATTGGAATCCAGATACCATGAACCTCCTTATTTGGTGACATTTTCTTAGCATCTCCCCTTTCAGCCAAGTACCTGTGTGTGTGTATTACCTTGGGACTCATGTTTATCTGTCTAGGCAGTAGTGTGGTGCTGAATAGGTCTCTGTCACTAGAGTCTTCAGAACACAAGTGGTTCTTGTAATGTTGGAGCATTGAAGACAGGTGGGAAGACCATGAAAGACACAGAGACTCAGTAAGACAGCTCAGGAGGCCTCAGTTACAGCTCAAGGCCAGGCACTGGGGTTTGGGGTGAGATTGACTCCCTCTGCTCTCTCCCTTCCTGTCCACACCTCCGAGGGCTTGGATGGTGGAGAACAGTCCAGCTGGCTTGAGATATGATTCAGAAGCATAGGAGCAGGGGAGATGGGGCAGAGCAGTCTCTTCCATGTCTCCCTGATGCACAGGTCTAAACCTTGGGGCTTTCCTGGTTTTCCCTGTGGACAGGGTTGCTGCTGGGGTTGAATCTTTTTCACTGGTGACAGAGGTCAAAGAGGAAGGCTTTGGATACTCAGGGGCAGAGAAATGAGGCATGGACCCCAATCCTGTCCAGGGGCACATGAGCTCTCATGCTTCTCTGGCTGTCCCTGTGTCTGTATATTTGTCCCTCCATCCTTTCCCTGTTTTACTTTTCTTTCTTTTTTTTTTCAGGCAGTGTCTAATTATATTTCAAGATGGACCTAGAACTCACTATGTAGCCCAGGTTTGCGTGAGGCTTGCAGCAATACTCTGACTTACGCTTTCTGAGTACTGAGATGTATACACAGGAGCCAGCAACTTCCAGCTACTTGTTCCTTTTTGTTCATCATATCTCTCTGTGTCTCTCTGTCCTCTAAGCCTATCTGAAAGACAGTGAACATCAGTGTGGAGCCCTGGTTTGGGGAGGTTTTTTTTTTCTGGTTGAGAGCCCAGCCAGGTAGATGGTGAACACTGGATGGAGAATATCAGGAGCACGCATACCCAGAGGTCTAACTCTTTCCTGCCTCCTTCCTTCTGTCTCTGGATGTTCCCTTATCCCTGTTATGGTGAAACAGGGGAGGGGGCCAAGATGTGTTCAATCTCGCTTCCAAACAGGCTTTTGTGTGTAGATTCAGCCACTGAGGAGCCTAAGGAAGGAGATAGAACCACAAGTTCCAGACCAATCTGGCCTACAGAGATATTTCAAGGCCAAACTGGGTACCTAGTGAAACTCTTTCTCAAACAAACAAAAATCAATTGTATAAATTTCCGTGATGGAGCATGTGCCTGTCATGACTTTAAGTTCATTCCCAGTCACCTCTCAGTAGCACCTCACAGGAGCCAATCCCTGCCCTTTGTGCATTTTTTTTTTTTCAGCTCTAGAATGGAGTAGTTGCTCCCTGCTGACCACTGTGGTTTGGCTGCAGCATGGCAAGAGTAAAAAAAAAAAAATGTTTTGTCAGGGGCTGGAGAGATGGCTTAACTGTTAAGGCATTTGCCTGCAAAGCCAAAGGACCTCCGTTTGATTCCCCAGTACTCATGTAAGCCAGATGCACAAGGTGGTCCACACATTTTTTGCAGTGGCTTGAAGCCCTGGTGTGCCCATTCTCTCCCTCTCCTTCTCTCTGCCTCTTTCCCTCTCTCAAATAAATAAATAAAAATAAAATATTTTTTTAAAAAGTTCATCAAAAGCCAGGTGTGGTGACGCACACCTTTAATCCCAGCAGAGGTAGGAGGTAGGAGGCTCGCCATGAGTTCGAGGCCACCCTGAGAATACAGAGTGAATTCCAGGTCAGCCTGGGCTAGAGTGAGACCCTACCTTGACAAACCAAAAAAAAGAAAAAAAAAAAAAAAAGAAAAAAAAATTGCTTCATGCAGACCAAAACTGCTTTACAGTCCACCAGCCTTCCCCTGGGACCATAAAACCTAGGAGAACAGTGGGATATGAAGCTTAGTTACTGTACAGTAAAGGAAGCTGATGCCAGGATTTGGGGACTTAGTGGGCTTGCCTCTCATTGCCTGCTACCATGGGACACATAGTCCAGTGGCTTTGTCTTTACTAAGCACACTGGGTTTAAAAGCAGTGGGAGAAGTGTGAGTCCCTGCTGTCCCCCAATCTCTGAGGATGGATGAAGGATTAAGGGTCTGTGGAAGGAGGATCTGTGTGAGGAAGACAGGTCTTAGAGGTATGAAGGAAGAAGTCATGGTCTGAGGGAGGCAGTGTGGGTCTGAGGGAGGAGATTTCAGGAAAGAGTTCTGAAGGGAGGTGAGATTTGGAGGAGTTTTGAAGCTGGAGATCAGTTCTCAGGAAGGGGGGAGGCTTAAGGAGATCTGAAGAGTGAAGTCATGGCCTCAGAAAAGAATAAAGAAAGCTTGGTGTGTTGGTGCACACCTTTAATCCCAGCACTCAGGAGACAGAGGTAGGAGAATTGCCATAAATTTGAGGCCACTCTGAGACTACATAGTGAATTACAGGTCAGCCTCGGCTAGAGTGAGACCCTACCTCAACTCCCCCCTCCCCCCCAAAATAAATAAAAGAATGAGGAGAACAAAAATGGGGAAAATTAATTAAGAGGACATGGGAAGGGAAAGGAGGCGTTCACTCTGGGGTCTACTTAAAGTCTGTTGTGAACTGAAGGTGAAAAATTGGAGCATACTTAGCAACATTTTATGTGGTTACCTATGTACATAGAATATTTCTTCTGTATACTTAAAATAATAATGTGACAGTAATACTGATTTATGATTAAAGCCAGGCAGATATGACCTTGAGGTCTGACCTCATTAATTTTCCAGATGGTAACTTAAAATTTTCTAGAATTTCCTGTGAAACTTTGCTGCAGTGGGATCAGGAGAGGATGCTGTATCCCAGGCCAGGATCAACACGTGGTGAGTTTGTGCCCAGGTTCAGAAGGCAGGGGAGAGAAACAATAACACCATACAACCATGTAACACTGTTCACTGGTGCTCCATTGTGTCACTTGGCTCCTGAGGTCTTTCCCCCAGATCTCCCAGACTCCTCACCTTCTAGAACCCCCATATCTGATTTCTAGGCTATTGCAAATTGTGCACGTGTAATTGAACACTTCCATGAATTCGTATCTGTTCTTTAATCATCAGGTTCCAGTCTATCTCCCAGCTGCTCAGAACTCTGTCCTTTGTTACCTAAACTGTGTCTCTTGGCTTTGGTCATCTTAGGTGACACCTGCTACTGACCATCAGGAAACGATCACCCTGCTGTTGTGATTTTGTCTTGGGCACATAGGCATGTTTTAGCCATCAGGCAGAAAGCTTTACTGTGGCAGCATGGCATTGGAATCTGGTGTTAATGATCTGGATGCAAAGGAGCTTGGGCCTTATGTCCGTGGTAGTGTCTGGTCATGGTGTGTAGGAGATGGAGACTGTAGCAGGGTATCAGTAGTGTAGGTGGTTTGGAAACTTGGTTTCACCAGGTATGCTGTCAGCAGCTGAACAGAAGAAACTTTCCTCATTCTGCCTGATCATGGTCACCCGCTTCCCCAGGGCAGTCTTCTTTCTCTGTTTCCTAAATCCTTTTGCAGGCACTTGGGTAGGGATAGCCAGGGCTGAGGGTTACAGCTCACATATGAAACTTTGTGTGTGCTTTTGGATTTGTCTATTAAGCTGTCATTTCTGAACCTTTCATCTCTGTGTAAATCTCTGTGACCCGCTCATTCACTGTTCTAATTCAGCCATGTGAATGTGATCCCACATTGTTCTGTCACTGGCCCTTCTCTCTCTAGTCTATGTGTGTCTCTCAATACCTATTTTTTTATGAAGGTCCTGGGGTCAGAAGGTCACCGGCTGAAAACAGGATTCCCTTTTCCTGGCTGGGAGACCTTTATTAGACATTTTCCCTCTCTGAGCCATTTATGCATGTGTCTGTGTGTTATTGTGGTCTTAGAAGGGACTCTGTATAACTTAGATGATTACTTCAGAATGCAGGATTCCAAGAGTGGCTGTGTGCAGAAACTTCACCCCTCCCCATCTCTTTTCATAGTATATATATGTGCCCTGCTAAGGTAAAATGGGGGAAAGGCCTATACCTTGTTCAAATCTCCCCTCATTCAAATATAGGAAGATAGGCCTGTTTTCTTAGTTAGTGATGACCTCAGGCAGGAGGAATTTCATCTACTTTTTCTGCTTTTAAAACAAAAAGGAAATATTAACAAAACTGAACTCACAATTTATCGTATAGGAGGGCAGGAATGCTAGGTTGACAGCATTTGGGGGAAGAAAGGGGCCTAGCCAGATAGGGACAGTGCTATGGGAGAAGGAAATGAGAATGAAGTATAATGTCACATACATGTGTGACAATTTAATACCTTCGTCAACTTGATCAGATCAGGAGTGAAGAAATACACTTTTTGGGTGGCCATCAGAGTGACCAACCCTTCAAGTGATGGACTGTAAAAAAAGAAGCTCCAAGAAAATAGGGCCTTTGGCCTGGCTGCGTTTGCTACACACTAGTACATGCATCTACCCTGTTGCTGCTATCCGTCATGGACATCTGAACCCAGACTCTTTGGCCTTCCAACATGGACTGAAGACCAGAAGTTCCCCAGGAATCCTCTAGGCTTCCTGTGCCTGATTAGGACTTCTGAAGAATCCAGTCTCATGCACTGAGCAGCCACAGAATTCCCAGATTCTCCAGCCTGCAGGCAGTCATTGCTGGACTGCCCAGCTCATAGCCTGTAAGCCAATCTAACAAATCCTCCTTATAATAATATTCACTGTATCCATTGTCTTCTTACAGAATTCTGAGTAATACCGACAGTGGTACTAGGAGTGGTTGTAGAGAAATGGAAATGTATGGATGAGTTTTTTGAGGGGGCTCAGTGTTAACTGTATCTGACTGTCCAACTGTAATGCCACTGTAATGCTCAGCTTGCTAAGCATGTGGATTCATATACATTGACCTCTATCCTTCAGTCACATGCCCTCTTTCGTCTCTCCATCTTTGTCACTGTCTATGTCTTCAATGGCCTGGTATTGAAAATGGTTGTTAAATCATGGGCTGGAAGGACTCTCTGGCTGGGACCTCACACTTGGATGGTTAATTTGGGATGCAGGATTCCAGGAGCAGCTCTGCCCAGAGGCCTCATGCCTTCAAGCCTCCTTCTCACTGATGCCGTCCCCGAGTACTCTGTTAATTTGAAATGGGGATGTAGCCTAGACCTGGCTTTACCTCTCTCTACCAAACCAGTCATAGTGGTACATGCCTATCATCCCAGCTTTTGAGGAGGCTTGTAAGGAGGAAATGTTGCCAGTTGCAGACCAGCCTGGGCTACATAGTGTGTCCAGGGTCAGCCTGTTTAACACTAGTTAGACTCAGTCTGATATAAACAAAACCAAGTGGATAAAGTTTGGTGGTAGTAACTATGGTTCACTTGGACAGAGCCCTCATCTCCATTCCCATTCAAGTCTGTGTGATCTCAGAAGCCATGTGTTCTCTTGAGACTCCCTGTGTTCTTCAGGAGAATGGAATGATGGCACTCTCTGCTGAGCTGTGTGGTGGGCACAGAAAGGCAAGAATAGCTAACGGCCTTGTTGAGCCCTGTTCTGCTGTATAGCCCACTGCTGTCCCTTCTGTGACCATCAAGTCAAGGGGGGCTGTGGAGTATGGTGCTTGGTTCAGTGTATGGGAAGCGATGTGACTTAAGGAGGGCAGGAATTAACCCTACACTGGCTGCTACCATGGGGCAGACAACACAGTGGCTTGGCTATTGCAAGATTCCAGGAAACTTTCTTCACTGGGCTTAGAGGGGCCTTAATAGAATGTGAGATATCAGTTGTCAAAGGTCCCTAGTTTGTGAGGATGGATGACAGGCTAAGTGGTCTATGGGAAGAGAATCTGTTCTAGGAAGACAGGCAAGATAGGTGTAAAGAGAAGAAAGCATGTGGTGATGGAGGATGTGTGCACCTTCTGGAAGTGGTCATTGACTGAGGTTTGGCAACTAGGAACTCTGGAGGAGATGAGCAACTGATGGAAGTGACATCCAGGGGGTGGAAGGTGAGGGTGAGATTAATGTGAGGGACCAAGTGAGGTTCTACAGGAGGAGGTAAGAGTGTGAGGGAGGGGATACAGTCTGTAGTAGTCAGGACTAAGTGGAAAGAAGGGTTTTGAAGCAGGAAGTTTGAGTGAACATGATCAAAGTAGAGCTTTGGAGGGGATCTGAGCATGAGGGCTAGAGTGGAAGAGTGAAGTTAGAGGAGATCTTGTGGGTGTAGATGTTTATATGCCATTGGTATTTCTTCTGCTGAGAACTCTCTATTTACTTCCATAGCCCATTTATGATTGGGTTCTTTGATTTCCTGTTGTTCTTTTTTTTGAGTTCTTTGTATATTCTGGATATTAATCCTCTGTCAGATGTGTAACTGTCAAAGATTTTCTCCCATTTTGTAGGTTGTCTCTTTGCTCTATTCACAGTGTCCTTTGCTGTACAAACGCTTTGTAATTTCATGAGATCCTAGTGGTTGATTAGTGGTTTTATTTGCTGAGCGATTGGGGTAATATTCAGAAAGTCATTACCTATGTCAATATGTTGAAGGGCTTCCCCTACCTTTTCCTCTTGCAATTTCAGAGTTTCAGGTCTGATATTAAGGTCCCTGATCCACATGGATTTGATTCTTGTACATGGAGATAGACGAGGATCTATTTTCATCTTTCTACATATAGATATCCAGTTTTCCCTGCACCACTTGTTGAAGAGGCTGTCTTTTCTCCAGTGAATATTTTTGGCATTTTCCTCAAAAATCAGGGTGGCTGTAGCTGCCTGGATTAACACCTGGTTCCTCTATTCTGCTTCACTGATACATGTCTGTTTTTGTCCCAATACCATCCTGTTTTTCTTACTATGGCTTTGTAATATAGCTTAAAATCAGGTATGGTGATACCACCAGCCTTATTTTTGTTGGTCAAAGTTGTTTTCGCTATTTGAGTTTTTTTCTGCTTCCAAATGAAAGTTAGGATTTCTTTTTTCTATTCCTGTGAAGAATGCCATTGGAATTTTAATGGGGATTGCATTAAACGTGTAGATTGCTTTTGGTAAGATTGACATTTTCTCAATATTGTTTCTTCTGATCCAAGAACATGAGATATCTTTCCATTTCCTTGTGTCTTCTGCAATTTCTTGCTTGAGTGTTTTAAAATTCTTGTTGTAGAGCTCCTTCACTTCCTTAGTTAAGTTTATTCCAAGGTACTTTTTTTTTTTTTTTTTTGAGGCAATTGTGAATGGGAGAGATTCCCTGATTTCATTCTCCCTACGTTTTTTGTTAGTATATAGGAAAGCAACTGATTTCTGTGTATTTATTTTGTATCCTGCTACATCACTAAAAGTGTTTATCAGCTCTAACTGTTTACTGTTAGAGTTTTTAGGGTCTTTTATGTATAGAATCATATCACCTGCAAATAGTGATAATTTGATCTTCTCCTTTCCAATTTTTATCCCTTTTATGAGTGTGTTTTGTCTTATTGCTATAGCTAAGACTTCCAGTACTATATTAAATAAAAGTGGGGACAGTGGACACCCTTGTTTTTTCCTGAATTTAGTAGAAAAGCTTTGAGTTTTTCACCATTTAGTATTATGTTGGCTATGGGTTTGTCATAAGTAGCTTTCATTATGTTGAGATATGTTCCTTCTAGTTCCAGTTTCTGTAATACTTTTACCAGGAAAGGATGTTGGATTTTGTTGAATGCCTTTTCTGCATCTATTGAGATGATCATGTGATTTTTCATTTATATGGTGTGTTACATTTATTGATCTGTATATGTTGAATCATCCCTGCATCCCTGGGATAAAGCCAGCTTGGTTGGGGTGAATAATCTTTTTGATATATTCTTGTATTTTGTTTGCCAATATTTTCTTCAGAATTTTGGCATCTGTGTTCATAAGGGAGATTGGTCTGTAATTTTCTTTTTTGTTCTGTCTTTGCCTGGTTTTGGTATGAGGGTGATGCTGGCTTTATAGAAGGAATTTGGTAGAATTCCTTCCTTTCCTATTTTATGGAAAAGTTTGAGAAGCATTGGTGTTAGCTCTTCCATGAAGGTCTGGTAAAATTCGCCAGTCAATCCATCTGGTCCTGGGCTTTTTTTTTTAGTTGGGAGACTTTTTATAACTGCTTGGATCTCTGTATTTGTTATGGGTCTATTTAAATGGTTTATCTCATCTTGATTTAATTTTGGTAGGTCATATGAATCAGGGAAATCATCCATTTTTTTCAGGCTTTCAAACTTAGATGCTTATATATTCTTAAAATATATCCTTTTAATTGTCTGAATTTCTTTGGTATCTGTTGTAATGGTGCCTTTTTCAGAGGTTCTTTCCAGATTTTCTTTGTTTGGTGTTCAATAAGTTTCTTGTATCTACCTTGGCATTTATTTCTCAATTTGAGGAAAATTTTCTTCTACGATTTTGTTGAAAACACCTACTAAGCCTCTGGACTGAAATTCTTCTCTTGTTGTTATACCCTGAATTCTTATGTTTGATCTTTTCATAGTATCCTGCATATCTTGAAATTCCCATTCACACCTTGCTATTAGCTTGTCTTTCTCTTTGTTGGACTGTATTAGCTCTGCCACCTGGTCTTCTAGTTTAGATATTCTGTTCTCTCCTTCATCCATTCTACTGGTGAGACTTTCCACAGAGCTTTTTATTTCATTGATTGTATTCTTCGGAGTCAGGATTTCAGCCCGGCTTTTCTATTTCTTTACTCATGTCTTGTAATGACCTCTTTATTTTATTAAGTGTGTTTCCTGTGTTCTCTTTCAGAAGTTTGTTTTTTTCTTCAATTCCTTTGTTTTCTTCTTTGATTACCTTCATTTCTTCTCTGATTTCTTTGAGCATAGATGCCATCATTTTCTTGAAGTCTTTGTCAGGCATTTCATCTAAAAAAATCTCATTGGTGATCATTTCTGATGGATTTATAGTTTTTGGTTGGACTGTATTGTCTTGATTCTTTGAGTTTCTTTTATTATATTGTAGCAACTTTTGCATCTTGAATTGATTTGATGCTTGGGTTTTTACTTATCTGCAGTGTTCCTAGACGTGGCAGTCCACCTCTATATTCCCTCAGGATATGAGTTCAAGGTGCCATGTGTAGCTCTTGTACCCCAATCAAGCCACAGAAGTAATGCTATGTGTTGAGTTTGCTTGCTAAGCAAGTATTCTAGTGCACTTGGTGGAATAATTTACTGGCAAATTCTAGACTTCAAGGGAACAGCATACACAATCAAAAACCAGTACAAAGTATGGAATTGTGGGGATTAAAACATACAAATAATCATATAAAGCCAAAATCCCTAATGGTGTGTGTTGTTCCACACCCTTAATCTTGTTAGCTGAGAGGTAGAGATTTCTGTTCTGAATTGTGTTGCAGGCCAACCTGGATCTGAATCAGACCCTGCCTGTCCCCAGTAATGACAGAAGCAAAAAACAAAGGCCCTATTATATGAAAGCACCAATGGCAATAAAATTCAACCCCCAAATACAGGTTATTTGAAAATGGTAAAGCCAACCAAGAATATATACCCCATAAACTGCCCTGACAAGGAAAGAGAGATTAGTTCTTGCAGGACTGTGTACCTGTTTTTTATTTTATTTTATTTTATGTTATTATTTTATTTTATTTTTGTCAGCCTCGTTACCTTTTGGGGTGGCTTCCAATCTCACCAATGCTGAGTGCCCGCCTAAATCCCTCTGTGTTGTGCTGGGAATCTGTACCTCTGATCCGCTCTGCTGGCTGAGCTGCCATTTGGGGCTGAATGTTGGAGGTTCGCGGTTCTGATTGTGGGGGATGGTAGAGTTCAGACTTCTGGAGTTGCTCGCCCTTTCAATAGCTCTTTAGTTGATCTCAGCTGTCTTTCCTTCAGATTTCTTAACTTTGCAAGAAGGCTGATGGAGTTGAAAAATCTGTTGCTTGGTCTCTGCTGCCGCCGCTGCTGCCTGGTGCGCCTGGTGGGACTGCCCCAGACGGGCGCGTGCTGATTGTGGGCCGTGATTGCCTCAGTGGACTCTGGCCGTTTTCCTCCTTTCTGCTGGGTCTTGGTCTCTCTGGCTTCTTTGCTGTGTGTAAGAATAACCTACACTCCTTCGCTTTTCAGAAGAAGAGTGTATTTTGCTGGGGTTTTGCTTAAATCCTCCCTAGGCTGGTTTGGCTGGCTCCTAAGCTGCCATCTTACCCGGAAGTGTGTCAAATCTGAGGCTTTTGAAGAGGGATTGGAGTAGAGCCACAAATTTGTGGAAAGTAAAATCTAGGAGCTTATGTAGGGAGACTTAGGAGAAACCCACATGGCATGTGCCATGTGCTTTCCTGTATAGGGAAGTTAAGAGGGTAAAGGGTGAGGCTCAAGGAGGAATAAGATGAAAAATATCAAAACAGGATCTAAGAAATTCATAAGGGAAATGAGTAATGAAGTTAGTTACAAGTTATGGTTACTCTGAGTTTAAGGCAACTACACAGATACCAGGCCTGAAGATAGTGAGAGCACTCAGAGACCAAAGGAAAATCATGAATGTAATCACAGTGAGAAGTTACCCCAAATATGTATATGCATATTTGCATATAAGCATATGTATAAAATAAAGCAGAGGCATTCTGAAGAGTTCCTCCGAAGCAAGAATCAGCTTTATGCCTCCCCATTAGGCTGGGTGATGGGGAAGCCAAAGTCATGTGTATACCCGTGACCCAAGTGAAGAGGGGCAGGCCAGCTGAGCAAAGCCAGAAACAGAGCAGAGTGGGGCAGTCAGTGACAGGAAGAAGACCAGAGCCTTTATAGGCAAGGGGAAGACGAATTGGTTGGTAGATTTGCTGTCAAGTCATGCACATTAAAACATAATAAATTGGTCTTTATAAAAGGCACATATATCCCAGGATAATTTTTGCTCTGCATTTGTAACTTTTATCTTTTCACAATTCCTTGCTGCATGTCCCAACAAGTAAGTTTGATTTTTGGTGTGAGAACCTGTTAGAGGCCTGATTCTTGATTATAGTGTGGCTCAATAAGAATGTGAATGAAACCAGACAGAAATTGAATGAAAGGGTGGCATAGAGAGGGTCTTTGGAGTTGAATGCTGCAGGAGGTCATGAATCCGTGGTGAGCCAAAGAACATTCTGTATGCAGATTAATATGTAACCAGGACTATAGCTGTTGAGGAAACAAGAGAGATGAGTTGTGGCTTTGGAGGGATCCATATATGTCTCTCTGTCATAGAGCTACAACTTGTGCTTCCAGAGGGAGCTTTCACCCTAGCAGGTCAGCAACACACAAAGGGAAAGGACTGATCAACTTTCCTGTAGGACATCATTAATCACAGTCTGCATCTCACTGTAGGTAATTCTCTTCTCCTAATCAAGTCTGCTGGGTGCAGCTTTCTGGAGAGGGGCAAGAGAAGCACTTCCAGGTCTCAAAGAGGCATGCAGCCTAAAGTAACTAGTTTTGAAGCTACATTTAAAGGAGCTCCTCATGGTGCCAGCAGGGCCCTATGGTCTTTAAGCCAGCTGTGATAGTAGCTAATTCTCAGCTCTGGGGTAGAGATGCCAGATGTCTAGGTGGAGTTGGAATCCTACATACAGTTTTAATATACAGGAGACAGCTACAGAAAAGAGACAAAAGTTGTTTATATTTAGAGCTTATATGATTGTTTCCCTTCCAAATGTTATGTTTTAATATACATCTCAATTCACCAGTATGTTTTGTTGTGAATTTTAATACAAAAGCACATAATTTGATTGTATTCCCATCTAGTTATCTTCTTATGGCTCCTCTCCTCCATTCCACCGAGAATCCTCTTTTCAAACAGTTTTCCTCTGTTGTGGTATCTTATCTCTTTGTCCTACTCCATCCTCCATGTCCAAATGTTGATGGACTTAAAATGCTACAATTCTGCAATGTTAATAGGGTGCACTTAAAGGTTCATTATTTTATAAATTCACCACAATTTTGAATCGAAGTAGTGCCTGATTGAGCCTGGAGGATATTAGGCACTGTTATTTGGCTTTCTGCAATGTGAGGATATAACAGATAGCAGTGGTGGGGGGCACTGGGGATGGAGTCTGGTAATTTCTACATGTTACACAAGCACGTTGTCTCAAGGCACATTGTAGTGTTACTATTTTTTAAACTTTCTGTTCAGACAGGATTTTACTCTGTAGCCCAGTCTGAACTTTAAGTACCTTGAGTTGTAGTCCTGTTCCATCAGGGCCAGCTCTGTAGCTTTTGTGGAAGTGAGCTGACAAGCTTATGTCAGGGGCTTTAACTTTGCATGAACTTAGGAACTATCTGTAATTCTGCCTTCCTTACTCCTCCTTGACGTCTTGCATGATCTTCACAGTGATAGATAATGGGGTGGATGGCACACACAATGGCTCAAATGGACTCCCATTTTGGAGTCCTTGCACCCACCCGGAGTACAAGATGGTCATTGGGGAATCCCCAAAGAGAGAGAGAGAGAAGAGAGAGAGAGAGAGACAGACAGACAGACAGACAGAGAGAGACAGACTCATACACTGAGGTTCACAGTTGGAGAGGTAGAACAATGGGAAATGTGAGACCAGATTAGGCTACAGAGTTAATTGTCAGAGTTAATGTCAACCTGGGCAACTTAGGCACCGTCTCAATAAATGTTTGTGGGTTTGGGGAATCTATGAGTGTTGGTGCACAGCTGTCAGAAGACTGAAGTAGGATTACCATGTGTTTAAGATAAGTCTGTGGGTAGAGTGAGTTCCTGCTTCCAAAAACCAAAAAAATTGTGGTGAGGCAATTCTGTGGTAAAGACCTTCTCTGGCAAACATGGGGCCCTGGGTTCTATTCCAACTCTATTTCAACACACTGTAGGACCTAACAGAAGTAAACCCCTGTCTTAAGACTGTTCTTCTGGGCTGGAGAGATGGCTTAGCGGTTAGGCGCTTGCCTGTGAAGCCTAAGGATCCCTGTTCGAGGCTCAATTCCCCAGGACCCACATTAGGCAGATGCACAAGGGGGCGCAGGCGTCTGGAGTTGCTTTGCAGTGGCTGGAGGCCCTGTCGCGCCCATTCTTCTCTGTCTCTCTCTCTCTCTCTCTCTACCTGCCTCTTTCTCTGTCACTTTCAAATAAGTAAATAAAAATAAAAATAAAAGACCAAAAGATACCTAAATAAAAAGGAGTTCAAAACTTAAAAAAAAAACCAAAAACTGTTCTTCTGGAGAATGGGTGAGTGAATCCCCATTGCTGCCAGTGTTGTGGTGCCGCAGCAAGATAGGAGGAAGGAATTGCCTTGGACAGACACATGGTGCTTTAGGACACACACACCACCCTTCCCCTCTGGGGCCCTAAAACTTAGGAGACTAGTGGTGGTGGATCACTGCCCATTGCACAGAAGGGAAATAGTGTCAAGGGCTTTAGGCATATGACTACCTTAGGAGGTAGTCATATGACTACCTTAGTTTGAATGGATTGCCCTAATATATTCAGTCTTTTATTAAAGTTTCTAATTTAGATCTGCAGCCACCTGGGCAGAGGTGGTGTCACTGTGGGTTGATATTACTGTGGGGGTGGATTTGGAATTCTATTCTAAAGATATGCAAAGTACCTGAGTTCTGCCTGGAGTTCCTTGTGTGCTTGGTTATGGTGCTGGTGTGGCTTGTGGCTATTTTTTCTCTGCCTGGGCCTGTGAGTGTGAGACAGCTTCTTCTGCCATTATAGGATTTCCCCTGGATCTGTAAGCTTCAAATAAATCCCCTTTTCCTTCCAAAACTGTGCCTAGCCTGGAAGTTTATTCCAGCAACCTGAGGCTGTCTACCACAGAATTGGTACTGAGGAATAGGCTGAGATAAAGCTGACCATGTAGATTTGCTTTAGTGGGAACTTTTGTTTTGGAGGGAATGGACATTGACTTTGTACTTGCAACAGAAGATGCTTTCAGAAGCTGTAAGCCCAGTTTTATGGACTAGTCTTTTTATTTATTTATTTGTTTGTTTTTTGAGGTAGGGTTTCACTTTAGCCCAGGCTGACCTGGAACTCACTATGTAGTCTCAGGGTGGCCTCGAACTCATGATGATACTCCTACCTCTGCCTCCCTAGTGCTGGGATTAAAGGTGTGTGCTACCATGGGCGTTTTATGGATTATTCTGATGAGAGGTTGAAAATGCTAATGAAAAAGCTAAGATAATGCCAGCCTTCCCTAACTAGGCCTCACTCCATTTACTGTGGGAATAAAAAACTAAGCTAGCATTTACCTGCTGGGGTCCCTTTTAGTTGCTAACTCCTTAACTCCCCAGGAGGGTGATGTCTGCTCTGTTAACATTCTCAAAGCTTCCTATGACCCTGAGTGTGACCCAGGTGTAAACTCAAGATAACTCAATGATAGGAAATGAAATACCTCTAATTCCAAAGATACCCTGAACCTGGCATTTATGTCCTTGTAATTTTTATGGTCTTTTGCCTTTATAAACGCTGTACCCCTGAGCTTTTGCACTGACAGAATTTTCTGGCATTAGCTCCCTCTAAGTTGTTGGCTTAATAAAAAAGACTCCCAACTGGCTACAAAAGCATGGTGGTCCATTAAAAGAATGGAGCTGTCTGCCCACCTACATTCCTGTGCAGCATTTCAGCTTACGTAGCATTCTTTCCCAAAATTGGACAGGTATATGCATACTGGTACTAATGTTGCCGGAGAAGAAATTGCCCCTGGAAACCAAAGCCTTCCCATACCGCTTGTTGGCCACACCCTAAAATGAAATAAGCTGTACAGCCCATCCCCTTGCTGATAGGATTGGGAATAACACCCAGAATTGGTACAGGACCAACAGGCATTGGAACTGTCTGCCCAGATGATTGACTATATCCAAAAGGTAGCAGGGACAGTCTTAGATTTACAGGTTTAACTGGACTCTAGCTGACATGGTTCTCTTGACAGTGAGAGAAGGAAGCATATGTCTGTTTCTAAAGGAAGAATGTTGCTTTTATGCAAATAGGTCAGGCACAGTAAAAGATAAAAATCAGGCAATTACAGGAGGATCTACAAAATATAAAGGAGAATCTAAACATCTCCTTCCTTTTGGACAGGCTAAATGGATGGATGCCATATCTGCTACAATTTATAGAGCTCTTTGTAGCAATATTCATAATATTTTTGATTGGTCCTTGTGTGATAAATGCCCTGGCTAGATACATCAACTCTAGGCCAGGAGCTATAAAATTAATGCTCACTAGATACCAATACCAGCTGGTTTCCAGAGGAGAGTCAAAGGTTTGACTTCCTATGCCAACTAAAGGGGGAAATGTGATGGATAAGGAAATATTTCTTAATATGGAATTGATATGACTTAATAAAATGGACTGTTTCCAAGGCACTGTCTCTAATTATGTAGGAAGAGGGAACTGAAAATTTGCAGGGCATTGTAAATGTTATTTCTGGTATGCATGATGTGGAAAATTTTAATGACACCAGGCCCCCTGTCTGCTTTAATGACACCAGGCCTCCTGTCTGCTTGAGCAAGATAACCACTAACCGCATTCTTTTTTGCTTTTGTAACTAGGCTCAGCGTGTTGCAATAACAGAACTGAAATAGATGGTAATGTGACTGTTGTCATGTAGTCTTGTGGTTTTTGTCTTTATAAACTCTGACCAGATGGAACTTGGGGCTGCACTGGTAAGTTCCTGATTCGAAGTATAGCCCTGGCCAGTAAATAAAGCCTCTCATTTTGTTAACATCATACTTGTGTCAGACTTGTGAATCTCTGAGTGACCCCAGGCCCATTACAGTCTCATTCTTAGTATCTTAAGTTTTTTGCTATTGATACTTAAGACATGTTCCCTGCTCTAGGACACAACCTCATGTAAAAATGATCTTCATTGACATAAAAATGATCTTAAACTCTGCTATTCTGCTTCCAGTTTTGGGGTAGTTGGTACCTGTATAGGTATACCGACTAGCCAAAGTTGTTTTCAAACCAGATGCCAAGTTTTTTATACTGTCTTGTCTTTTCTTGACATACAATTTCTAGATCAAAAAAATTGATTTAAAGTTGTTGGTAAAATACTGTTTTCAGGGTAACTAGTGTATTCTGACTGTAGTTATGACTGGCAGATACTTAAAATATGTATGCTTTCTATGTTCCAGGTATGGTTTACACTGTCACCTGACAAACAATTTAAATGCTAATCAAAATAATTGTAAATTTATCTGCTTTGTTAACCAGGCATGTTCTGCACTTCTTTAACTAGATCTGTTTTCCTAAAGTTGAAAGGAAAGTAAAAGATAAAAGCAAAGGAAGGGTTGAAGAAATGGCTTAGCAGTTAAGCACTTGCCTGTGAAGCCTAAGGACCCAAGTCCAAGGCTCGATTCCCCAGTACCCACATAAGCCAGATGCACAAGGTGGTGCATGCATTTCGAGTCGGTTTAGAGTAGCTGGAGGTCCTGGTATGTCCATTCTATCTCTTTCTCTCTCTGTCTCTCTCTGCCTTTTTCTGTTGGTCTCTCTCAAATAAATAAAAATAAAACAAAAAACTAAAAAATAAAAATAAAAAAAGCAAAGGAAAACACCAGACTTGATCTCAACAGACTGAGACTGTTTATTGAAGCACAACGCAGGGCTACAATCTTCCTGTGGGATGGAGGCTGAAGCACTGAGCTAGGCTGGGGTTGGAAAAAATTAAGAACCAGTTTGGAGTAGGTAGGTGCAGGTCTAAAGGAAGTAGATAAGGAACTTGTAGCTATTTGTGTCTTTGCTTAGAATAGGCCTTTTTCAGCAAGAATTGTCTAAGAGAGGATACCCCAGATGGTTTCTGTTCCTTCAAGACTTCCTGAGTTAAGGGAAGAATGTCAATCACAGGAGTTGTCAAGATAGTCTAGGAATGGCTGCCTCTGATGTTTCTCTGAGGCCTTCTAGTCTTAGGGACAGGCATTAACTCTCTAGTTCCTTCTGGTTTTCAGGGAGACTCATTAACCCTTCACTAATGAAATTTTTATAGTTTTTGAGTGATTAAGAACCATATATAAAAGCTGAAGTCAGTTGAAAAATACAGAGTTAAAAGGATAACCAGTGTTGTAGTTCCTGCTCCCAGGTCAAATGGCCAAAGGAGACAAAGAGCCTCTTCTAATCTCTGAGGACATGGAGTTGCAGATGGACTTCAAGTCAATATATCTGAAAGAGGAGAATCACATCAGAGGAAATTCCATCTTCGAGGCTTCCCAAGAGAGGGAGGACCACTTGTTCAGCACGACCTTAATGTATCCCAACAGATGACTCAATGGTGAGAGTAACTGAACTCCTTACAGGTCTCCTATAGAGCCATAAGTGACCTCTAAAAATATAATACATAGTTAATTTTGGTAGCCTACATGGTCTTAAAACCCACTAAGAGAATATAAGTGCAAAATATTACAGTATATACAAAGATTCAGAATAATAGGCTCCCCTGTGTAATGCTGTCTTATAGTACTAAGCTCTTGCATTAACTCATGCCTTCTGCATCTGCCTGGCCCTGATTAGTCAGCCACTGTTTGCCTTTAAATCAAAGAACCAGAAATTGTCCTTTCTGGTTATGTTTACTGGATAGTTACTGATTTGTATTAGTCCAATTTCTCCTTATTAAAAACAGGTATATCACTAAGATACATTTGGGGCAAATCTGGAGCCCAGCCCTAAGGTGTAAAACCAGTTTAGGGTTTTGGCTGTTTGTACTTGCTAATATTGGTGTTGCTGTTTGTTTGATGGTGTTTCTTTGCTTAGATTTGTACATTTGAGCCAGATTTTCCTGCCATTGATGATGCTGCCTTAAAGTTTGTAACACAATGGGACCCAAATACCCTTAGGGAATTGGGACAAGAGATATAAATTCATCACACCAGTGTCAAGAAGGCAGTGTCCTCAGCCAGTCATGGCAGCTCACAGGTCACCAGGACCCAGAGGGCCCCTCAAGGTCAGGCTCAGGATGACACCTGCCCCTCCAAGGAGACTGTAGCCTTGCCCCAGTCACTATAGAAGTTGACTTGTGTTGACGCTAAACACACAGTTCTACCTCAAAGGGGACGAGAGATAGTTTATTCTGGAGCCAAATATGAGTGACCATGGCCTGGGAACACAGATTTAGGTTACTCCAAATTCCATGTTCCAATGTGTTAACAATTTCATGAAAGTTTTGCAGTTACAGAACAAAAGAAAGTCATAAATAAGGAACTTTTAAATACATTGGCTGACCAGGTAGGTGGGTTACAGCAAAGGTAGGAAATCTCCACCATAGGCCTTAGATGTTATCTGATGACATTCTTAGCCTTTGGGTTGGTGGAAGGTGGGGTCTGGTTTTACATTTCAAAAAGGATTACACCTGATCAACTGATAGTCACCAGGATGTTAGTTCAGACACAGGTGGGCAATACATGGCTATTAAGGGGCTAAAGGTAGCCCAAGGTAATTTGACTCTGTCTTGCAACCTTCCATCTATCTGTGATCATGGGAGCTTTATCAGTCCATTCAACTTTGCTGGAAGTATGGGTAGCAGGTAGAGCTGTTTTCTGGGCACTTTAGTTCCCAGATATGCATGGCAGACACCAGAGGAATTCAACATAGTATGCCAGGAAAAATGAACACAATGTCCACCAGTCCACTGGTGCTTGCTGTGCCTAGTTAGAAAAATTAACTGATTCTTATAGCAGTGTGTATTTTATTTATTTATTTTTTGTTTTTTCGAAGTAGGGTATCAGTCTAGCCCAAGGCTGACCTGAAATTCACTCTGTATTCTTAGGGTGGCCTTGAACTCACAAGTATTCCCCTACCTCTGCCTCCTGAGTGAGTGCTAGGATTAAAGGCGTGTGCCACCATGCCTAGCTTGCAGTGTGTGCTTTATTAAATGCTACGAATAAGAATTAATCAGATACATGACAAGGATCCTAACTCCTTTTATTTGCTTGCCTCCTCCTGATGCTTTTCATGGTCCTTCTGTTTGTGCCTTATGTTCCCAACATAAAAAATTCCAAATACTCCTCCAGGGATACCAGAGGGTTCTGCTCAGTGGCATAGTTGTCCTCCTGCTACTTGTGGTGGGGCCTTATATTCAGAAATCAGTATTTAGCTCTCAGCCATAGTCAAGGATTTGAAGGTCTCTAAAAGAAATGAGGGGATGAAATAGCTATGATAATGCCTTCCTGCCCTAACTAGGCCCTGACTCCATTTATTGGGGGAATAAAATAGCTAAGGTAGTACTCAGGTAGGGCGTTTTTCAGTTGCAAAACCTCTAACTCCCCAGCAGGGCTTTCCATGACCCCAAGGTAACTCCTGGATAGGGAATGAAATGCCTATAATTCCAAAGATACCTTGCACTACATATGGCACTGATAACCTTTTCATTTTTTTTTCTTTTTTTTTTTTTTTTTGCCTTTTAAAATGCTGCACCCATGTGCTTCTGCACTGAGAGCATTTTCTGGCATTAACCTCCTCTCAGTCACTGGCTTAGTAAAAGAGACTCCCAGTGAGCTTCAAAATCATGGTGGTCACCAATTCTTTTACAGGTATTATAACCCTAAGTTCAGAGAGAACTGTATTTAGAGGCTTGGCATATGAATTTTTTTAAGGGGAAGGAAAGACTACAGACAACATTGTAGGACCTGGGCTACTGGTATAATGGTTGGCTGAGTTCTGTTGCCCTGTCTGAGAGAGTTTGATCAAGGTTATTTTTATTTTTATTTTTTTTTATTGTTTTGAGGTAGGATCTCCATTCTAGCCCAAGCTGACCTGGAATTCACTATGTAGTCTCAGGATGGCCTTGAACTCACAGTGATCCTCCTGCCTCTGCTTCCTGAGTGCTAGTATTTTTTTTTTTTTTTTTGGTTTTTCGAGGTAGGGTCTCACTGTAGCCCAGGTTGACCTGGAATTCACTATGGAGTCTCAGGGTGGCCTCGAACTCACGGCGCTCCTCCTACCTCTGCCTCCGAGTGCTGGGATTAAAGGCGTGCGCCACCACGCCCGGCTTCTGAGTGCTAGTATTAAAGGAGTGCCTGACCTTTTATGTGTTTTGTTTTGTTTGTTTGTTTGTTTTGGAATGAAGTGCTCCCCTGAAGACATGGGGCTGAGAGAATTAAAACTTAACTTGGAAAAATTCAAGCAAGTTTAAAATTTACTGGCACTGAGACAAGTTTTAGGTTACTGAAGCTGCTATTGTCCAACACATTTACAATCTTAAGGAAGATGGCCCATGTGTTTTACATTAAAACAATTGAAATGCCTAAAGAAAGACTATAATAGAAATCCAAATTCTTTTGGAAAAAGTTGATTGAAGAATGAACCTGCTTTTGAAGGTTATAAATTATTTCATCCGTGAATTTTTTTGTGAAGATTATGCATAATAAATTTAATTCCACTTACATACATTTCACTGGCCAAGATATATTTCAAAGAATAGGAGATACAATCCTCTGTTGTTCCCCAAAGAAGTGGGAAATAGTACATAAATGAAAAATAGTAATGTCTACAGTAAAAGTTAATATGCTACTATACAAAAAGCTCTCCTTTAATTTAATCACAGGCAACAGAAACTGGAAATAGCCTCAGAATCTGCCAATTCCAAATGAAGTTATTACTGTGGAGCTGCTTGAAATTTTGAGCCTGAAAGGAACTTTTCTTTTTCCTTTTTTATTAATTAGTTTTGTACTCAGCGAATACAGTCAATTTGGTACCATTATTAGGCTCATCCATGACTTACACCCTCCCCTTGGCCCCTCCTTGTTGACATATATGGGTCATGCATTCTGGAGTTAGCCCACAGTTATGGGTAAGATAAATGTCTCTGCATATCATGACCCAACATGTGGCTCTGACATTCTTTCCGCCCTCTCTTCCTGAGCCATGTTGGGTTCATTTTTGGTCTGCTTCAGTGATGAGGTGTTGGAGGCCTCTGGGTCTCTGGATCTCTGATGTGGTAGGAGTTGATTTTCCTCTGTGTTAATCTCCTTCACTCTTGTGCTGGTACCCAGTTCACCAAGAAAACAGCACCCTTGCTTGTTTCACCAATTGTTCTTAGTTCCAGCCAGGGCCCTTTTGAGGTATGATGGGGTGGCTCTCTCCATAGGATCTACATCTATCTGAAAAAGAGAAGCAGATTCTCCAATGGAGAGTTAGGACCAGACAAATGAGATAATCCTTACTTTTTTCTAAAGAATTTAACAGGTGCAGGCCCTCTTGTAGCCCACGATTGATGGTGGCTTGATAATGGAGAGCGGGCTTATGTTTGGATATGGTTCTGACTAACAAGCTCCAGCTATGGGTCCCGTATCACTGAGGGGATCAGTTAGCCTAATCAAGAGTAGTTGGTTTCCCACCATGGCTGTGTGCCACTGTTGCACTTGTGTGAGCATCCCGACAGGTTATTTGCTGCTAAGTAGGTTAGACCATGAGTTGCTTGGACAGATATTGGTTATTTTCCCCCAGTCACCCATGTACCACCTTCTGGCACTAGACACGCTGACTGACTGTGGACTGACTCTCTTCCAGCTTCCAGCCATGCCATTCCATTTTATGTGTCAACCACATAAGGTGTCTTCAGCAGTAGGGTCTTACCACTAACCTTTGGTGGGTCATCAAGTACTCTGACAGAAATCTGTCTTTCTTTTAGGAAACCTTGTAGCCACATGCTAGTACTGGGAGTTACAGGTCAGTGCCCACTAAGAAAAGGAAGAAAAAGAGAGAGAGGAGAGAGAGAGAGAGAGAGAGAGAGAGAGAGAGAGAGAGAGAGAGAAGAGAGAGGCTGTAGAGGATTAAGATCAGTCTTCCTCATACCCTCGCCAGTGTCTTGTTGCTCAGGTGTTCCCTGTAAGGGCCTGGTGAAGGTTCAGCCATTTGGTCTGCCTTTTAGGATGTAGAATTTTATGGTACCATTGCTGTTTGGGTCTAGATTTGTGTTTCCCACCCCCTCCCTTGGCCTCCCTTCCCTCCCCACCCATCCTATTATCTAGTTCACGAGATGCTTGCTGACTGTCTAAGGCATCTTGGGTAGATTCAGGTTAGGTGCTGTAGATGACTGAGACTATGTGGTGATTTTTTTTCTGTGATTGGTAAGTTCACTGAGAATGATTTGTTCCGGGTTCAACCATTTTTCCTCAAATTTCATTATGTCATTTTTTCTTACTGCTGTATAGAATTCCATTGTGTAGATATACCACATCTTAGTTATCCATTCTTCTAGTGATGGACATCTGGGTTGATTCCAGCTCTTAGCTATTACAAATTGAGCCACTACAAACATGGTTGAGCAAATCTCTCCGGCCTGTGGTTTGAAGGTTTTAGGGTAGATGCCCAGTAAGGGAATAACTGGGTCTCTTGGTATCTCTATAGGCAGCTTTTTCAGGAGTTTCAATTTTCCAAGGTGGTTGTACCATCCTACATTCCCACCAACAGTGGATGAGTGTTCCTACTTCTCCACATCCTCGCCAGCATTTATTTTCAATTGATTTTTTGATGTTTGCTATCCTTATTGGGTTCAGGTGGAATCTCATATTTGTTTTAATTTGCCCCAATTTGTGATTGGGTTGTTTGACTTTCTACTGTTTAGGTTTTTGAGTTCTTTGTAGATTCTAGAGATTAGGCCTCTGTCAGTTGGATAACCAGCAAATATTTTCTCCCATTCTGTGGGTAATCTATTGGCTTTGCTTATTGTATGCTTGTCTGTAAAGAAACTCTTCAGCTTCAGGTGATCCCATTGGTTGAGTGACTGTTTAAGATCATGAGCTACTGCGGTTTTGTTCAGGAAGTCTTTTTCCACTCCTATATCATGGAAAGTTCTTATTTTCTTCCAGTAGTAGTCGAGTATCTGGTCTTATATTGAGGTCTTAGATCCATTTGTACTTGAGTGCAGTGCATGGCGAAATGTGTGGATCAAGTTTCCATTTCCTGCATATGGTTATCCAGTTTGTCCAGCACCATTTGTTGATGATGCTGTCCTTTTTCCAGTCTATATTGTTAGGGTCTTTATCAACTATGAAGTAGCTATAGTTGCTTGACCCAAAGTCCGGGTCCTCAAGTCTATTCCATTGGTCTATACTCCTGTTTTTGTGCCATTACCATGCTGTTTTTATTACTATGGCTTTGTAATATAGCTTTAGATCAGGCATGGTGATGACTCCAGAGGTATTTCTTTTGCTGAGGATATGTTTGGATATGCGAGGCCTTCTGCCTTTACATATGAAATTTGAGATCATTTTTTCTATCTCTGTGAAGAACACTGTTGGAATTTTAATTGGAATTACATTAAATCTGTATATTGCCTTTGGTAGGATTGCCATCTTCACAGTGTTAATTCTGCCTACCCAGGAGCATGGGAGGTCTTTCCATTTTCTCAAGTGCTCCCCAATTTCTTTTTTGAGTGTTTTTATGTTTTCATTGTATGGGTCTTTCACTTCCTTGGTTAACGTTATTCCAAGGTATTTTATTATTATTTTTTTGTTGCTATTGAAAATGGGACCATGTCCCTTGTTTCTTTCTCTGTATCTTTATCATTTGCATATAGAAAGGCTACTGATTTTTGTGCATTGATTTTTGTATCCTGCTGTTTTGCTATAGAAGGTAATCACCTTCAGGAGTTTTGGGATGGAGTCTCTCTGGTCTCTTACTTATACAATCATGTCATCAGCTAATATAGCTAATTTGACTTCTTTCTTTCCAAATTGTATCCCTTTTATTTCCTTCTCCTGTCTTATTGCTTGAGCTAGGAATTCCAGAACTATATTGAAGAGCAGAGGTGAGAGTGGCCAAGCCTGTCTTGTTCCTGATCTTAATGGGAATTCCTCCAGTCTCTCTCCATTAAGTATTTTTTTGGCCTTAGGAGCTTTGTATATTGCCTTTAGTATGTTAAGATATGAACCAACCATGCCAATTCTCTCCAATGTTTTGATCATGAAGTGATTTTGTATCTTGTCAAAGGCCTTTTCTGCATCTGTGGAAATGATCATGTGGTTTTGTGTTTAACCTTGTTTATGTGGTGTATTACACTGACAGATTTCCATATGTTGAACCACCCCTGTGTTCCTGGGATGAATCCCACTTAGTCAAGGTGGGTAATGCTTTTGATATGTTGTTGGATTCGTTTTGTGAGGATTTTGTTCAGGATCTTTGCATCTAAGTTCATCAGGGAAATAGGCCGGTAGTTTTCTTGTCTTTGTGGCATGTCTGCCTGATTTTGGAATTAGGCTGATAGTAGCTTCATAAAAGGAGTTGGGTAGCTTTCCCTGTTCTCCGATTGTGTGGCCCAGTTTGAGGAAGATTGGTTTGAGTTCTTCCATGAAGATTGATAAAATTCAGCCGAGAAGCCTGACTCTTGTTTTTTGGGGAGGTTTTTTATTACTTTTTAATCTCAATGCACTGTGTGATAGGTTCATTTAGGAGATTTATCTGCTCTGACTTTAGCTTTGATAGATGGTATGCGTCCAGGAATGTATCCATCTCCTCCACATTATCCAGTTTTGTGGAGTAGAGGTTTGTGAAATAAGTCCTGATGACTCTCCCAATTTCAGTTATGTCTGTTGTGATCTCTCCTTTTTCATTTTGAATTTTGTGAATTTGAAGCTTCTCTTGTTTTTGCTTGATCAAATTGGCCAGGGGTTTGTCAACCCCAGGGGTTTGGCAATCTATTGGAGATTGTTCTCCCCTAAGATACCCAGTTAACCCTTAATGTCTTTCCTTTCTTTCCTGGGAATGTGCGGTGCAGTTAGGCGGTCTTCATCGTGGCTGGAAGTCCCATTCCTGAATTTTTTCCCTCCATAACCGGTACTGGTTTCAGAAGCATGAAAAATACGAGGATTCTTCATGAAGTGCACATGGTGCCTGGAACCGCTGATAAGACTTGTCATGATGACCCTGATAGCCTGGAAAAGTCACTCAAAGATTTGACTGGTTTGCAGTGGATGTTTAGATATAACAGTACTATGCAAGGGCTACCACAGAGGGTGTTGGTTACGGTTAGAAGTTTTCCCTTGTGATTCAGCCAAGCTGGAGGGGTGGAACTGAAAAATCCAGAGTCTGTCAATCACTGCTTATGATATCAGAGTTGAACTGTAGATGTTTGGTGTTTCCTTGATGGTCATTGAGTTTGCATTGTTCCAGTCTTTCCTTGTTATGCCTTAAAATGGTTTAAAATATTTACTCTCTGCCTTTGTATGTTGAAAGTACATAACTGGTTTGATTTTACAGGACTCACAGCTAAGAGACAATCTTAAATCTCAGATGGGACTTAGGACTTTGGAACTAATCTTAAGTTGATAAGACTGTTTGAATTTGTACTGATTACAATTTACTATGTGAGATGATTATAAATCTATTTGGATCCAGGTGCAGAAGCAGATAGTTTGCATCGATGGCCCCCAACATCTTCAGGATTTTATTAAAGTTTCGATTTAGATCTGCAGCCTCCTGGCCAGAGGTGGAGTCACTGTAGGTGCATCTTAGGTTCCGGCCCTAAGGTGTGGGGGTGGATTTGGAATTTCAGTTTTTAATTTTCTTTTTGTTTTTTGGTTTTTCTAGGTAGGTTCTCTGTAGCCCAGGCTGAATTGCAATTCACTATGTAGTCTCAGGGTGGCCTCAAACTCACAGTGATCCTCCTACCTCTGCCTCTTGAGTGCTGGGATTAAAGGCATGTGCCACCACTTGTTTTCTCTCTCTCTCTCTCTCTCTCTCTCTCTCTTTCTTTCTTTTTTTTTTTTTTTTTTTTTTTTTGGTGGAATTTCAATTTAATGATATGCAAAGTGCCCAAGTTCTGCCTGGAATTCCTAAGTGTGCTTGCTTATGGTGCTGTTGTGGCTAGTGGCATTTTTCTTTCTCTGCCTGGTTCTGTGAAAGTGGTCCACCTTCTGTCATTTTAGAACTTCCCCTGGGTGTGTAAGTTTCAAATAAATCCTTTCCTCCTTTCATAACTATCTGGCTTGGAAGTTCATCTCAGTGATGTGAGGCTGACTACTACAGAGGGTTAAAGGGTTTATTGCAAAAGCATGGACTAATTCACTTTTAATTTCCATGGCACTCATGTTAACATCTAGGTGGGGTCATGTGTGGTGGCCATCCTGATGCTATGGATCCAGTTTCTTTGACAAGTAAGCAACCGGTCAATTCCACGGTCCCAATGTGTGAGTTAACACTCCTTTAGCTATTCCATTTCTTTCATCTTCATGGAGGCAGAAGACCTTATTAATGTCAGGCAACGCTAGTGCAGGTGCAGTCAGTAGGGCATGTTTTATTTCATTAAATGCCTGATCCTGGGCTGAAGTCCACTGGAAGGGACTCCCTTCTTTGGTCAGTTCATATAAGGGCCTGGCTTTTTCAGCAAACCCAGGGATCCATAAACGGCAAAAACCAGCAGATCCAAGGAACTCACGCACTGCTCTGCAGGTGGTTGGAGTTGGTATACTTAACACAGTCTCTTTTCTGGCATGGTATAGCCATCTCTGTCCAATTAAGAATTTA
The DNA here is from genome assembly GCA_036346955.1 of Dipus sagitta. NCBI lineage: Eukaryota > Metazoa > Chordata > Mammalia > Rodentia > Dipodidae > Dipus > Dipus sagitta. The sequence continues at coordinate 2,250,178 of CM070791.1, read as the reverse complement.
TCCCACATATGTTACTTCTCTTAAACAAAATTCAGGCCTTTTTGGCAGAAGCACGATACCCCAAGTCTCCTAAAGTTGTTAGTAAATCTTCTGTGCCTGCTTGGCAAGCCAGAGCTATACCTGCGGCTATCAGAATGTCATCAACATATTGCAGTAAAGCCAAATGTGGGTGCAGTTGGCGGTTCTCACCTAGATCCTCATGCAAAGCCTCATCAAACAGGGTAGGCAAGTTTTTGAATCCTTGGGGAATCCCCTTCGGGCGGGCCTGGGGCACCCAGGACCAGCTGTCTAAATGGAGTGGCCTCCAAAGGTGCGTCTGCCCAACCACAATTTTTCTGATGAATGGAAGGCCAGGGAACAGATATCCAGAGAAGACAAAACACAAAGACACACTTACCAGCTGGCGACCTGAGCTCCACATGTTAGGGGTCCTCAGGGTCTCTGGGGGAAATCCTGGATGAGCCCCCAAATGCTTTGCCCAGTTCCTGCCACCCCCAATGACCACCAAGGAGAACCAAACATGTATGCAAATGCAAGGAGCTTTTATTTCAGGCTTAAGCTCAGACTCTTGACTTCTCCAGGGTAGTGGATCTGTACAAGAGCCTGGAACAGCAGGAAGGGTGGGGTTTCTGTAGGGATTGAAAAAAGAAGTAAGGGATGGGTACATGATTGGTTGATTTAAACAGTAACTGTACTTGTGCCCTTCTGATTGGCTTAGGACGTTGGCGGGCAAAGTTGGGGGGAGGCTAGGGTGATTAGGTAACCTCCATTGTGATTGGCTAAGCAAGCAGCAATAACATTTGTATGTTTCTTTGATTGGTTGGGGCAGGTAAGCAGGAGGGACAAGTCTCTCTATTGGCCAGGGCAGGGAAGCAGGAAGGATAAGTCTTTGACAAGTCTCAGGCATGTCCTGGGCATGTCTGGGGGAGGATTCAGGACCTTAGGTGGAAATCTCTCCTGACCACATGTCAGGGTGGCTGCCCTTTGTTTAAGCTAAAACTTGGAACTTAGGCCTAGCTAGGGCAGTGCTCTACTGAAGCCTGTCATGGCGTCCTTTAGTTTCTGTGTCTTTCAGTAATGTCCTATTACTTAAAAGGAAGAGGCAACTGGCCTGAGTTCTAGGCCATCCTGCCTCAAGATAGAAAAAGAAAATGTCTTAGTTACTTCTAATAAAAACATTTCCAAATGTATTAGAGGTATTGATAAAGATTATCCCCAAAATGGTAATCGTGTTTTGCCTTATATTCATAGAAAATGTATTTCATGGAGTTTATTAATAGGACCTATCTCAAATCAGTGGGTTATATAAAATCTGAAAGTATATATACTGGGATTATAAAGCAAGTCTGGTTGTCATATAGAGATTTTTTTTTGGTGATCTAAATACTAAGGGAGGCTTTTTCTCTACAAATTTCCAATAATAAGATAGTTAACTCTTTGAAGCCAGACTACTTGCTTCTTTTTCACTGGGTGTTGCAGGCAGGTTCGTATTGCTGGTCGAAATCACCCTACCAAAAGCAGCTTGTGGGGAAAGGAGTTTTATTTTAACTCACAGGCTCAAGTGGAAGCTCTACAATGGCAGGGGAAAATGATGACATGAGCAGAGGGTGAACATCACCCCCTGGCCAACATAAGGTGGACCAGAGCAAAAGGAGAGTGTGCCAAATACTGCCATGGGGAAACTGGCCCTAACCCCCATAAGCCCACCCCCAACAATACACTGCCTCCAGGAGGCATTAATTCCCAAATCAATATCAGCTGGGAACCTAGCTTCCAGAAACCTAAGTTTATGGGGGACACCTGAATTAAACCACCACACTAGGTAATATGATTAATCAATTTGGTGTAGTTTTTCTTAATAGCTGTATGAGAAAGATGGTTAATTATGGGTTAAAATGAGATGATTAAAGGAACTGGGAAGGTATATTTCAATGTTAGGCATAGAATACGTGTTAAAAATGCTTTTTGAGTGGAACTTAGATCAGAATGTTAAAGTATGTAGATAAAGGTGTGTGTATGTAGAAAGGATGTAAAAGATCTAAAAAGACCAAATTTTGCCTAAAATTAATTTCCTTTTAGAAGGAGCAGAAAGCTAATTTTCAGGCTAAACCTAAACACCATGCCTGAAGTTAAAGAATTTCTGAACTGTTTACAAACTTTCAAGGATACTCTAAATGTTTTATATAGGGACATAGACTTAATGTAAATTCAGCTTACATTAAACACAGGTGATGTCCTATTATAGGTGGGTCACAAAGTCATAAGCACAGATATAATTCATATTTTTTTCAGGTCAACCAGGTTCGACATAGACCAAGACCCTATCACCTTATGTATTACAAATGGATAAAATAAATTTCCTAGGTTAAAAAAATAACTTCAGAGTAAGACAAGGAACGTCAGGATGCTTAGCTCTCTGCTCTGTCATTTCCTTTTGCTCTTGCTTACTGTTATATGCTATTTAAAGTCATGACAAACTGGACTCTGAAAAAAGGGATGACACCCTCTTTATCTCCGACCCCATGCAAGTTTAAGCCATGTGTCCCCCTGACTCTGTCCAGAGACAAAATGGCCAGTTGTCTCTGATAAGGAAAAGGGAATGACAAATGGCATATAGCTTTGTTTCTGTTTATAGTTCCTCCCTTTTGAACACCTAAAGTCACACCTGTTAGATGAAATCTCTCAGTAGAAAAATGGATAGATAGGTAAACTGAGTCAAGGTACTTGATCAAGTTACAAATTCCTTACATAAGGCAAACATCAGAGTTACCTAAAATGTATATCAGAGTATAAACAGATGATAAGAAAGGGGCATCAAGGAAATGATGTCTTAACTGTTCAGTTGGTTATCTGGAAAGTGTAAAGACCAAGGTTCAATTCTCCAGCACCCCCATTCTTATCTTTAAACCTAAATCTGATTCAAAGCAGGTTCTCTGATATTGCTTCTCCAGACAGTCTTCTATACCCATCAGCCCACATGGGAGGACTGTCAGCAACTCTTGCAGGTGCTCTTCAGCACAGAGAAACATGGAAAAACCAGAAGAGAAGCCAAGGAACTAGTGTTGAGAGCCGACGGTCGCCTCACAGAGAATGCTAATGTTATTGACCAGGTCTTCCCTTCCACGTGACAGGACCACTGACGGTAGGGCGTCCCTTAACCACTTTTGTTGAACTCTGATGGGTGATCTCCAGGCAGCCGCTCGCTCGGTGCCTTACGAATTTGTCTAAGATAAATGAAGTGACCCTAGGGCCCACAGACTGCCCCACTGCTTTCCTAGAAACATTTTCCTGCAGAAAACATATGGGACATACCTCCCCCTGCCCGCAGATCCTGAGGCTCCTGAGAATAGGTGAACTATTAACATTACAAAGGAAAATCAATCCATTTTTTGCCTTTAAATGGACAGACACAAAACAAGACACCAGTAGGCAACTACCCTGGACTAGGCTTCTTCAGGGATTTTTTTTTTTTTTCAGGGAAAAGAATGGTCTTTATTCTCAGTGAAATGTTAGTTTTAAGAATCTTTTTTTTTTTTTTTTCTTTATTAGTCAGTTCTGTATTCAGCAAATACAGTCAGTTTGGTACCATTATTAGGCTCATCCGTGACCTACCCCCTCCCCTTGCCCCCTCCTTGTTGAGGTATACGGGTCATGCATTGTGGAGTTAGCCCACAGTTATGGGTAAGCTAAATGTCTCTGCATATCATGACCCAACATGTGACTCTGACATTCTTTCCGCCCCCTCTTCCGCAAAATTTCCCTGAGCCATGTTGGGTTCATTTTTGCTCTGCTTCAGTGATGAGGTGTTGAGGGCCTCTGAGGCTCTGGCTCTCTGATTTGGTAGGAGTTGATTTTTCTCTATGCTGATCTCCTTCCCCCTTGTGCTGGTGTCCGGTTCATCAGGAAAACAGCCCCCTTGCTTGTTTCTCCAAGTTTTCTTGGTTTCAGCCGTGGCCCTTTTGAGGTATGATGGGGTGGCTCTCTCCTTGGGTCTACATCTATCTGAAAAAGAGAAGCAGATTCTCCAACGGAGAGTAAGTTAGCACCAGGACAAATGAGATAACCCTTACTTTTTTTTATTTTATAGAGAATTTAATAGGTGTAGGCCCTCTTGTAGCCCACAATTGATAGTAGCTTGATACTGGAGAGTGGGCTTATGTTTGGATATGGTTCTGACTTGTTTCCCAGCTCCAGCTATGGGTCCCATACCAGTGAGGGGATCAGTTAGCCAAATTGAGAGCAGTTGGTTCCCCACCATGGCTGTGTGCCACCACTGCACTTGTGTGGGCATCACAATAAGTTATTTGCTGCTAAGTAGGTTAGACCATGCGTTGCTTCGATAGATATTGGTCAGTTTCCCCCAGTCGCCCATGTAGCACCTTCTGGCACTAGACGCGCTGACTGTCTGGGGACTGACTCTCATCCAACTTCCAGCCATGCCATTCTAATTTGCATGTCAATCACATAAGGTATCTTCAGCAGTAGGGTCTTACCACTAACCTTTGGTGGGTCATCAAGTACTCTGACAGAAATCTGTCTGTCTTTTAGGAAACCTTGTAGGTCTCTCTGATCAAAAGCTCATTGTGGATGATAGCCCCATGCTGGTTCTGGGAGTTACAGGTCAGTGCCCACTAAGAAAATGAGGAAAAAGATAACTAATATACAAGATTTGGTAGCATGTTTAATATGTTTTTTATTCTTCAGGGATTTGTAAATTCCCCCACCCTCTTTGATGAGACTCTTCATAGAAGAGATTTGCAGGCCTTTCACAAAAAAATAAAAATAAAAATAAAAAAACCTGATGCCACTCTCCTACAATACGTGGATGACCTTCTTCCAGCTGTAGAAATGGAGGAAGAATACCTCTGTGCCACAGAGCATCTCCTGGACAACTTACAACATCTGGGCTATGGTGTATCAGCCAGGAAGGCTCAACTTTTTGCTTGTCAGGCAACCTACTTGGGATACGAACTCCAAGAAGACGAAAGTATGCTGTTGACCTCTAGGATTCATGCCATCACTCAAATCCCCACTAAAAGACAGATCTGAGAATTCCTCAGAGCTATAGGGTATTGCAGAATTTGGATCCCAAGGTTTGCTGAATTAGCGAAGCCTATATATGAGGCCACTAGAGGACTAAAATAATAATAATAAAAAAATTAAAAAGGCATTTTAATAGGACTGAAAATGAGAAACAAACATTCCAAGAACTAAAGTCAGCTCTGACATCAGCCCCTGACCTTGTGCTTCTAGACTTAACCAAACCCTTCCACTTGTATGAAAAGAAGAGAATAGCCAGGGGTCTCCTAACTCAAAGACTGGGGCCATGGCATTGCCCAGTGGCCTACTTGTCTAAGAAGCTAGATCTAGTAGATGCTGGTTGGCCTCCTTGTCTCTGGGCTATTGCAGCTGCTGCTATTCTGATACCAGACACTGACAAATTAACCTTGGTCAGACTTTATTAATTATAGCTCCACATATGATAAGAGACTCTTCTAAAAAGTCCCCAAACCAATGTCTCTACAACTTTCATATAACCCACTATCAGGCTTTGCTCATAGATCAACCAAAGATACAGTTTTGCCACACCAAGGTTTTGAATCCAGCCTCCCTGCTGCCAGAAACTGCTGAGGCATCAACCCCTCTGCATGATTGCCTAGCTATCCCCTCCGCCTTCCATGGACTCCATCCAGATCTGACAGATGTAGCTTGACTGGACACGGGCCTGGTGATGTATTCTTATGGTAGCAGCTTTGTTGTGGGTGGAATCAGGTGTGCAGGAGCAGTTGTGATGACTTTGGAAGAAACCCTGTGGGCTGAGGCCCTACCTTGAGGTACATCAGCTTAGAAATCTAAACTGTTAGCAGTGACCAAGGCCCTGGTATTGGGAAAAGACAAGACAGTGAATGTATGCACAAAACACAACCTATAGCTCACCTCTCATCTGATAAAGGAACAGAGACCTCCACAAAGATGGTACAACTGGAAAATGGGTGACTGTTGCTACACCAACCCCTAGGGCAAAGACTTGCTGAACAACTACATAAAGAAATTCACTTAGATAACAACCTGAGCTAATAAGGAAAGAATTTTTCTTCCCAGTTTATGGACTCACCATAATATCACCACCTGCTGCCAGGCCTGCCAACAGACAAATGCCTCCTCTGGTAAGGTACCACCAATGGAGATGAAAGAACAACAACAAAAACACCAAAATCCAAAAAAGAAAAACAGAGCCAGGTGGATATTGGGAAGTTAATTTCACAGAGGTAAAGCCAGATCAACATAAATATAGATATTTACTTGTTTATGTTGATGCCTTTTCAGGATAGATAAAAACTTTTTCAACCAAGTCTGAGATAGCCCAAATAGTGTCTGAGAAATTTCCCCACTATGGGTTACACCTTCGGGTAGAAACAGATAATGGGCCTGGCTTTATATCAAAAATTACTTAAAAAATTGACTAAAACTCTGGGAATTAATTGAAAATTAAATTGTATCTATCATCCCCAACGTTCAAGACTGGTAAAAAGGATAAATTGGACCTTGAAGTAGACTTTAACTAAATTAACCCTAGAGACCAGCAAAGGATGTATGGGACTCCTTCCCTTTGCCCTGTTCAGGGCCAGATATACCCCTTATGTAAAAAAAAAAAAAGTTACTCCATTTAAAATTATATATAAAACCTCCTGGCCCATCCTGCCCTGAATGGATCTTGAATAGATAACTGACTTTACTAATGAATGGTTTCTTCTATTCTATCAAAAGAATCCAGGAGTCCATTGTTCTGGCAGTCAAGGCTGCTTTTCAGACACACCCTGTTTGCCCCCATCCCTTTTAGCCTGGTGACAGCTTGGATCAAGAAACACCATAATGGGATATTGGAAGGGCCCCCACCAGATCATCCTAAGCACTCCAACAACTGTGAAAGTGAAGGGGACAAAATAAAAGAGGATTATTTTTATTAAACAAGGGGGCCTATGTACAGCTTTAAATATAATAACAATTGGTTTCAGTCTATGTTTAGTTGGTCTCCATGATGAAATTACCTTATCTCTTCTGTTGCTGGACCCGTGATAGTACTACTCTTAGGCCTTACCATCAGACCCTGCATTAGTAATACTCTAAGTAGATATATAAAAAATAAAATTAATTCTGTTAAACTTATGGTGTTATGGACATAATATGCCCCCTTCCCCCATCTGAAACTGAAAAACCCTAGATGTTATCCCTCACAAGTGAAAGATTTAACTCAATGCCATTTCAGACAGGGAAATATAAAGAGAGCAAAATGTTATATTTCTCTACATTTCTTTATACTTAGCCTAGAGAAATACAGAATTCACTTCCTTGTAGGAGGCTCTTCTGATGGTAGACAAACAAGAGGCTCTGCTGGAATGAATAACATTTCCTGGGGCTTGCATTGTTGAGGGAACTCCTTAAGATAAGTGAGACTCCTGGTCCAACAGATCTGTTTACAAGTTCCTTTTTTACTTTTGTGGCTGTAACTGTCACATGTAAATTGTGATTTATGGTTTAACTCCCATCCTGTTTTTTTTTTTTTTTTTTTCTAACATCATGTGGTTATTTCCAATAAAAGCTGACACCCCAAACAGTTCAGGGCTGCTATTCCGCCCCCCCCCCCCCACCGACCTCTTGGGTGCAGATATGGTATACCAGACTTTCTTTTTTTACCCAATAAAACTTTGTTACTTATGTGACACTGGACCCCATAACACAAGTAGATGATATTTAGCAAATAAAATAAAGGCTTACTTGGGCTGGAGAGATGGCTTAGCGATTAAATGCTTGCTTGTGAAGCCTAAGGACCCCAGTTCAAGGCTCGATTCCCCAGGACCCACGTTAGCCAGATGCACAAGGGAGCATCTGTGTCTGGAGTTCATTTGCAGTGGCTGGAGGCCCTGGTGTGCCCATTCACTCTATTTCTCTGTATCTGCCTCTTTGTCTGTCGCTCTCAAATAAATAAATAATAGTAAACAAAAATTATTAAAATAAAGGCTTACTGTAATGGAAAACATAAATTAAAAATTTGCTTGTTTGGTGTTTGGTATGTATTAGTAAAACTATGGTAATACCTAAGAAATCTATTGTTGGAAACAGAATTGTGCATTTTGTAAACATCACCAAAAGCAAAATCATTTCAATATAATTTGAATTTTGGATTGTAAAATTTAATAACCTTTATTTTTTTTAAAAAATATCTTATTTAGGAACTTAATAACTTTTGATCTAGACAGTTTATTTAATATTTTAAATCTAAAAATATATTATTTCCTTTATATGTCTAAGATCAGTTCTCTGGATAAAAGGAAGTGGCTTTTATCATTTTTTAGTGTTAATGGAAAAGCAGTTATCAAAGGCAAGCAAAGCAAGAGGGAGGTCCAAGCACCAGAGTGAACTCAAAGGAGACAACATAGGACAGTTGGGCACAAGGGCTCCATGCTGGTGTCTGGGTCTGACTGGGTGCATCCTAGTAGAAGTGGCTTGTCCTTAGTGCCCCATATTGGGTGCCATAACTGTGGATAGAAAAGATACAGCTCCCACCTCATAGGGGATAAGAGATAGTTTATTCTGAGGCCAAATGTGAGTGTCCATTGCCTGAGAACACAGATTTAGGTTACCCCAAATTCCATGTTCCAACATGTTAACAATTTCATGAAGGTTTTATAGTTATAGAACAGAAAGTCATAAATCAAGGCACTTTTCAAATACATTGGCTGACTATCAGGTAGGCAGCTAATAACAAAGTGGTGGGAATCTCCACTATAGGCATCAGATACTATCTGATGACATTCTTAATCCTTGGTTTGGTGGGTTTGTTTTTGCATTCCAAAAAGGATTACGTTCCATCTTTCTGTGGTCAAAGTCCATTCAGCTTTGCTGGAAGTAGGTGCAGCAGATAGAGCTATTTTCTGGGGACTTTAGTTCACAGGTACATACATGCAGATGCTGGGAGAGAGAACATTGTTGTCCTGTTATTTACCTGGCATGCTTCCTTGAGTGAAGTCTTGTTACACCCAGAAAAGCCATTGTTCAATCAGACTTGCTGGCCAGCAGTCCTCAGCATTTTTCCAGTATCAGCTCTGTACAAGACGGGTTTTATGGGCATGTTTGACCATGCCTAGCTGTTTATGTGGGTGCTCCAGCAGTCTCAGACGTTCACAAGAAGTACTCATATCTGTTAAACAATCTCAACAGTTCCTCTAATTGTTTTGTATGTGAATTTTGAACACAGTGACAAGGAAATCCATAAGTAACGATGTTTACAGTGGACCCAAGAAAGTAAAGCATCTTGAAATACTAACCTAGGAAGTGAGTGGGCAATACAGATAAAACTATAAAACAATGATAAATGTAACTGAGAAAGGCACGACAAGAATAGACTACTTGTATTCATAGATCAAAGGGATTAATGGGGTAAAAGTGTTGTTTTAATAAAAGAAATCTACACATTCAGTGCAATCTGAAGGAAATTCCAATGCACTGTTTTTTTTTCTTTATTTTTGACAATTTCATGCATGTATATGTATATTTTGATTATATTATCTCCAATTGTCCTCTGCCCTCTTTCCACTCTTGTTGGACTCCTTCTTCCTACCAAGTCTCCCTCCTTATGTCATGTATTTTGTGTGACACACTGAATTTAAATAGGGTTGCTGCTTGAGGGTGAGTGATAGGATGCTTACTGGAGCATGGGCATCCTACCCATGGCTGTACCACTACAGGAGATATCCAGCTCTCCCCGAGCAACCATTTCTTGTCAGTAGTTTCCCAGAAATGTTTGGAGTTACCTGAACACCTCCCTCCTGGGAGGGGGATACAGAAGACACACGACTGAGGAATTCAGGAGAGAGCAGGGGCCAAATGTAGAAGCTAATTAATCAGAGGGACAGAGAGCAAATGGAGGAGGTAATCAATCAGAGGGACAGAGACTAAATGGAGGAGTTGCCATCAGAAGAGGAGCCTGGTTGTCTCTTAAGATAAGATTGGCAGGGAACTATGGCCAAGGACATTGTTAAGTCAGGGGAGTAAGGGTTAGGCAACAGAAACATCTAAAGTTGCATCAGTCAAGCTGCTGTCATTCTTTTCCTTCATTTCAACTCCATCTTGGGGCTCTTGTCCTACCTAACATTCCAGCATTTTGTTAAGGATAGAGGAGCATGGTTGTCTTTCATTGATGCTTCATGTTGTGAGGGGGCATGGTCAAGTGTTTTAGGGAATGCTAGTGTTGGTGGCTGGCAAGTCCCCTCTGAGCAGGTGACAGGGAGTTGTCTCAAGAAGCTAAAAGTTGGGATTGTGTGAAAGAAAGATAGGTTAATAAATGTTGGTTAAATATGTGGGGTGTGAGATTTTTGTACCTGGTTTTGCATTCTTTTCTAAAGATAGGGGCCTATCAAGAGTAAAAGAAATGTCTCCATTGATGGCCCAAATAATAGTAGTAGCCAAGGCTAAATAGTTCTAAAGTGATCCCATGGTCCTGAGGACTCTCGGGTGTCAGAATAAACTCTGTTGACGAGATCTTAGAGCTTTTTATCCCTGATTTTACATTACCTGATTGGTTTATATAATAACAACATTCTTCCTTTAGCAAGAGACAGTTTCCTCCCTTATCAGCTGTGATGAGGTTAAGGCCTTGACTGTTTCAGGGACTGCTGATGTCAATAAGGTGAGCTGCTGCTGTAGCAGGTGAAGGGCTGAAAGATAATTAAAGATTTTGCTAAATTGCTAACAGCCTATGTACCGCTTCTGTAACTTGGCTTGCTTGCTCCAACTACTTGACTATAGGACTGCCATTTTGTAACATCTGCCATTTTAGTATTAGATTGGCCCTAGCTGGGATCCTGACCTATTAAATTAGGAACTTGTGCAAAATATGCTTGCAAAGCAAACTGTGCAAAATATGCTTACAAAGCAAACTGGGCCCCACCACTCAGTTCCTAAGGCGAGCCCGAGTTCCCAGAATAGAGTTCTCCGCCCCGTCTGTGGTTTAAAACCCAGCCACAGTGGGGTCCAACCAATCAGGACCCAGTCCCCCTGAAAAGTCCCGAACACCTCACGCCCCCTCCCTAAAGTTGTGGTTTTTCCCTTTAAAAACCCCTTGCTATGGGCATTCGGGGCTCTTCACCCCTCCTGCGTGAGGACTCTGTGTCGAGCCCTGGTGCACCGGTCCCCTCAATAAACACCTCTTGCTGTTTTGCATCGAGAAGCGTCTGTGTCAGTCCTTGGGGTCTCGCTCAATCTCCAAGGTTTGGAATCCCTCCCTGAGGAGGGGTCCCAACATTTGGGGGTTCGCCCAGGATTTGAGCGGACCCCAGACCCACATTCGTGTTCTCGGAGGTAAGAAGGCGCCTCTGTTTGTCAGTCCGTGGGCTTATCTGGTTGTTTGTCTGTCTGCTCTCTTCTGAATTCTGGAAAGGCACTTTCATTTGGCAGGCGTGTCACGGGACGTAAGGGCCGTACACAGTGGACAGCAGACGTGCACTCGTATGCCACAGCCTGCAATCCTGAGGGACGCCTCAGGAAGTAAGGAGGACCAGGGACGCTTGGTGGCTTCCTATTTGGTGGACTCAGATCGGGTCCGCATTTGTTCGAAAGTGCCGTCAGGTTTTCGACCTAGACCATCCGAATCACTTTCATTTTTGTGGTGGCGGACGTGGTTTGGTCGCTTGTTTCTGGCCTTGGTCTGTTTGTTCTTTTTTAGTTTTCTTCTCTTCTATTATTTTTCTGATTATAACAAAATGGGACAGACTGTTTCCACCCCTTTAACTCTGACCTTGACTCACTGGACTGACGTTAAGGAGAAAACACATAACTTATCAGTTAAAGTAAAGAAAGGAAAATGGCAATTCTTGTTACAGAACCGGAGGAAAAAAAATGTGTCAACTTTGTTACATGATATCATGAATATAATTACTGAATTTATGTTCTAGGTCAACATCAACTTTCATAGAGGATTATTAAAAACAACCAAATTCTCTCTAAAGTGGTAACTTATAATTTGTCAGGTATTGAAAGAATTGTAATGTACTTAAAAGGAGGAGGCAACTGACCTGACTTCTAGGCCAGCCTGCCTCAAGATAGCAACAATAATTGCCTTAGTTTCATGTCTTATTGATATTAATGACATAAAATTGTCTTTAGACTACTCACTTGTTAGTAAATAATAGGTTAATTAATGTGATGTAGTTTTTCATAATAGCCTTATAAGAAAAATGGGATAAGATAAATTGATTGAAAAAAAACTGGGAAGGAATTTTTCAATGTTGGGACATAGAATGCTCATTAAGAATGCCTTTTGAATGGTACTTAGATAAAAATATTACAGTATGTGAATAAAAATGTGCATATATAGAAAAAAAAGTTTTCAGGCTAAACACCATGCCTAAAGTTAGAGATTTTTCAACTGTTTACAGACTCTTAAGGATACTCTAAAAGTTTTATATAGTGACATAGTCTTAATCTAAATTCATCTTATATTAGACACAGGTGATGCCTATGCTAGGTGGGTCACAAAGTCATAAATACAGATGTAATTGGAGGTCTAACCAGGTTCAACATAGACAAGAATCTATCACCTTGTGTTTTGCAAATGGGTAAATTTGCTATGTAAAAAGGACTTCAAAATAGAATAAGAAATGTCAGGATACTTATCTCTCTGCTCTGTAATTTCATTTTGTTCTTGCTTTCCAACATATGCTACTTAAATTCATGGAAAGCTGGACTCTGAAAAAATGGGTGGAACCCCCTTTATCTCAGGCCCCATGCAAGTTTAAGCCATGTGTCCCCCAGACTCTGACTAGAGACAATGGCCAATTGTCTCTAACAAAGAAAAAGGAGTACAGCATATAACTGTGGTTCTCTTTAGTTCTTCTCTTTTGAACACCTAAAGTCACATCTGTTAAGATAAAGTTTCTCACTAGACAAATTGTTAAGTAAACTGAGTCAAGGTATTTGATCAGGTTATAAACTCCTTACATAAGACAAGCATCAGGCTTATCTAATGTGTATATCAGGGTAAGGGCCCCTTCACTGAAACATTTAATTAGATTAAATCTAATGTTTACCTGATGCCAAGGTTTCAATCAGTGGAGAAACTGAGTCTTATGATAAGGCCTCACTCATTAACAGGTCACTGCTGCTAATTTGTCATGATTTAAGGGTTATAAAACTGGCTTTAAGACTCTCTCAGTAAAATAAATTAGGTTCCTCTTTTCATGAAAGTTATAACTATTCTTAAAGTAAAAGGTTCACATAGAAGTTGTTAATTTCCAAAGGTAAACTACTCCTACCTAAAGACATTGTAACTTTAAAGATAGCTTCTGTCTTATTTATGCTAATTCTATTGAATGGTCATAACTAGGTTTAATCACTTAGATTTGAGTGATTTAATTTCAGTAATGATAACCTTCATCTTCCTGGGATATGTTGAGACAAGCTTGCTTGAGCTTTATCGAATTTAAGTCATGAGTAAAACATAAAATTGTTTTATGTTAATAAAAATTTCTGTGGTACATAAAATCAATAGCTATCAAGTTTAAGGCAAAATCATTGGTTGTTAAATAATGTTTTTTTCTTTCAAAAAGATTTATCAAGGGTTGTATTAGAATTTAACCAGGTGTTTTTGGTTAAAGAAAAAAAAAAATCAAGCTCTGTGGTTCTGTTTCCAATATTCTCTGGGAAATTTGTACCAACACAGGTATCTGAACTAATCAAAAATGTTTTCAAACACAGGTGCTAAGATTTTATACTGTCTTGTCCTTTTCTGACCATTTCTGGCTTAAATGAGTTAGCCTATAAATCAATTGGTACTGTTTTCAAGACTGGTAACAGGTTCTGCCTATATTTATAAATATTAGTTATTTAAAATATGAGATGTGTCTACTTTCTATACCTCATATATAAGGCTTATGTTGCCATAGTACAACCAAAATTTTCAAGGTAGGACAAAATGATTTTAAAAGCCTTATGCCATTCTTTAAGTCTATTTCAGTAATCAAATGTACTCTATATGTACATACATCCAGGCTGATGTAACTTCCTTTCTGAGTGTGTTAATTACCTACGTAGAAGCCAAAAGCCAATTGGAATCATCAGAGCAAGAGGTGCCAATACTTTGGCCTGTGCTCCCAGGTCATGAGGCCACTGGAGATGATGGGACACTTCTACACTGGCCCCCTGGTAAGTCACCTGTCTTCCTGAGCAGGGAGGATATGGAGACCCAAACAAATTGGTGTACAGTCTAAAACAGGAGAGTCACAATTGAGGAGCAATCAGTCCTGACTTCCCAAAGAAAAACTGCTTGGCCAGCACGGCCCAGACTCATCCTAACAGACAGAAGACACCAGTAAGCTATGGGGCTGCTCCTGGTTCCCTAAAGTCTCTTTGGAGAGCCATTAATGACCTCCAAAATTAATCCTTAATTAAATTTGGCTATCTGCATGGTCTTAAACACTCAGAGAGAAATGTATAGCCAAAAATAAAAAATACCTCGCACATATGAATGGCATATTAAGAAACACAAAAACTTTCCAAGAGGGGAAACAAACAATAAGATGATTGGATAGTTCTCCTACCCTTTGTGCTCTTCTGGGTTAAAAACACCCCTGGACAGTTTGGACTGACCCCCTATAAATTGCTCTACGGGGGGCCCCCTCCATTAGTAAAAATTGCCTCTATGTGTAGTGCTGATGTGCTGCTTTCCCAGCCTTTGTTCTCTAGGCCCAAGGCACTTGAATGGGTGAGAAAACGAACATGGAAACAGCTACGGGAGGCCTATTCAGGAGGAGACCTACAAGTCCCACATTGCTTCCAAGTTGGGGAGTCGATCTACATTAGGCGCCACCGTGCAGGAAACCTTGAGACCCGGAGTCTGAACGAGGCAAGGGCCCTGCCTAAGTTTTACATGCAGCCCTCTAAACATCACTTTTACTGGACCTGAAAAAAGGCTAAAAACTGAATTAAGGGGAGACAATGGGGGTTACAATTCTACGTGTCTGGTAAATCAATGGTGGGCATGCTGGACTAACCCCTTGTGTCTCTACTACAGTCTTTGATCAGTCTAACATTTCTGTATCATGATCCAGCTAGTTCCCCGGGTTTACTATCACCCTGAGGAGGTAATCATCAATAAGTATAACTATCAGCCTACTCGCTCTAAAAGAGAGCCTGTAACCATGACCTTAGCCGCTATGCTCAGATTGGGGATGGCCGCGAGTATAGAAACAGGGATGGTTTAAATCCTGGTTTAATATGTCCCCCTGGCTAACTACTCTGATTTCCTCCCTATTAGGGCCTCTTCTCCTCCTTCTTCTCCTCCTAACCCTTGGGCCCTGCATCCTGAACAGGTTAGTCACCTTCATTAGAGAGAGAATTAGTTCTGTCCAACTTTTGGTACTTAGACAACAGTACCAGCCAGTATGTGATTCTGAAGAAACTATAATTCCATGATTGGAATTTCGGCCAAGAAAAGGGGGGAATGAAAGATAATTAAAGATTTTGCTAAATTGCTAACAGCCTATGTACCGCTTCTGTAACTTGGCTTGCTTGCTCCAACTACTTGACTATAGGACTGCCATTTTGTAACATCTGCCATTTTAGTATTAGATTGGCCCTAGCTGGGAACCTGACCTATTAAATTAAGAACTTGTGCAAAATATGCTTGCAAAGCAAACTGTGCAAAATATGCTTACAAAGCAAACTGGGCCCCACCACTCAGTTCCTGAGTCGAGCCCGAGTTCCCAGAATAGAGTTCTCCGCCCCGTCTGTGGTTTAAAACCCAGCCACAGTGGGGTCCAACCAATCAGGACCCAGTCCCCCTGAAAAGTCCCGAACACCTCACCCCCCTCCCTAAAGTTGTGGTTTTTCCCTTTAAAAACCCCTTGCTATGGGCATTCGGGGCTCTTCACCCCTCCTGCGTGAGGACTCTGTGTCGAGCCCTGGTGCACCGGTCCCCTCAATAAACACCTCTTGCTGTTTTGCATCGAGAAGCGTCTGTGTCAGTCCTTGGGGTCTCGCTCAATCTCCGAGGTTTGGAATCCCTCCCTGAGGAGGGGTCCCAACAGGGCCATAGCAGAATCTTTAATGGCTGTACTCAGTTCTGTAGAAACTGTTGATAAGAGATTAGGCTGTGTCCCAGCCTACCTGCAGCTAGTCCTGTAGCTGTTATAGAGGAGGAAAGACTTATTTTAATTAGTGTAGGTTAGTGGATTGTGACAAGCTCACCCTTTTGGGGTGTACTTCCCTTAGGTAAAGGGCCAATATTATTTGGTCATTTGAAACAATAGCATATATTGTTATGAGGGACCCCTATGGGGTGGTTGAAGAGCTTCCATCTGTATACCAAGTGTAGTTAGGGTCAAGGAGGGGAGACCGTGTAATCTGAGGTTGTGGTAGGTAAGTTCTTCTGAAGTCTCTAGACACGAATAGGTAGAGGTAGAAGAGAAGCTGGATTAGGTGGGATCCAGGAGTCTGAAGTAATGTTTGGGTTGTCTAGAAAACATGAAAAAGCTGAAGTTTGGATGGGGTTAGGGTTTCTTTTAGCATTGTAGGCCTTAGAGGCCATAGGACCCATGTAGATGGTGTTGCATTGTCACAGAAGTATCTCAGTATGGGTTAACTGTAGATGAGAGGATACATGGTTAAGATTGTAGTTAAATATACCATCCCAAAATTAGCAGAGTTACTGCCAGAAATGACAGGTGTGGTTACCATGAAGGTGTAGAAATTTACAAAATTGGGCAGTCTATATCTGTTCTTGTTACAGTGAGCACATCCATCTAAAGTTATAGTCTGGGCTGTGATGACTAAACCTTTTAAGATACACCTTACTTTTTGGCTATATTTTTCTTTTTTCTTTATGTTTTTATTGACAGCTTCCATAATTATAGATAATAAACCATGGTTATCCCCCCTCCCCCCACTTTCCCCTTTGAATCTCCACTCTCCATCATACGCTTCCCCCTCTCTCTCAATCAGTCTCTAGGACGGTTGCTTAGTCCAACTTTATGAAGCCATTGTCCTTTGTGCACTGGTGGAAACACTGCCAGCACATGTTCAGCCTTTACTTCTGGATCAGACTGTCAGAACACATGTAGCAAGAGCAGGAACCCTGGCCAAATTTTCGTGTGTGGCTCCAGCAGAGGTGCTGGTGACCCATCTTGCTTTCAGAAGTCCAACAAGGGAAAAGGCTTGGCTATATTTTTCTGCTGAATGTTTAGTACCAAATAGGTGGCCAAAGTTTAATTTTATATTGTAATTTTGAAGGTCAGTTGTGGCTCTTTAACAGAGACTTTTGGAGACCTGTGAGGAGCTCTCTGGCTCTCTCAGCATTTGTGCCATCTGCTGGGATGAGTCAGGGCTGTTCTGACCATGTGGCTGACCTTCCTTTGGAAGCATTAAGTGTTGTCCCCTGTTTTGACTCTCTTTCTGCACACTGGATAGTGATTGGATTCCATTTTTTGGGTCTCCTTGTCTTCTCTGATCAAGAAGATAGGTGACTTACCAAGAGCTTTAGGATCCTCTAGGGAAAGAAGTATCCCATCGTCTCTTAAGCCCTTTTGACCTGGAGGGGCTAGGACCAAAATATTGGGTATCAATAACCAAGTCCTCACTGGTTCAGGCGACTGCATCTGGTTGTCGAGCACCTAGGAGCAAAATGGGAATAACAGTATGTCTGTATTGTTTGTCTTTAACAAAACAGAGTTAGTTAAAACATAGTAGTAAAACAACCTTAACATCTTTGTTGTAACATTTAGCTTATGTTGTCTGATGACGTGGTAAGCCATATCTGAAAGATAGGAACCATATACATAAATATACATATTTAACATTTGTAAGTGTGTACAAAGCATGTTAACAATCCTGGAGACAATTTTTATTAACAAAAATATAAATATTAACTCTGACTTTTATTTAGTTTTAGTGTCCTGGTGAGAGCTATCAGTTTTGTTTTTCCATTGGAGGATCTGAACTTTGAATATGAGACAAATAATAATGCTTTTGGTCAACAACAGTAGAGTTTTATAATTTTTATAACCATTTTATATTGGTCTATCAACAAGCTCAAATCAAGCAACCTGTCAGAAATTAATTCATTGTAATAAGCATTAAACCCATGTAAATTTTGATCTGTTAATTGAGTCTGTCAATCTAAAATCAGAGTTGAATTTTAGAATTTTTTGGTACTTAAAAACCTATGGCTAGCTGGGCGTGGTGGCGCACGCCTTTAATCCCAGTACTCGGGAGGCAGAGGTAGAAGGATTGCCGTGAGTTCGAGGCCACCCTGAGACTCCATAGTGAATTCCAGGTCAGCCTGGGCTAGAGTGAGACCCTACCTTGAAAAACCAAAAAAAAAAAAAAAAAAAACCTATGGCTATTGTTGTAGTAGATATAAACAGGCACTTCTGGTTTTAAAGCTGAAAACCTAAAAGTCTGTCTTAAGTAACTTAGAACCACCTTTAAATATATCTATGTGCCTGTGTATATTTTAGTGGCTTTAATCTTTTTGTCTAAACTAGATTTGACATTAACTTAACCCTGGTAGAGAAATATATAACAATCAATATTTTCATATTTTTATTTTAGGGGGGGGGTTTGTTTAAGGTTACCTTGATTAAACATAAATAGATTTCATGTTTCATTCTTGACCAGATATCTTGTAGTTTACATTTAAGGTACATTGTTTGTAAATAACACATTTTAGCATTACAACTCATTTTCTCCCAAGAATTGTGAATGGATCTCCTCAAAAGTTGAGAAAGTACACAGTTTACATAGTGATCAGAATATGGGGAGCCTTCCTTATCTCCCTAAGAAGAAAAGTTACAATGAATGAAGTTAGATTATATCTTTTGTAAAACTTGAGCTATAAACACAATGACTATTTCATATAAATAGTTTAATAAAAGAAAAATCAGTAACTAATAAATACATATTAATCTTATTAAGATTCTGTTTTTTGTACTTAAAACTTTAACATAGAAGCATTGTCAAGTTAATTAAACATTTGAAAGCAATTTTTATAATTGTCAACATCAGCAAAATATCAGTGAATCAAATTTTTTAATTTTATTTTTTGTTTGGATTTGAGACTTTTTTTAAACAATCCTATGAAATGCATTTTAAAAGCATGGATTTTTAAATGTAAGTAAAACTTGATAATTGCCTTGGAGATAATATAACACACTTGGAAATGGTTTTATTAGTAATGGCAAATTTGAACTACATTAATGATATTTCAAATTAAGATTATCTGTTTGTAGTGATCTTACACAAGAGAGAAACTGAGAGAAAATCAAAATTATATGCTGCTTGTCATTTTCCCATTCATCGTCCAGAGGCAATAGGCCAATTTGTCTAACAACAAGGTGTGGATGACACATAATTTTAAATGTGCTTCTGGTCTCACATGGGCGGGGGGGGGGGCAAACTATTTCTTAGGGTCTAGCTTACCATGAATTTAAATAGCATACCACACTTAATATAATTGAAGTTATTTTTATCAAGTTTTGTTGTTTTACTTAATGGGGTCATTCTCACCTGGGCTACAAGAATTTGGTGAGTAGTGCAAACAGAGCAGATAGGACAGCTATGTAGAACAAAAGATGTTTGAATATGGGGAATTTTGAACCATTTACCCACGCTGTGGCAGAAGTTTATTTAAATAAGTAAAAATTTGGAAATCCGAAGATATGGATCTATTGTCTAATTTATATAGAGGCCAGGCTGTGATGTGATAAAAGATTACATAAGGAGGTTTGATATCATCTTGAAGCCTTAATTTCTTTAAGTTTTGAAGTGGACAAGCCAGGGGGATGCTAGGGACAGTTTTGGAAGTCTTATTTTCCATCTCAGGTAAGAGGGAGAAGGAAAGGGTATAGGAGGAGACTCTTGTAAGGAAGAGAGGAGTCATTATTAGTTGTGAAGAATGAGCTCTCAGGAGTCCTGAGGAGGAGGGGGAAAAGAGAGATGGAGAGAACATGTGCAGCGGTGTGGGTGGTCAGGCGTGGTGGGGTGGCATAGGCCAGAGTAACTTGGAAGATGAAGTTTCAAGCTGTTGGGAGCGTGTAAATTACAGTGGCTCAGCGCTGCTTATGCTTAAGGCAGTTGGGTGCTCAGAGCTAATTCCAGTGGCAGTGGGCAGAGAAACTGCCGCAGGTATCCCAGGCACTGAGTGGCTGAGGAAACGCAGCAGAGAGGAGGACAGGGAAAAAAAAAAAGGACAGAAGGGAGGGGTGAGTTGGTCCCTCTTTGAGCTTTGAGCCCTGGGTGTCGGAGTGGCAAAGGCTGCCCTCTCCTCTCCTTGCAGAGGGAGTTTGGCAGGAAAAGGAGTAGGGAGAGTATCCCTAGGCCACCAAACCAAACTGAAAGGCACCCCTCAGGGCTCACTGGGCCTGACAGCGAGTCCTGAGGTGTTGAGTACATCTTTCTCCAGACATGGGAAGCCCAGAAATGGGTGAGGGCTGTGGCCTTACATGCCAGTATAGTTTAGATGAGAGAGAGAGAGAGAGAGAGAATAAGAATGCCTCCTCGAAAAAGAGAGCAAAGAGAGCAGGCCAACCTGTGTCATGAGAGACACTCCCCTGGGGGAAAGGGTGACGGAAGGCTTAGAGGAGAGAGAGGAAGAGAGAGAGAGAGAGAGAGATGGGGAGTACTTCTGAGAGCAAGCCAATTTGTGGAAGACTCTTACCTAGGGTCAGAGAATGTGGGTAGAGGATGCTGAATCATGGTGAGTGAGGGAGCCTGCAACTGGCAGATGGTCCAAGGCCATCAGAGAGTCAGTGGCAGTTCTGTGAAAAAATTGCAATGCTGGAATTACCACCATAACTAAGTGCAAGTTATGCAGCAGAACAATATTAACCCAATAGCAAGATATTGGTCTTGAATAGGCAAATAGTCACATAGCTAGAATTATTGTTACACAGAGGTATATTCATGCAGCCAAATAAACATACACAAAGTTATCAATGATCTATTTTGGAAGAAATGACAGGCTCTTCGAAAGACTGATCTTCACGTATTTATTTGCAGGCAGAGAGAGAGAAGAGAGACAGACAGAATATGGTCACGCCAGGCCTCCACCCCACTGCAAATGAACTCCAGACACATGTGCCACTTTGTGCATCTGGTTTTACATTGGTTACTGGGGAATTGAACCCAGGTCATTAGTCTTTACAGGCAAACACCTTAGCTGCTGAGCCATTTCTCCAGCCCAGTTTGAACATTTTAAAACACCTTAAGGCATGTTGGTGCATGCAATTAATTGCTATACTCATAAGGTTGAAGTCTAAGAATCACTGAGTTCGAGGCCAGCCTGTGGTAGCATGAGACCCTTCTTTAAGAACAAAAAAAGTCCATAAATGTAGAAACTATGGTAGGACTACATGAATAAATCATAGGAAGATGTATTCATGGCTACTGTCTTTCTGCAAAAATGTGAAAGTGATGTGGAAACAACTTTAGGAATGGTATGACATAGCTGGTCATGGTTGCACATGCATGTAATCCCATAGAAAATGAGAAGATCAAAGTTGTTCTCAGCTATGTAATGAGATCAAGGACAAAGTAGCATTCATGAGATCATTTCTCAAACAAGATATAAACAGGGTTGAGAACTCTGATTGCATTTACAATTTACACAACAGGAAAAAGAAAAAAATACAGTGAAAATGTTTCTAAAAAGTCATTGTGTGCATGTGGGAATGTGTATAAGAACATGAGACATGGGCTAGAGTGAAGACTCAGTGGTGAAAGCCACTTGTTTGCAAAGCCTGACAGCCTAGTTCAATTTCCTAGTATGCACATACAGCCACATGAACAAAGTATCACATGGATTGCAGTGGCAATAGGCTGTTGGTACCCATTTCTTCTCTCTCCTACTCATCTTCCTCTTTCTGTCTGCTTCAAAATAAATATATAAAGTATATGGAATACTTCACAAATTTTGTTGTCAGTTTTCTGTAAGAGCTATTCTAAATCTTTTAAAATATCATTTTAATTTTAGTATATCCATGCTGAAGCAAGCATCCATCCTGTCTTACCTTACTGAGCAAACCTCTGAAACAGTAACTGGATTCTGACCTTATTGTTTCAGTTTCACATGCCTAATACTTGGGCCTTCCCTGTTTTTCCTTTGAGACAGGACTATTTATGGGGTTGCATTCTTTTCATGGAGGTCAGAAGGGAAGGTTTTGGATACTCGAGGGCAGCAGAATGGGGCAAGTACCCTAAACCTTCTCAGAGGACATATGACCTCCCTTGGTTCTGTAGGTTTTTGTGTAACTCTGGTTGTTTGTCTCTCCATTCTTTTCCTGCAGAGGCATCCAGCCTCATAGACTAAGCAGCCACAGACATTTCAGACTGCAGACAGTCATTGTTGGATTGCCCAGCCCATATCTTGTAAGGCTTTCTAATAAATATCCCCTATATATTTATCTTATCAATTCTGTTCTTCTAAAGAACTGTTTTGAGAACTTTTGGGACCAGGAATGGTTCTAGAGAAATGGAATTATAAGTGTGAAATTCCCAAGTGGGTTCAGCGGTTTCCTGTCCAAAAAGTTGTCCAACTCTTAAACTACTAAAGGATTCTCCTGTTAACATGAAGAACATTGATAATCCATGCTGAGGAGTTTGTAAAGAACTATGCATTTGATGATCCTGATTTACCTCTTGTGAGGGCAAGAAATTTACTCTGTGATGAAGCTTTTGCATAATTTTTTTTTTTTTTTTTTTTTTTGGTTTTTCGAGGTAGGGTCTCACTCTAGCCCAGGCTGACCTGGAACTCACTATGGAGTCTCAGGGTGGCCTTGAACTCACGGCGATCCTCCTACTTCTGCCTCCCGAGTGCTGGGATTAAAGGCGTGCGCCACCACGCCCGGCTTAGCTTTTGCATAATTTTGGAAATGTAAGAAATATAATGATGCTGATAGCTTCTAGCATCTCTAGATAAAAGTTTTATGGAAAAGCATTAGATAAAATTTAATAGTTCCATTTGTACATAAAGGATCTAAAGGTTTCTAAGTGTTCCATGGAAGAAATTCTCCCTAGGAGGCACAGAGCTCTGGTTGCAAAGAAGTAAGCAGAAATCCTTAACATACAATGTCTAATTTATTACAAAAGTTCAAGTTTCAACTTGGAAGAATTTCATCAGTTAAAAGTACAGGTACTGATTGAAAAAGAGTGTGATCCTGTACGTTGGGAAGAAGATGTGTGGGAAGACCCTGTTAATGCTGAAGGCTCTGAACTGTCAGATTCTGACGGGTTTGTTTTGTCTGAGGATATAGCATCCCCTTACATAGAAACAGGCATATCCTCATCCTCAACCCCTGAAGTATTTCTCTCTCAGCCTTTGCCAAAGGAAATTAATTCTACATTGGTTTTGAAAGTGGAGACGACTTTTCCAGAAGGAGATGTCAAATAGCACAGTGCTGATAGTCCTCACTACCCAGTATGCAGTACTTTGTTTCTACACCAAGAACAAGGCCAAAGAACATCACGAATTTTGTACCTCATTCAAGCAGAAAGTTGTGGTATATGTGTGGGAGTGTATTTTCAGGTTGTGAGATGATGGGGAAAGGGACATAAAAGTAGATCAGGCTGCACTTATTAAAATGTTTATTTTTTTATTTAAATGAGAGGCAGAGATCAGACCCATGAAAGTATGGGTGTATCAGAGTCTACTGTTGAGAACAAAACTCCAGGTGCGTGCACCACTTTGTGCATCTGGTTTTTTGTGGGTAGTGAAAATCAAGCATGGACCATCAGGCTTTGCAAACAAGTGCTTTTAACCACTGACCCATCTCTCCATCCACAGGCTGCAATTATTGGTAAGAGATTCTAGGTTTAATAATGCAGCTCCCACAGCTAACATAATTGTCCAGAGTGTATTGGAATACTTCCTTGAAGTATGCCTCAAAACATGGCCTACTGTGTATGACCTGGATTTACCTGAGATCCCTTGGCTTACTATTAATGAATGGATTATAAGAATCAGTTATTGTAATGCTGGAGTATTTTTAAATCCTTTTAATCCTAAGCATCCAAAATGGGAGGTTCCTAAAGATACTGCCCTTCACTAAGAACTATGTTTCCAACAACAACACCAGCATACTGGAAGAGCTATGTCACTAATCCTCTGTGTAATGCAGATCTTATGCAGGGAGCCACTGTTGCTAAATTGGATGTCGTATATGCATTGGCAGTGAAATCATGGAGTAAGCCAGATACACAATTTTAGTTCCAGCACTCAGGAGAGAGTTAGGATGATAGACATGAGTTCGAGGCCAGCCTGAGACTACAGAGACTTCCTGGTCAGCTTGGGCTTAAGTGAGACCCAACCTTTCAAAAAACCAAACAAAATAGAAAAGAAGAAAGAAAAGATTGTGGTATAATGAGAGGCAAGTGGCAGCACTGAATTGTCCTAGGCAAGGTAAAAATACTGTAATGGATAGGAAAGACAAAAGTAATTATCATAATGGTCTGACTTATGCAGCCTTTGGTACGCCTGATTAATCATGGTATTCTAAAAAGTACAATAGGTAGAAAGTGTACTAAGTTGTTGCTTTATCTATGTAAGCAACAATATTGCAGTGTATGTTGAATAAAAGATTACTTTGAGTCTTAGCAATAGAGAATCCCTACCCCCTAACTATTTTCTAGTCATGAGCCAGTTTTCATACCCAGAACCCTCTAATGAAGGGGAGTCCAGGTCCTTTTAAGGAAGGATCTTGCTCCAATTCTGGCAAGTGTTTCTATTATTCTTTCTTCCATTCCCCAAATATGGCACAGCCTTTACTTGGGCAAATGTGTTGGGGAGAAGGACATGCTCAGACTTTTCAGGACTCTGAATTGACAATAGTTTAAGGAGACCTCAGGCAGCATCAAGTAAGCACTTATGGAAATCCAACAACCCCTGGGTTTTTAGTCAAAGTCTGACTCATGGTGTTTCTAGTCAGTCTTCAAAAGCATATTGGGGTTATATTCCCAATCTCTTATTACATAATAGGGATAGAAATACTTCGAGGTCAACAGAATCCTCACATTGGTTTGGTTCTCTGAACAATTGAGTGAGGGCTCTTATAGTAGGAAAAACCAAATGGAGGCCATTAGAGCTGACTCTGTCAGGGAAAATTGTGAACCAATACATGATCGCCTCCTCCCAAAAGATTGCAGAGATAAATGCCACCAGGAAGAACTTGAAAGATGCAGGGGTGTTGGTTGCCAGCACAAGTCTTTTCAACTCCCCTACTTGCCTACTTCAGAAGGTAAATGATGAAGAATGTCGGTGATTATGGAATCTTAAGCAGTGACTCCAATTGCAGCTGCTGTCCCAGATTGGTTTCCTTAATTAGAGTAGATTAACCCATCTCCTGACTCTTGCTATGTAGCTATGTATCTATCTTGCAAGTGTTTTCTTCTCCATCCCTGTCCATAAAGACCACAGAAGCAATTTACTTTCAGCTGGCAAGGCCAGGAGTAAAGCTTTACTGATATATCTCAGTTATATTAATTCTCTAGTCCTTTATCATAAATTAGTCCTCTGGGAAATTGACTGTCTCTTGTAAAAGGTCCTGTCAGTCATGGCTGCTATTGAACCTTAATGGAAACTGAATGCTTGGCAGTTCGCCACCAAATTGCCATGTGACCTTAGCTGGACATCATAAGCTGGGTGTAACTTGACCCCCCTCCCCCAAAGTCATAAATTTTGAACTGCATAGCAGCAGATCATCAAATGGAAGTGGTTAATATGTGATTGCATACATTGTGTCTGAATAGGTTCTGAAGTACATTCCATGAAGAAGTTGCTAGGCAGGAGAGATGGCTGAGCTCTTCAGAGCACTTCCTATTGAAACATGATGGTCTGAAAAGATCTGGTAGGATACTAAAAGTTCAATTCCCAGGACCACTATTAACAGCTCTGCAGGGCCACACATGTGTGTAACCCTAGTCCTATAAGAGAACAGAGACCAAAGAATCACTACAACTCATGGAAAACACAACAGGATCATTAAGACATTAAGGTACTCTGGCTCTAGTAAGGCCTGACAGAGGAGAAATGGAGGACACCCAGTATTCTCTAGCCAGTGCAGACTAGTGCACCTAGATGATTGCATTGAGCACCACAAGGGCACATTTGGCTGCGTGCATCACACATGCACAAGCAATAAACAGGTTACCCAAATGCCTATGTTTTCCACTCTTGTTTCAGTGCCTTCTTTCCCTCAGCATGAAACTATGGACTCAATGAGGAATGTCCTATGATTGACTGAAGAGGAGAAGACTAGGGTGTGGTTCATAAATGGTTCTGCACATTGTACAGACAGCTCCCAGAAGCTGATATCTGTAGAATTATAGCTCTTTTCTGTTACAATTCTGAAGGGTAGTAGTGAAAGGTATGGTGGTGGTTGTGCCTGCTCTTGGATCCCTGGCTGTCCTTCCCCATCATGTGCAGCCTTCTTTGGGGATCTCTTCCCTAGATGTTGTTCTCCACAGGTTGTGTAGTGATGACCTGGAGCATGACCAGGGGAAACCTTGCTATGTCTGCAGTTCCTTCATGAGAGAAGCTGTGGTCACTGGGATAAAACTCATTCTTCCTGTATCAGCAAGTACCAGCCCAGCACTGTCTCCTGTAACCTCAGTTATAACCCCTACCCCTATTGTTCTGTGATTTATATAAAGCCAGATTTTTTACAAGAGAATGCTGAAAGATGACAAGTTAGCAAATTTATTTCAGAGAAGATAAATAGTACAGGCTTTAAAATTTAAGGCCCAGCATTTAGACAAAGACATCATTAGGTGTCTACATGATGTATGTATGTATGTATGTATGTATGTATGTATGTATGTATGTATGTATATGAATTTACACATTTGTGTATTTTCCTTATATTGCTTAAAGGATGTAATTTACATGAAAGGTTAATGATTAAGCACATGTCAAAAACATTATAAGTTGGTTGACTTATATCGTGGTGCAGCTCTTGCTTCAAAAGGAATAGGAATAGGTGAATTTGACCTGAACCTGAAAAGAATGGGCATGATAAAGGGACATGGACTCGGTTTGACTCCAAAAAAGTCTTCTGATATGTTAACTTGAACTTTTATTTTATTTTATTTTTATTTGAGAGGGAGAGATAGATACAGAAATAGGCAGGTGGAGAGAGAGAGAGAATGGGCACGCCAGGGCCTCCAGCCCTGTAAATGAACTCCAGATGCATGCACCCCGTTGTGCACCTGGCTTACCTTGGTTCTGGGGAATCGAACCTGGGTCCTTTGGCTATGCAGGCAAGAACCTGAACTGCTAAGCCATCTCTCCAGCCCCGGTAACTTGAACTTTTATATCCACAGAACAATAAAATGAATTGAGACATTTACTTAACACATTGGAAGTTACATCATAGTGGGTAAACCACAGAGCCAGGAAAAATGTAGTATAATTCTCAGATGTTGTCTGATGACTTTTTGAGCCTTGTGCTAGTGGAGTTTGGTGGTCTCCTCAGTTAATACATTCATATGGTTTTGCCTGATACAGGAATTCTGTCTTGCATGTGCAACATTCCATATTCTATCTCTATAATCCCAGCAGGAAAAAAAAAATAAACCATTTAAAGTATGTGTGCCTTTTTCTGGGATGTTGATAGACTCTTAAAATTTTTCCTTTTGTTAATAAAATTTGCAGGTTCCATTATAAACATAATTCTTTGAACATTTTGATAGGCATTTTAATATGGTGAGTTGAAGGTCACAAACATTCTAGTCATAAGTGAACATACATTCTTTAAAAACTATTTCCAAGTACAGAGAAAAAGACAGACAGACAGAAAGAGAGAGAGAGAGTGAGAGAGAGAGAGAAAGAGAGAGAGAATGGGTGTGCCAGGGCTTCATCCAGCTACAAATGAACTCCAGATGCATGTGCCACTGTGTGCATCTGGCTTTATGTGTGTACTGGGGAATCAACCGGGGTCATGAGGCTTTGCAAGCAAATGCCTTAACCACTGATCTATCTCTCCAGCACCCACATACATTCTTTTCACACATTCTAGTTCTAGGGGTGTCATTGGGTAAACATTCTTTGTTTTTTGATAGTTTTATCAGTTGTTTTTGAGGCTCCCAGCTAGATTCTAAAGTGAGGTTTTCCTTGTAATAATACTTCGTTTTCCCTGACTTTCTATGCTGCCACACCTAACTATACGCCACAGTTTTCCCCATCTGATTTCTAAATGTATGGGAAGCAGGGTCTCAGTTCCAGAACCCTGAGCAGCTCCCATCCACATCTCTGCAAGTATTTCTTTATGACGAACTATTTATGCCACATGGTGTATTTCAATCAGGAAGGCTCAGGATTTTTTTTTTCCTTGGTATTTGAACAAACGCTTTTTGAAGACTTTTTTCCTTCCTGAGGTAGGGTCTCACTGTAGCCGAGGCTGACCTGGAATTCACTATGTAGTCTCAGGGTGGCCTTGAACTCATGGCGATCCTCCTACCTCTGTCTGCCAAGTGCTGGGATTAAAGGCATGCACCACCATGCCCGGCTTTGAAGACTTTTTAAATTCTGTTTGTGAACATAACACTTTGGGAAGAAAGTTATGAAGATTGACTTGACCCACATAAACAATCCTTGTGCCACTCCTGTTTTCCTTAGACACAGACATCTTATTGGAATGAATGGCTTTGAACTTCTGCTTTTGAAGCATTCTGTGTTGTTTGCTTCTCACCTTCGTGTCTAGCTTCATGGCCTTGGTATCAGGAATACCTAATACCAGATGTCCACAGCAGACATGTCTCTGGTTTCTTGGAATGTTTAGTGAATTCCATCTCCTGGTTATCACCTCAACAGCAGCCTCATGTGGAGTGTAACCTCTTTGTAGAGCAACAAGATGTCTTGCATTTGGGGGGAATGTCATTGTGGTGGTTTGAATAGAATAGATGGCCCCCAATATATTCAGTTGTTTGTTTGTAGTTGCATCTCTAGCCATCTGGCTGGAGGCAATGCCATTGTGTGGATCTTAAGGTGTGGTGGTGGGTTTGAGATTTCAATTTAAAGATATGCAAATTGTGCCTAGCTGGAGTTCCTGAAGTGTGCTGTGGTTTTTGACCTTTAGGCTTGTACTGTTCTCTCTCTCTCTGCTTGGGCCTGTGAAAGCAGGTCAGTTTCTTCTGCCATTATGGAACTTCCCCTGGATCTGTAAGCTTCAATAAATATCCCTTCCTCCATAACTGTGCGTGGTCTGGAAGTTCATCTCAGCCAACCTGAAGCTGACTAATACAGAATTTGCTACCAAGGAGTGGGGTGAGATGAATCTTACTATGTGCATGTTGATCTTTTGGAACCTTTGTTTTGGAGGAATAGGCATGGACTTGGTGCTTGCAACTGAAGATGTCTTCTGGAGTGGTAAGCCAAGTTTTATGGACTATTCTGATGAGAGTCTGAGAATGCTAAGTGCAGATAGCATTGAACTTCGAGGCTTAGCTTATGAGCTTTCTAAGGGGAAGGAAACACTGCAGAGGACTTTGTTGGAACTGGGCTACTGGCATAAGGGCTGGCTGCGTCCTGCTGCCCAAGCCCAGAGAGATTGATCAAGGTTAAATTTGTAATGGACTGATGTGCTTGGCTGAAGATATTGGACTGAGAGATTTAAGATTTTAAGCTGGAAAATCTCAAGCAAGTTAAAATTACAGGCACAGAGACTGGTTTTAGGCTACTGAACCTGCTATTGTCAAACACATTAGCAATCTTAAGGAAGATGTTCCAACTGCTTTACATTAAAACAATGGAAAGGATGCCCGAGGAAAGGCTATCATAGAAATGCAAACACTTGGAAAGAGTTGACTGGAGAAGGAACCTGCTTTTCAAGGCTATGATTTGTCCCTGAATTAAGAATATGGCTGTGTCCTGCACACTTGGTATTGGTTTCAGAAGCATGAAAAATGCATGGAGTGGCCGTGAATTGCACATGCTTCCAGGAGCCGCTGCTGAGATGCAGCATGAGGTAGGGCCTGACGCCCTGATAGGCTGAAAGAGCCTTTGGAAAATGTGAAGAGTGGTCATGAATTGCACATGGTTCCAGGAGCTGCTGCTGAGATGTGGTATGAGATAGGGCATGATGCCCTGATAGGCTGAAAGAGCCTTTGGAAGATGGACCATGGTTTGCATGAAGACCTGAAGATGTTTTGTATATACCAGGACTGTGCAAGGGCTACCATACAGCACACTGTTTGCCTGGGATGGAAGTGTTCCCCGGGTACTCTGCCCAGCTGGAGGGGCGGAATTGGAAAGTCTGGAGATTGTTAGTCTCTGGGTATATTGAACTTGAACTGCAGAAGTTTGATGTGTGTTTGATGGTGGTTGAGTTTGCATTGTTTTAGTCTCTCCTTGCTGTGCCTTATACCAGTTGAAAATGTTTACTCTGTGCCTATATATGTTAGAAGTGTTTAACTTGTTTGATTTTACAGGTCTTCATATCTTAAATTGGTCAAGACTGTGGGGACCTTTGAAATTGAACTGAGTACAATTTATAATGTGTGATGGTTATAAATCTATTGGGGGCCAGGGGCGGAATGTGGTGGTTTGAATAGAATAGATGGCCCCCAATATATTCAGTTGTTTATTTGTTTGTAGTTGCATCTCTAGCCATCTGGCTGGAGGCAGTGCCATTGTGTGGATCTTAAGGTGTGGTGGTGGGTTTGAGATTTCAATCTAAAGATATGCAAATTGTGCCTAGCTGGAGTTCCTGAAGTGTGCTGTGGCTTTTGACCTTTAGGCTTGTACTGCTCTCTCTCTCTGCTTGGGCCTGTGAAAGCAGGCCAGTTTCTTCTGCCATTATGGAACTTCCCCTGGATCTGTAAGCTTCAATAAATATCCCTTCCTCCATAACTGTGCGTGGTCTGGAAGTTCATCTCAGCGAACCTGAAGCTGTCTGCTACAGTCATGTACCCTCAACTAAGCAGCACCTCAGTTGTCTCAATATCTGGTTTGTGGCCTAATAATGTTACAGAAAACATAGAAATCACCTATTTCTTAAAGTACTTTTGTTTATTTGTGTGTGAGGAAGGAGAGAATGACAGAGACACAGAGAGAGTACAGGTATACCAGGGCATCTTGCCGTTGTAGATGAGCTCCAGATGCATTTGCCGCTAAGTGTATATGGATGGGCAATTAAACCCAGGTCAACAGGCTTTATATGCAGACACCTTAACCACTGAGCAATCTTCCCAGCCCAGAATATTTTATTTTTGGATCTTTGAGTTTCTATTCATGTATGTATGTCTCTCTGCTTGAAAATAAAAAAATATTTAATAATCACTATGGCTGATATATATATATATATATATATATATATATATATATATATAGGCAGAGAGGAAAGAGAATAATTGTTGCACAATGGTGTCCAGACACTGTAAATGAACTCCAAATGCATGTGTTACTTTGTGCATTTGGCTCTAGTGTTTATTGGGGAATTGAACCCATGTCATTAGTATTTGCAGGCAAATGCCTTAACTGCTGAGCCACCTCTCCAGCCTGTGTTTCATATATTGAAATACTGGAATAATGGTAACTAAAATATCTATGCTAATTTTACTTTTGGGAATTTACCCAAAGGACTCTTCAGTATAGAGATGTACTTGTTCATCCATGCATACATATTGCTGCTTTATTCACAATAGTAAGCAAATGGAATCAGCCTAAATATGTCTGTGGATGAATAGATAAAAACTGTGATACATAAATTCAATGGAATTATGTTCAGTCATAATTTGAAACTCTTAAAAAATTATTTCTGAGTGTGTGTATGTGTGTGTGTGTGTGTGTGTGTGTAAAAGCATTCACACATGCCCCAGTGCACATGAGGTAGTAAGAGAAATACTTTGAAATGTCTGTGTAACTCCTCTTTTGAGAAAGGGTATTGTGTCTCTCAACACTGTAAAGGAATGTCAGACTAGCTGGCTCAAGACATTCAGATTCTACTATCTCCACCCCTATTGTTGTAGGTATATTGGGATCACAGATGCATTAGCCACTTTATACCCAGCTTTACAAGTGTGCTGCATAATTGAAGTTGAACTGGCAGACTTGAAGCAAGTGCCTTTAACCACAGAACTATCTTCCCAGTACAAAATTTCCATTCTCTAGGCGTTGCAAACAAACTCCAGATACATGTGACCCCATGTGCAGCTGGTTTACCTGGTTACTGGGGAATTGAACCTGGGTCCTAAGCTTCACAGGCCAATGCCTTTACTGCTATACTATCTCTCCTGCCCACAAAATGTATATTCTCAAAAAGGGCATTTGGAGCTCAAGGCCAGGATCTTAGGTTCAGGGTGAGAATGACTCCGAGAATGACTCCCTCTGCTTTCACCCTTCACCTCCCATATTTCAGAGGGCCTAGCTAACTGGAAAACAGGCCCATGATGCCAAAACATGGCAACTGGGTAAGTAGGGCAGAAGCCATCTCTTCCAGTCTTCTCTCTGATGCACAGGCCCAACACTTTGTGCTTTCCTGGTTTTCCCTGTGAATGTTGCTGGAGTTGAATCCTTTTCATTGAGTGACAGGTCACAGGGAAAGACTTGGGATACTCATGGGCAGAGGAATGAGGTAAGTACTCCAAAACTTCCCAGGGGGCACATGAGCTCTGGTTCTCTAGATGTCTCCTTGTCTCTGAAAATTTGTTCCTCCACCTTTCCTTGTTTACATTTTCTTTCTTCAGGCAGTGTCTGACTGTGTAGCCAAGATTGAGCTGAAACTCACAGTACAGGCTTGCCTGAAGCTAGCAGTGATTCTCTGACCTCTGCCTTCCAAGTACGGAAAGTCAGACACTGAGCCACCTACCTCCAGCTAGCTACCTGTCCTGTTTTATTCCTCCTATCTGTCTCTGTTTCTTCTTGCATCTCTGCCTTATTAGACAGTGAACGTCAGTGTGGATCCCTGGTTTGGGAAGGTACATTTGCTGGTTGAGACCATACCCATGTGGATGGTTAACACTGGATGGAGTATACTAGAAGCAACTGTGCTCAAAGCCATCCCTTCTACTTGCCTACTTCCTCCTCTGTCTGAATATCCTCTATTAGTGCCCTGTTAAGGTGGAATGGGGGAGGGGAGTAGGTTCTGTTTCATTCCTAAAGCAGGAGTGCAGGTGAAAACTCTGCACATAGGGTTCTAATAGGATGGAAAAGGTGTAACTGATGATTCCCAGTGTGTGAAGATGACTGGGGAACTAAGGGGCCTGTGCAAGGAGGAAGACAGGCAGGCCTTACAGGTGTAAAGGATATCCTGGAGAATGAGGGAGAAGACCAGGGAATCAGGGTTAGAGGCCAGTGCCTAAGGGGGCTGATTGCCTATGGGAGGATTTCACTAATTGAGAAGCATGTGAGGTTCTGTTGGAGAAGAATTCAAGGAAAGGGTTCTGAGAGAAGAGGCAATTTTAAGGGAATCTGAGGCTGAAAGCTATTTCTCAGGAAGAAGTGAAGTTTGAGGAGAGCTGAGTGAGGAGAATTTACCATCTCCTTGCTAATACAAAGCACCTAACAAAAAGCAGCTTATTTATTTTAGGCCACAGATTCCAGATAAAGCTTCATCATGGCCGAGGAAACTGGCTCATCCCATCATACATTCATAGGGGAGACAGAAATAGAATAGCCAGATTTCAAGCATGGTTATAATACACCTTAGGGGTGGACCTAGGATCTACCCCAGTAACACACTTACTCCATCAGGGCCTCTCCTTCTGGGATTTTAAGAAGGAAGCTTAATTTTTTTATTTTGAATATTTTATTTATTTAAGAAGTAGAGGAAGGGAGAGAGAGAGAGAGAATGAATGAATGAATGAATGAATGAAAAAGACATGCGAAGGTCTACAGCTTCTGCAAACAAACTCTACAGGCGTGCACCACTTCATGCATCTGGCTTATGTGGGTCCTGGGGAATTGAACCTTGGTCCTTCGGCTTTGCAGGAAAGTGCATTAACCACTAAGCCATCTCTCCAGCCTTGAAGCTTAATCTTAATTAGAATTACCTGAGGCTATGGAGCCATTTACATTCAAAATCTCCAAAGGGAAAAACTATGAGGACATAGGAAGGAACAGGTGCCCCTCATTCTGGGGGCTTACTTAGAGTCTCTTGTGAGCTGAAAATCAAGAATTACAGCACAGTTGGCAAAATCCCTGTGAAGGTTAGCTACTAATTATATACGTTGAAAATAGTGTTACAATAGTTACAACTTATGCTTAAGACCTAACGAAATATGACCTTTAGGTTTGGCCTTCTTAAACTTGAAAATCCCTGGAATACCTAATGAAACACTACTGTGGGATGATCAGTGGTGGACACTTTAGGCCCCAGGATATAGATGTGGTGAGTTTGTGCCTGGCTTCCTAAGCCAGTGGCAAGAAACAGTGACCCTATATTACCATGGAGACTGTTCACTGGCTCCTCATTGTTTGTATAACTTGGCTGTGGGGTTCTATCCCCCAAGTTCTCCAGACCTATCAACTCCCAAGACCCTCACATCTGGCTTGCAGGTTATTGCTAACTGGTGTCTGTCTAGTGAATATGGTGATTATCTTATATTGGTTCCTGGGTCATCAAATTTAATTCTATCTCCAGGTACCCAGAAATCCATTGCTTTTTATCTTGATAATTGTCTGTTGGCTCTTGGGACCTTACATGACCCCAACTTGCAACAGATTATTGGGAAGTTATACTGCCCAGCAAGGTTGGCATGGGTCTAAGGGTCTGTTTTAGCCATCTGGAAGAGTTATATGAAGTTTCAGGGTAGCAGCATGGTAGGTGGAGACTGTGATATTATTATTGATCCAGGTGCACAGGTCTATGGTTTAAGACAGGGACTTTATATATAGTGTTCATGAGTTGGTAGAAAATCTGCAGTGGGGTGGTTTGTGAAATTTGATATGCCAGGTACTTTGTTAGTAGATGATGAACAGGAGGAACTTCGACCAGCCTAGGTGATCAGGACTACCCAATACCCCAGGACAGCCAATCCTCCCCACTGTGCTTCTTGAACTGACTTGGAGTCTCTTATAACAACTACCCAGGGAGGCACAGCCAGGAGTGAAGCTTTGTGCATACTTCTGGATTTTTGTCTTAGGCTATTTACCTTGGGATGTATAATCTCTTTATTTCTGAGTCTCTGTAACTCTTTGTCATTATCTAAAAATGTGAGTGTGGCTCCACTTTGTCCTTCCTGTCACAAGCTCATTGGTCTCTAGTATCTCTGTCTCCCTACCTCTTCCTCATGAAGCCTTTCCTTCAGGCCCTGGCATCACTGGGTTATGGAGTGAGGTCTGGATTCTCACTGCCTGTCTGGATGCCCTTGATAAAGCATTTTCCTTCTCTTGAGTTGTTTATGCATTTATGCATCTTGATCTGAGAAGGGACTGTGTCCAGCTAGGATGATTAAACGCCTCAGGATGTAGGATTCCCAGAGTACCTGTATGCAAAGGCTTCACCCCTTCTATTTCCTTATTGCTTATATCTGTGTGTCTTTAGTGCCCCATTAATGTGAAACAAGTAAAAGACTCTATCCCTTGGTTCAAATATGCCCTCAAACCCAGGCTATGGTGGAGGCTGAGGAAGGAGGGAATGTACAAAGTTTAGAGTATCTTGTAATGCAGAATATCTCCCAGGTAAATCTTGGTAAATTAGTGAGATTCTGTCTCAAACTGAGGAGTAGAGTTCAGTAATAGAATCTTTTCGTAGCATTCATAGGGTCTGTGTTCTATCTAATCACCTTCTTACCATGGGACCTCAAAAAACCCAGTCACTACACTAATGACTGAGTTTGTGCTGAACAGTGTGATGAAGTCACTCCCTGCCTGCCAGGGTATTGAGGCATCAAGACCAGTTTAGAAAATTTCCTTAGATGGCTGGGTATAGTGGCACATGCCTTTAATCTCAGCACTTGGGAGGCAGAGGTAGGAGGATCATTATGAGTTCAAGGCCACCCTGAGACTACATAGTGAATTCCAGGTCAGCCTGAGCTAGAGTGAGGCCTTACATCAAAAAAACAAACAAACATTTTTGTTTTTCTTTAGAGATGTGTTTGTTCTGGCATTCACCATTTCTGTCTGATACATGCTCTGTTGGCTTATGGCAATGTGGACTCCTCAGTCCCCTGTCCTCCCCTCTGAACTTGTTCTGAGGGTAGCAGGAGCTGGAGTGACAGAGATATGACTAGTAATTCTTGACTAATAAGCCTCTCCACCCAGCACTTGTAAAAATGATGCAGGAGGCTTGCTGTGAGTACAAGGCTGTCTGGGCTGTACAGCTGGTCAGGTAAAGATCCACAATTAATTGAGATGCTTGTCGATGGCAAAGGGTAACCAGGGTAGAGGGTAGTTACAAAGACCAACTGCAATAAGTTACAGAGATTGAGAACTAGAACTGCCTAACTTTCCAGTTTTTTTGTTTGTTTTTCAAGATAGGGTCTCAATCTAGCCCTGGCTGACCTGGAATTCACTGTGTAGTTTCAACTGGCCTCAAACTCATAGTGATCCTCCTACCTCTGCCTACTGAGTGCTGGGATTAAAGGTATGTAACACACACACCCAATGGTTTTCCTTTTTTGTTAAGAGCTTGATTGTGCATACATTAAGCAAATGTTTTTTTGCTGCATTTCTTTGCCATGTTAAAAAAAAGATATGCTATTTATATCACTATATAAGTATTACTTTGGCATGTTAGAATTTAAGTTATGCCATATTAGGAAAGTAAGCACCACTTAGGTTTTACCTTCTCTTTTAGGAAAGGGAATAGTGTATTCATGGTTGTATGAAAGAAAGTTATCTATTAGGTTCAATGACCTTATTATCTTTATTTTGAGTATGGCTTTCAGAAAGTGCATATGGGCACTAAGTTGACAATGGGTACATTTGTCATGCTGAATTTTAGTTGTCAGTTGGATTTGGGTTACCCACATAGCTGGTGAGGCATTCTTTCTGGGGACATTAATGTGAGTGTTTTGGGAAGAGGATGACATTGAAGTCAGTGGGCTGAGTAGCATGCATCTTACCTGATGCTGGCAGGCACCATCCCGTTCACTGGGAATACAACCCTCCCTGGGAAGTGTGCCAACATGTTTTCCTGCCAGAACATCTCAACTCCAGCTTCTCTAGCCTTTGGACTTTAGAACTTGCACTGTCTACCAAAGCCAGATCTGAGGAGAAGAGACAACTAAAAAGGCCTCATTGTCCATCAGGCGTAGTGAATTCTGATGGCAATACATAAGGAAAGTCATGTCAACTCTTATGCAACTTGTTCTTTTCAATGGATTTTCAAAGCATCATGACATAAAAGTAATGCTAGATAATTTGTAAAACCATGGTTCTCAAGTTTTATAATGTAAAAGACCGTACTTACTGATAGCATAGACAAGACAGTATAAACCTTGGCATCCTAGAAAAATAACCCCCTACAAAAGCTTACATAAACTCTCAGAAGTATCAAATTATATTTTTGGATTTTGGAGGTGGGGTCCCAGTCTAGCCCAGGATGACAGGAATTTGCTATGTATTCTCAGGGTAACCTTGAACTCAGGCAATTCCTACCTCTGCCTCCTTAGTGCTGGGATTAAAGGTATGAACCACCACACTCAACCTCTATTTCCTCATTCTAAACAAAGAGGTAGAATAAAATAGCCGTGAGGTTCTTGCAGGGGAGATTGCTTGCCTATGGAACAGAATGAAGACTTTAACCTGAAATGAGGAAGACCTATAATTACTAAAGTGAAAGGAATATTAGGATCAGAATGTTGAGAGGGCACAGCCTCTTCTCTCTTCACATTCTAATTTATTTAAGTTCAAGATGCATACCTGTAATTCCCAGCACTTGAGGAGGCAGAGGTAAATGGATTATTAATTTGATGCCACTCTGGCTATATAGTAAGAACATTCTATCTCAAAGTGGTTAAAAAAGAACTACCACTTTAGAACTAAGTCATATGTGAATAAATTTAATAAAGACGTATACATTTGTGTCTATATAGCAAGATTGGAAATAACTTTATTTACTCATATTTTTTTCAAAACATGAGACTATTTTTGAAATATTGAAAGATTTGTGAATTTGTTGGCAAAGAGCTAGACTTGCACAGCTCAAGTCAAGACACTGTTATGTACCAGGTGTGACTCAACCTCCCAGTGCCTCTGTTTCCTGGTCTGGAAGATGTTGACTGTGTTTGTTTCCAAAGGTGGTCATAGCAAAGTTTGAAAACTGACTGGTTTCAATAATAAAAGCTTGACAGGACCATGATTCCTCTGTGGCTCTGCTTAGCATCTGTGTTTTTGTTTTGCTTTTGAGTTTTCTTTTAATTGACAACTTCCTTAACAATAGACAATAAACCACAGTACCACCCCCCCCCCCCCCCCGCTTTTCCCCTTTTCAAATTCACTCTTCATTATACCCTTTTCCCCTCTCCATCAGTGTCTTTTATTTTGATGGCATTATCTTTTCCTTCTATAATGATGATCCTGTGTCAGTATTGTCAGGCACTACAAGGTCATGGATATACAAGCCTTTTTACCCTTCCTTTGGCTCTTATATTCTTTCTGCCATCTATTCCATAATGGACCCTGAGCCTTGGAAGGTGTGATAGAGATGTTTCCATATGTTGAACCGTCCCTGCATCTCTGGGATAAAGCCTCCTCGGTTAGGATAAATGCTCTTTCTGATATTTTCTTGAATTCTGTTTTCCAATACTTTGTTGAGAATTTTTGCATCTATGTTCATGAAGAAGATAACTCTGTAATTTTCATTTTTTGTTCTATCTTTGGCTTTGGTATCAGGGTGATGCTGGCTTTGTAGAAGGATTTTGGTAGGGTTCCTTCCTTTTCTACCTTATGGAAAAGTTTGAGAAGCATGAGTGTTAGTTCTTCCATGAAGGTCTGGTAAATTCACCAATGAATCCATCTGGACTTGGACTTCTTTTAGTTGGGAGAATTTTTATTACTGTTTGGATCTCCTTAGTTGTTAAGGTCTGTTTAAGTGGTTAATCTCATCTTGATTAATTTTGGTAGGTCATCTAAATCAAGAAAGTCATCCATTTATTTCATATTTTCAAACTCAGTAAGTCCCTATGATTTTACGAATTTCTCTGGTATCTGTTGTGATGGTGCCTTTTTCATCTCTAATTTTATTAATTTGTATAACTTCTCTCTTTCTTTTGGTCAGAATTGCTAAGGGTTTATCAATTTTGTTTATTCTTTTAAAGAAACAACTCTTTGTTTCATTGATTCTTTGGATCTTCTTTTTTTCCGTTCTTTTTTGGTTTCTATTTCATTAATTTCCACCCTAATCTTTGCACTGTCACCCCTTGTTTTTTTTGAGATATTGTCTAGCAATGTAAATCAGGTTGGCACTGACTTGAACTCTTGGTCTTCCTGTCCCTGCATCTTGATGTCTGGATTTGCAATCTTGTACCACTGTACCTAGTTTTCATATGCTTTTTGATTTATAAGTTTTTCAAAGCTTTTGTAGTGAATATGTATAGTTAGGGCACTTAAGGGTAGAAAAAACAGTATCTAATGAACCTTTCACAATTTCTTATGCTACCTGAAAACTGTTATGTAGCATATTAAGATTATTGGCATTAATATGATTTCTAAGTTTAGCATATAAATTGAGATAATATGTCTAAAAATGTCTAGGTTTTCACATTAAGATATTTATAATTGTTTTTATTTTGCAGATTTAATAGACATTGAGTTTAGACTATAGTTAACCTCAAAAATCTTATAGTTCTTTCCCAATTTTTATTGTTCAGAAAGGTATAAAAGTAAGATCACAATGTAATAATTTTTTTATTAATTGATATTTTAATTGTTCTAATCATCACTGCAGCCACACTTTTGACAGGAAGCAATTTAAGGAAGGAATGGGTTTATTGGGACTTATAGTTCCAACATGAGGGGGAAAGCCGGGCAGAAGGAGCAGGGCTGATCGCATTGCAGTCATAGTCAAAAAGCAGAGGGTAAATAGGAGGTGAGGCTGGTCTGTAAAACCTCAAGACCCGTCTTCAGTGATCCACTTCCTCCAGAAAGGTTCCACTTCCAAGAAAAATGTATTCAAAGTTTTTGAGTTTATACAATTACATTTAAAATAATGCCCCAAGGCACATGAACAATTGGATGAATTATGTAAGTTTAACTATGGGAATAAATACAACATATGCAAACAATCTTAAAGGTACTAGAGAGGTTATACTACCTCTAAAAGTCTTGTGAAGCCGGGCGTGGTGGCGCATGCCTTTAATCCCAGCACTCTGGAGGCAGAGGTAGGAGGATCGCCGTGAGTTCGAGGCCACCCTGAGACTCCATAGTGAATCCTAGTCAGCCTGGGCTAGAGTGAGACCCTACCTCGAAAAACCAAAAAATAAAAATAAAAATAAATAAAAGTATTGTGAAGTTGTGACTACAATTAGAGTTGTTTTAGGGAATTTCTTCCTATTTCCAAGTTCATGCTGCTTGCTCAGAACATTAGTTGGAAAAATTCCCAGGGAGTCAGAAAAGCAAACTTGTCACAAGTGTCACATTTGTGAATAAGATATATATTCCTATGCTGATACAAGGTCTTGTGCAAATTTTTTTTTTTTTTTTGGATTTTCGAAGTATGTTTTTGCTGTAGCCCAGGCTGACCTGGAATTCACTATGTAGTCTCAGGGTAGCCTCGAACTCACAGCGATCCTCCTACCTCTGCCTCCCAACTGCTGGGATTAAAGGTGTACGCCACCATGCCCATCTTGTGCAAATTTTTCACTGGGCCTAAGATATCTCACAACATTGAAGAATTTTTTTAATGTATATATTTTTTATTTTCCTCCCCTCCCCACTTTCCCATTCATAACCCTGCTCTCCATCATACCCAGTTCTTCTCTCCATTAGTCTCTCTTTTAATTTGATGTCATTATCTTTTTCTCCTCTTATGAGGGTCTTGTGTAGGTATTGTTAGGCACTGTGAGGTCACGGATATCAAGGCCAATTTCTCTTTAGGAATTTGTATGTAAGGTGAGTACCCTTCCTTTGGCTCTTACATTCTTTCTGCCACCTCTTTCAATATGGACCCTGAGCCTTGGAGAATGTGAGTTGTTTCAGTGCTGGACACTCTTCCATCCTTCTTCTCAGCTCTGTGTTGCCTTTTGGGTCATCTCAGTGGTCATCACCATGTGAAAAAAGAAGCTTCTCTAACCAGAGGTGAGAGTAGCATTAATTTATGAATAGGAACATTAAGTGTAGTTCTTTCAGGGCAATTTGGTGAGAATAATATATGCATTTATCTAGACAAGAGCAGGCTTTATACCCTTAAGGCTCATGACCTCCCCTGCCACAGGCTTTTGATTAGGTTTTCAGTACCAAGCAAGTGTTTCTTCCCATAGAGTGGGCCTTCTGTCCAATTAGAGAGCAGTTGGCTTTCCCCAGAGCAGACATGCCACTATTGCACTTGTTCAGTCATTTGGCCTGTCTGCCAAACTTGAGGATTCCAGTGTCCACTGTTTTCACCACTGATGAATTCTATCTCCCACAAGGCTGCGTACAGTACAGCTTTTTCCAGCTTTCATTTGACTGGTCTCCAGGGAGAAGGTTTTCTGCTCAGCACCAGCTTGAATTCTCACTGACTTTCCCGTTCAGGCATGTGAAGTCTTCAGCCATAGGGTCTGTTTCTCAAGGGAAACCAAGAGCCTTGGCAGTAGCCTGAAATGTTTTGGAGGCAACAGGGACCTCCCTGCCCTGTACTGAAAATTTTCTAGTAACAATATATGGCTTCTGGATGCGCCATTATTCAAAAGAGTAGGTTTTCATATGTCTTATTCAGAATATCTTGAATTTTGATTGACCCTCCCTCTACCCTTCTTTTACACAATCTCTTTCCCTGGCTTCACTTAGGACTTTCCACTCCCTATAATCTGTTCTTCTACTTACATATATACAATACCATCCCCTTAATTCCAATCTTCTCCTCCCTCCCTTATATCCTTCTTCTACCTTACTGACCTCTGCTACCAATTTTTGGTTCTAGCTCACACACAATTCTATATATGTGTAGCTAGGATCCACATATGAGAGAGAACATGCAACATTTGGCTTTCTGGGCCTGGGTTACCTCACTTAGTATAATCTTTTCCAGATCCAACCATTTCCCTGTAAATTTCATAATTTCATTTTTCTTTACTGCTGAATAGAACTCCATTGTGTAAATGTACCACATCTTTATTACCCATTCATCTGCTGAGGGACATCTAGGCTGGTTCCATTTCCTAGCTATTGTGAATAGAGCAGCAATAAATGTAGTTGTGCAAGTATCTCTAAGGTAGTGAGAAGAGTCATTAGGATATATGCCCAGGAGTGCTATAGCTGGATCATATGGTAAATCTATTTTTAGCCGTCTCAGGAACCTCCACACTGATTTCCATAATGGCTATAGCAGATTACATTCCCACCAACAGTGTAGAAGGGTTCCCCTTCTTTTGCATCCTCGCCAACGTTTATTGTTATTTGTTTTCTGGATGGTAACCATTCTGACAGGAGAGAGATAGAATCTCCAAGTAGTTTTAATTTGCATTTCCCTGATGGCTGAGGATATACAATACTTTTTTAGATGCTTATATATCATCTGTATTTCTTTTGGTGAGAACTCTATTGAGTTCCATAGCCCATTTTTAATTGGGTTGTTTGATTTCTTATTGTTCTGTTTTTTTTGAGCTCTTTGTATATTCTGGATAGTAATTCTCTGTCAGATGTGTAGCTGGCAAAGATTTTCTCCCATTCTGTAGGTTGTCTCTTTGCTCTGTTCACAGTGTCCTTTGCTGTTAAAAAAAAAAGCTTTGTAATTTCATGAGATCCCAGTGGTTGATTAATGGTTTTATTTGCTGAACAATTGGGGTTATATTCAGAAAGTCATTACCTATGTTATATGTTGAAGGGTTTTCCCTACCTTTTTCTCTAGCCATTTCACAGTTTTAGGTCTGATATTAAGGTCTCTGATTGACTTGGATTTAATTCTTGTACATGGAAAAAGACAAGGATCTATTTTCATCCTTCTCCATATAGATATCCACTTGTTGAAGAGGCTGTCTTTTCTCCAGTGAATATTTTTGGCAGTTTTGTCAAAAATCACATGGCTGTTTCTATTCCATTGTTCTATAATGTCTGTCTCTGTGCCAATACCATGCTGTTTTTGTTACTATGCCTTTGTAATATAGGTTAAAATCAGGTACGATAATACCACCAGCCTTATTTTTGTTGCTGAAAAATTTTTGGCTATTCAAGCTTTTTTGTGCTTCCAAATTAATTTTAGGATTGTTTTAATATTTCTGTGAGAAATGCCACTGACATTTTTAATGTGATTGCATTAAATGTATAGATTGATTTTTCTAAGATTGATATTTTCACAATATTGATTCTTCCAATCCAAGAACATGGGATGTCTTTCCATTTCCTCATGTCTTCTGCAATTTCTTGCTTCAGTATTTAAAAGTTCTCATTGTAGAGATCCTTCACTTACTTGGTTCAATTTATTCCAAGGTGGTTTTTTTTTTTTTTTTTTTTTTTTTTTTAGGCAATTTTGAATGGGAGAGATTCCCTGATTTCATTTTCTGCATGTCTGTTGTTAGTATATAGGAAACCTACTGATTTCTGTGTATTTATTTTGTATCCTGCTAAGTTGTTAAAAGTGTTTATCAGTGCTAACAGTTTGCTGATAGTCCTTAGGGTCCTTTATGCATAGAATCATAATATCTGCAAATAATGATAATTTTATCTGTTCCTTTCCAATTTGTATTCGTTTTATGAGTGTCTCTTGCGTTATCGCTATAGCTAAGACTGCCAGTTAACACCCTTGTTTTGTTCTTGAATTTATGGAAAAGCTTTGAGTTTGTCTCCATTTGGTATTATGTTGG
Organism: Dipus sagitta; assembly: GCA_036346955.1. Taxonomy (NCBI): domain Eukaryota; kingdom Metazoa; phylum Chordata; class Mammalia; order Rodentia; family Dipodidae; genus Dipus; species Dipus sagitta. The sequence goes on along the minus strand of CM070791.1, from coordinate 2,206,258 downwards.
CTGTAGGTTTGTCATAGATAGCTTTTATTATGCCATTCTCAGTTTCTGTAATACTTTTACCAAGAAGGTATGTTGGATTTTGTCGAACGCATTTTCTGCATCTATTGAGATGATCTTGTGATGTTTGTCCTTCAGACCACTTGTATGATGTATTACATTTATGAATGTACATATGTTGAACCATTCCTGCATCCCTGGGATAAATCTAACCTGGCCAGGGTGAATGATCTTTCTGGTATGTTCTTGTTTTCTGTTTGCCAATATTTTGTTCAGAATTTTTACATCTATGTTCATGAGGGAGAATGGTCTGTAATTTTCTTTTTTTGTTCTGTCTTTGTCTGGTTTTGGTATGGGGGTGATGCTGGCTTTGTAGAAGGAGTTCAGTGGAACTCCTTCCTTTTATATTTGATGGAAAAGTTTGATAAGCAGTGGCGTTAGTTCTTCCATGAAGATTTGGTAAAATTCACCAGTGCATCCATGTGGGCCTGGGCTTTTTTTAGTTGGGAGATGTTTTTATAACTGCTTAGATCTCCGTACTTGTTATAGGTCTATTTAAATGGTTTATCTCCTTGATTTAACTTTGGTATGTCATAAGAATCAAGTAAATCAGCCAGGCGTGGTGGCGCACGCCTTTAATCCCAGCACTTGGGAGGCAGAGGTAGGAGGATCGCCGTGAGTTCGAGGCCACCCTGAGACTCCATAGTGAATTCCAGGTCAGCCTGGGCTGGAGTGAGACCCTACCTCGAAACCCCCCCCCCCAAAAAAAAAAAAAGAATCAAGTAAATCAACCATTTCTTTCAGATTTTCACACTTAGAGGCATATATAATCTTTTTTTAAAAAAATTTATTTATTTATTTGAGAGTGACAGACAGAGAAAGAGGCAGATAGAGAGAGGGAGAGAGAATGGACACACCAGGGTCTCCAGCCACTGCAAACGAACTCCAGACGCGTGCGCCCCCTTGTGCATCTGGCTAACGTAGGTCCTGGGGTATTGAGCCTTGAACCAGGGTCCTCAGGCTTCACAGGCAAGTGCTTAACCGCTAAGCCATCTCTCCAGCCCAGACATATATATTCTTAAAGTATGTCCTTATGATTTTCTCAATTTCTTTGGTATCTGTTGTAATGTTGCCTTTTTCATCTGTAATTTTATTAATTTTTTTCTCTTCTCTCTTCTGCTCAGAATTGCTAAAGATTTATCAATCTCGTTTATGTTTTCAAAGAGCCAGTTCTTTGTTTCATTGATTCTTTGGATTTTTTTTTTTTTTGGATTCTATTTCATTAATTTCTGCCCTAATCTTTATTATTTCTTCCCATCTACTGATTTCTGCTTTGCCTTGTTTTTCTTTTTCCAAGGCCTTAAGGTGAAGCATTAAATTGTTTATTTATGAACTCTCTAATTTCTTAATATAGGCACTTAGCACTATAAATTTCCCTCTTAAGATTTTCTTCATTGTGTCCCAAAGGTTTGTCATGTTGTATTCTCATCATCATTTGATTCCATGAATTTATTTATGTCCTTTTTGGTTTCTGTGATGACCCATTGATCATTCAATAGTGTATTGTTTAGTCTCCATGAATTTCTGTATGCTCTGTAGTTTTTCTTGTTGCTGATTTGTAGTTTAATGCCAGTGAGGTCTGATAGAGTACAAAGGATTATTTCAACTTTCCTGTATTTGTTGAGATTTGCTTTGTGTCCTAATATATTGGCTATTTTAGAGAATGTCCTATGTGCTGCTGAGAAAAATGCACATTCTGCAGCACTTGGATAGAATGGTCTATAGGTATCTGTTAGGTCCATTTCTCCCATGATGTCATTTAATCCATATGTCTCTCTGTTTATTTTTTTCTGGAATGATCTGTCAATTGATGAAAGTGAGGTATTGAAGCCACCCACTACAATTTTGTTTGGTGTTATCTGTGACCTTATTCTAATAGTGTTTGTTTGATGAAATTGGGAGCCCCCATGTTAGGTGCATATATGTTTAGGATTGTAATGTCTCCTGTTGGATTCTTTATTCACTATAAAATGAACTTCTTTATCTTTGCTCACTGATGTTGGTTTGAAGTCCTTCCTGTCAGATATTAGGATAGCAACCCCTGCTTGTTTCATAGTCCATTTGCTTGAACTACCGTTTTCCATCCTTTCACCCTAAGACAGTGTCAATCTTTTATTGAGCTATGAGTTTCCTGGAGGCAACAAATGGCAAGATCCTGACTTTTAAGCCAGTCTGCAAGCCTATGTCTTTTGGTTGGTGCATTGAGGCCATTGATATTAAGAGTTATTGTTGAAAGGTCTGCATGTATTCTTGCCATTCTTCTTAGTTTGTAGTGTTTCCTGTTTTTCCTTTACTTGTTTGTTTCAATTGTTATTTTAGTGTGGTTTATTTTTTCTTGTTTCCTCTTGTGTGTGCTTTGCTTTTTCTTCAGTGTGAAGAATTCCTTCATGCATTTTCTGTAGAGCTGGTTTAGTTGTCATAAATTCCTTTAGCCCGTTTTTTGTTGTGGAATGTCCTCATTTCTCCATCAATTTGGACAGATAGTTTTGCAGGATAAAGTAATCTTGGTTGACAGTTGTTATCTTTCAGAACTTGGAATACATCATTCCAAGCCCTTTTGGCTTTTAAAGTTTGTGTTGAGTAATCTGTTGTTATTCTGATGGGCTTGCCTTGTAGGTGACTTGCTCTTTCTCTCTAACTGCTTTCAATATATTTTCTTTGCTTTGTGTGTTTAGTAGTTTAATTATAATATGGTGAGGAGAGGTTCTTTCCAGGTTTTATCTGTTTGGTGTTATAAAAGCTTCTTGTATCTGCATTGTCATTTCTTTCCCAATTTAGGGAAATTTTTCATCTATCATTTTGTTGAAAATGCTTACAAAGCCTCTGGATTGAAATTCTTCTCCTTCTATTATTCCCTGATTTCTTATGCTTGATCTTTTTATAGTGTCCCACATATCTTGACATTCCCATTCATACCTTCCTGTTAGCTTGTCTTTCTCTTTGTTGGACTATATTAGGTCTGCTACCTGGTCTTCTAGTTTAGGTATTCTGTTCTCTCCTTCATCCATTCTACTGGTGAAACTTTCCGTAGAGTTTTTTTATTTGAGTGATTGTGTTCTTCAGAGCTGGGATTTCAGCCTTGTTTTTCTTCAGTATTTCTATTTCCTTAGTCATGTCTTGTAATGACCTCTTTATTTCATTAAGCTGGTTTCCTGTGTTCTCTTTCAGAAGTTTGTTTTCTTCTTTAATTCCTTTATTTTCTTATTTGATTCCTTTCATTTCTTCTTTGCTTTGTTGGAGTACAGATACAATCATTTTCTTAAAATCTTTGTCAGGTATTTCATCTAAAACAGTCTCCTTGGTGATCATTTTTGATGGATTTGTAATTTTTGGTGGGACTGTATTGTCTTAATGTTTTGTGTTTCTTGTGTTATAGTGCAGCAACTTTTGCATCCTGAATTGATTTGATGCTTGGGTTTTGTACTTTTCTGCAGTATTCTTAGATGTGGCAATCCACCTTTATATACTTTCAGAATATGAGCTTTTAAAGTGCCAGGTTTTACCCCAATCCAGCTGCAGAAGTAATCTTAGGTGTTCAGTTTGCTTGCTACGCAAGTATTCTAGTGTACTGGGAGGAATAATTTACTTGCAAATTCTAACCTTCAACAGAGCAATATGCAATACAATAAAGACCATCATAGAGTATGTAATTGTGGGGAATAAAACAAACAGATAGTCTTATAAAGCCAAAATCTCTAAGAGTGTCTGGTGTTCTACACCCTTAATCTTGTCAGATGAGATGTAGAGATTTCTGTTCTGGATTGGGTTCCACGTCTGCTTGGATCTGGATCAGACCTTGCCCTCAGTAAAGACAGAAGTAAAAGTCAAAGGCCCTATGAATATGAAATCATCAAAGGCAATAGTATTCAACCCCCAAATACAGCTTATTTGAAAATGGTAAAGCCAACTAAGAATATATAACCCATAACCTACCCTCACATGGAAAGAGAGATTGGCTCTTACAATGTGGGTCTATGTTCCTGTTTTTTGTTTTGTTTTGTTTTGTTTTTTGCTTCAGCCTCACTACATTCTGGGCTGGCTTCCAATCTCACTCATGCTGAGTGCCCACCTCTATCACTCTGTATTGTGCTGTGGATCTGGAGTTCTGATCAGCTGTGTTGGCTGCTCTGCCACTGGGGGCTGAATGCTGGAGGTTCACTCTTAGGATGGTTGGGGGATGGGAGAGTGCAAACTCCGGGGTTTGCTATGTCATTTTGCCTGTAGTCCTTTCAGTAGCTCCTTAGTTGAGCTCAGCTGTCCTTCCTTCAGGATTCTTGACTTTGCAAGAAGGCTGATGAAGTTGGAAAATGCCCTTTTTAAAAATATTTATTTATTTATTTATTTATTTATTTGAGAGAGAGAGAGAGAGAGAGAGAGAGAGAGAGAGAGAGAGACAGAGAATGGGCGCACCAGGGCATCCAGCCACTGCAAACAAACTTCAGACGCATGCACCCCTTTGGGCATCTGGCTTACATGGGTCCTGGAGAATTGAACCGGGATCCTTTGGCTTTGCAGGCAAGTGCCTTAATTGCTAAGCCATCCCTCCAGCCCCCAAGGAAAATGCCCTTTTTTCGTCTCTGCTGCTGTGGCCACTTGGTGCACCTGGCAGGGTGGTGCTGGGTGGGTGTGCGGAGCCTGCGGATGGGCGGGCCGCAAGTGCCTCAGTGGGATTCTGGCTGTTTCCCTCCTTTATGGTGCATCTTGTTTTCGATTGCTTCTCCACTGTGTCTAAGAATAAACTATACTACTTCACTTTTCTGAAGAAGAGTGTATTTTGCTGTGGTTTTGCTTTAATCCCTCCCTAGGCTGGCTTGGCATGGCTCCTATGCTGCCATCTTACTCAGAAGTCTCAAAGAATTTGTTATTTTAATAAATTATTTTTACATTATTTGTTTTCGTTTTTTTAAAGGTTTTTTAAAAATATATTTTTTAATGTATTTGACAGAGAATGAGGGAGGGAGGGAGAGAGAGAGAGAGAGAATTGGCATGCCTGGGCCTCCAGCCACTGCAAATGAACTCCAGATGCATGTGCCCCCTTGTGCATCTGGCTAACATGGGTCTTGGGGAATTGAACCTGGGTCCATTGGCTTTGCAGGCAAACGCCTTAACCGTAAGTTATCCTTCCAGCCCTGTTTTAGTTTTTTGTTTTTTGTGTTTTTTTTTAAATGCTGGTCTGTTATAGCTCATGGTCTATTATATGAACTGCTGAATGTCCTAAGTCAGCCTCCCAAATGCTGAAATTACACCAATGAAGTCACCCCTATAGCTTAGAAGTTGTGGTTATAGGTTTATTTTCTCCTGGATTTCTGCCATTTGCTGCCATTCATGGCCTGAGGGGGTGGGACTAGAAGTGTTGTCCAATGGAATGCACTGTTCAGTCAGGCGCAAGGCCAAAGCAGGGGGCCGCTACTACAGTCTAGGACCTTTGTGTCTGAGCACACTACTGTCCACCAATTTGGAGCTGTAGTAGAATCATTTCTTGTCTGGAATTTGGGTACTTTGGGTCCTGGATTCTGTGGCTTGTACCACTGTGCTGCAGAGATAGTGGAAGGGAGACAGAAGATGTTCAGGAAGTCCAAAATGGTGAGTGTGCCATCTGGATCCAGGGTGAAGAATCTGTGAAAAGATGATCACAATGGCAGAAGAGCTCCCTGTCTTCCTCTCCAGAGTCTTCATGAAAGAGCGCTCATTTGGGCCTTTGTGCACTCCTCCCTCCAGTTGTGGATCAGAGCGGAGTGTCCTGTCCCTCCCTGTATGCGGACTGGCTGCAGTGCTCTCTGTGGCCTCTGTCCTGGAGTGTGTGCAGCCTTTGAGCCCAGAGAGGAAAGTTTAAATCTCCAAGTTTGTACCACTTGTGCCCAGGCTTGTGGCCTGCTGGCTTGTAGTCACCTTGGTAGTTCTGGGGGCCAGCAGGGTTGGCAGTGCCACAGGGATGTTAGGCTCTGGAGCATGCCTCACATGGCTCTTGCGGAGGGGACTGGCTGCCACTGGGCTGCAGTAATGTTGCGCTTATGCAGGGCCACAGGGTTATGTCCACGGATGCTGTAGAACATTGGAGCACAGAACATCCGGACATGGTGGTTTTTTTCCTGGTGCTCTACTCCTGCCTGAGTTATAGGGACTTTGCCAGCCAGGTGGATGATGGCCCTGGTAGTCTGGAGCTTTGCCCTGTCCCCAGGGATCTAGCACAAAACTCGCACTGCTATTGCACCTCCAGAGTTCTCCCTGAGCCTCTGGTTCTGAATCTAGTTGTTTATTACTTAATCTCTCATGGCTTTCTCTGGATCTCTGTGATTATCTGTCTGACTGTGCAGCTCCAGGCTTGTGATCAGGACCCACCTTGCTTTTTGTAATCATTTGTTCATTTTTCTCTAGTGGATCTGGGTTTCTTGCCACCACCTCTTCCCCAGGACGCATCTCTTTTAGGCAATAGAGTCACATACCACGCCTTTCCTTACTTGGTGATGTTCTTTAGACACATGTCTTCCCACTCAAGTCCTTACGTATATTACCTGGTGACTCACTTTGATCTGGCCAGGCAGTGGTGTGGGCTGAGTATGTCTCTCCCATAGTAGTTTTCAAAGCACAAGGAGGATCAAAGAACAAGGTGGGGCAATCCTGAAACAAATTGGGACACCTCAGTATGCCACAGAGCTCAAGGTCAGGCACTGGAATTTGGTGTTAAATTGACTCCATCTTCTCTGTTATTTCTCTTCCCACAGCTGGGTGGACCTGGCTAGTGCAGGTCTAGCTGGCTTGGGACATAAGGAGTCTCTTCCATTCTTGCACAGACCTAAAACTTGGGGCTTTCCTGGTTTTCCCTGTGGACAGGGCTGCTGGTAGGGTTAAATCCTTCCAGTAAGTGAAGGTAAGAGGGGAAGGTGTTGAATACTCAGTTGCAGAGGAATGAGGCATGAACCCTGTGGTGCTTCATGTGTCCCCCATAAACTTAGATATTCTGAATTCTAGGTCCTCAGCTGGTGGCAGTTTGGGAATTGAAGTCTCCTGGAGGCAGTGTATTTTGGGAGGCAGGCTGATGGGTGTTATAGCCCGCTTCTTCTTGCCAGTGTTTGGCACACTCTCCTGTTGCTGTTGTCCATCTGATGATGGCCAGAAGGTGATGTCCACCCTCTGCCCATGCCGTCATTTTCCCCTGCCATCATGGAGCTTTCCCTCAAGTCTGAAAGCAAAAGTAACCCCCTTTATTCTCCACAAGCTGCTCTTGGTCAGATGTTTTCTGCCAGCAATGCAAACTTGATGGCAACAGACACCAATCCTGCCCAGGGGGCACATAAACTCCCTTGCTTCTTTGGCTCTCCCTGTGTCTCTGTATTTATCTCTCCATACTTTCCCTTTGTTGTCTTTTTAAAATTTTTCCAGGCAATGTCACATTCTATAGTCAAGATGGAGCTGGAGCTCAACTATATCCTAGACTTGCCTGAAGCTTGCAGCAATCCTCTGGCCTCTGCCTTCCATGTACTTAGATGTATACACATGGGCCACCAACCTCCAGCTTTTTGTCTCTCACATCTGTCTCTGTCTCTGCAGCCCCTGTGGCCCATCTGTATGACAATGAAAACCACTGGTTTGGGTGGTACATTTTTCTTGTTGAGACCCAAGTGGATGGTTAACACTGGATGCAGGATACCAGTTGTATCTATGTCCAGGGGTCTCACTTCTTCCTGCCTCCTTCTTTCTCTCTCTGTTTCTCTCGCTCTCTATCTCTCTGAATGTTTCCCCATCAACTTTCTGTTTTGGTGAAACAGCAGAGGTGCAATAGGCATCTGTGTGCTGATTTGTAATCCAGGTACTCAGGAACCTAATGCAGGAGGGAAGATTACAAGTTTCAGATCAGTCTGGTCTACAGAGATATTTCAAAGCCAAACTGGGTACCTAATGAAATTCTCAAATAAACAAAGGCAAGTATACATATTTCAGTGTTGGAGCCTGCACCTGTCATGTTCATTCCCATTCACCTTTCAGTGACTTTCATTCCCAGTCACCTTCTGTGCATGGGACCTTAGAAGAGCCAATCTCCACTTGTAAGACTCACCTTGTGCTGAACAGTGGGATACAGTCAACTGCTGCCTGCCAGGGTATTGAGGCACAGCAATGCAAGTGTATGGAAGTGCTATGGAGACAAGGTTTATTTAACATTCACCAGCTGTGTCTGGTCCTTACTCTCCCGCCCTATGAGTTTCTTCTTTTCCTGAATGTACAATACTGAGGTCTAGCATAGAAATCCCCCAGGGAACTTAGCACACTCTTCCCTGGAACAATTAGTAGGTGCCACTGGAGTGAAAGGAAAACAAGGGCCCACTCCCCACTTAGCATTTCTTGGCTGATGGAGGCTCAGAGATGGATTGATTAAGGGAAATCCCAGCCTAGGAAACATGCTGTGTCCTCAGAAGGTCCAGCTTCTAGGATTCACTAGGATGGTGGAGATGGGAAGCCACTGCCATGGTCATTCTGTCAGTCAGAGCAGAGGGAGAAGGGGAAATAAGGAAGTTCTAGTAAGGCATGTTGACACGCCTCATCATTTCGTTAGTGAGGCAGTGGGATTGCTTTTGTGAGTTTGAACACAGAGTTAGCTACAGAGTACCAAACCAGCCTGACCTACATAGCAAGTGCTAGTCTTACATTTCCTCTCCTATAAAGGTTCTGGGAATGGCATGGGAGCACATCTGTAACCTCAGTCCTTTGCAGGCTGAAGCAGGAGGGTTGTTAGTTTGAAGTCAGCGTGTGTCACATGTAAGAATTCATGGGGTGAATGAGGAAACAAAAAGAAACAGAAAGACAAGGAAGGTAAATAAAATGGTAGCTTATGTGGGTCTTAGGGAATTGAACCTTGGTTCTTTGGCTTTGCAGACCAGCACCTTAACTGCTAAGCCATCTCTCTCTCTCTTTCTCAAATAAATAAAAGTAAATAAAATTTAAAAATATGTAGAAAATTCTGGTGGAAAGGGAGAGGTAATGATTGGCAGGTGACTTAATATGTTGCTCATGCCTCTCCTAGCTCTTGGGAGGATGATGCATGAGAATAGTTGTGATTCCAAGGCCCATCTGTATTGTACAGTGAGATTCCATTTCAAAATAATGAGGAGGGAGGGCAGGTTTGTGAGAGAGTAAGAGACTGATTCTCACACCATAGGACTAGAGTTTCCAAGAGAAGAAGGATCTTCAGCATGGAAGCATCATTCCAAAGATGTAAGATGGTGAAAAATGAAGAACTACAGAGACAGTTAACAATAAGTGGTTGCCAGAATATCTATTTGTGGTGTGTTTGGAAAGGACAGACTGATCAATAGGTGAATGACAGATAATTTTTGGGGCAGGGACACTATTCTACTTAATACTGGGATGCCCGATAACAAAAGACACCAAAATATATGCAGTAATGATTGACCCCTAATTTTGTTGAATTTTGTTCACTACCACCAAATATAACATACTGGTTCACGATAGTAATAATACATTTATTGCATGAAAGATGCCAGGAAGAGGAAAGCACAAGTCATAACTATGAACATATAAAATATATACTATATGCTTAGTTTCTGTGTAAAATAAGGCAGTTTTGGAAAGTAACACTTTGTCTAGTTCCCAACTCATTGTAGGGGACTTGCAGGACTATATTTAATCAAGAACAAAATAAGCAGATATTGAGTTGACCAAATGGCAGTAATTATATATCATGGGTAAGAATGAAAACCCACAAAACAGCAGTGAACTCTTTCATATAAATTTAAGATGCCACTTGTATGTAGTAATGTTTGAAAGTATTGGTTTTGGATCTTGTATTCATATTGAATTCTCCTGGAAACCTTTAAACATATCTTAAAATACCAAAATCATAATTCTGATTTTATTAGCCCACTGTAACTTGAGATTGGAAGGTTTTTAATGTCCTTCTATGACAGTCTAATGTGCAACCAGCATTTCTGTGGTAGAAGAAATTTAACGAGGAAACCAGACCCAGATGATACTCTAAAACACAAGTTTCTATTATACAAACCTATACCAGAGAGACAGCATGACCCTGGGTCTCCTCCCTCTGTATGCAGCTGCAGTGCAACCATGGGCACAAACACACCTGAAAAAACAACTTTTTGTTCTACATTTGTACTTTATTGCTGATTTGTTGCTAATAAATACTCCATTTGTGCTCCCAAATCATGTAACCTTAGACACTTTTAACCTACCATTATTAAAAAGAGTTCATGATGATAGCAGACTGCCTGCCTATATACTGTCTGTGAAGCACCCTTGATATCAAAGCTCAGTTCTCAGTGTTTGGAAGTTATTTTCCTGAATCCATGTGGACATGAATAAATTTTCTGATTCTCCATTGCAAGTTCCAGACCAGCCTGGCTACATAGTGTGTTCAAGACCAGTCTGTTAACTTAGACTCTGTCTCAAATAGAAAGTAACTAGATACAGTTCAGTGGTACTACCTATGATTGCCATGAGCAAACCCTTGTCTGCATTCTTATTCAACTTCTCTATGTGTGATCTCAGAGAAGCTAGGTCTTTGTGAGGCTCACTTGGTTCTTCTAAAGAATAACATGATGACACTCCCTACTGGGCCACGTTGTAGGGACACAGTGACTCAAGGATAACTAATTGCTCTGGTGGGTCTATATTGTTTTAGAGCCTACCACTATCCCTTATATGACCATCAATCCAAAGAGATGTGTGCATTGTGACACTTGACTCAATGTATGGAAAGGAATGCTGACTTCAGAAAAGTAGAGCTTAATCCTGCATTGGCTGCCACCATGGGGTAAGCAATACAGTGGCTCTGTTATCACAAGATCCCAGGAAACTTTCTCAGTAGGCTTAGAGGGGCCTTTAGGATGTGAGGCATCAGTTGTCAAAGTCTCTAGTCTTTGATGATGGAAGTGAGACTAAATGTGCTTTATTAGGGATCAAACCTAGAACTGAACACAGATGAATCAAATTGGCAGAGGTGAAGAGTAGGGGGCCTATGAATATAAAAATAGAATAGTGCTGTGCATGGGCACATGCCTTTAATTTCAGTACTTAGGAGGAAGAGGGAGGAGGAGCACTGTGAGTTTGAGGCCACCCTGAGACGACATAGTGAATTCCAGGTCAGCCTGGGCTAGAGTGATATTATAGCCAAAAGTAAAAGTACCAGTAATATTTGGCCAGGAATTTGGCAAACTCTCCGATGGAGAGTTAAGTTAGCACCAGAAAAATGGTATAACCCTTGTTTCTTTTTTTCTTTTTTCTTTCCTTTTTTTAAAGAGAGAATGTAATATGTGTATGCCATCTTGTAGACCACAATTGGTGAGAGCTTGATAATGGAGAGCGGGCTCATTTTTGGATATGATTCTGACTTGTTTCCCAGCTCCAGCTGTGGGTTCTGTTCCACTGAGTAGATCAGTTATCCAAATCAAGAGCAGTTGGTTTCCCACCATGGCTGTGCGCTACTATTGCAGTTGTGTGAGCATCACGTCAGGTTGTTTGCTGCAGAGTAGCTTAGACCATGAGTTGCCTGGACAGAAATTGGTCATGTTCTCCCAGTCACTCATGTAGCACCTTCTGGCACTATACCCACTAACTAGGGATTGACTCTCTTCCAGCTTCCAGCCATGTCACTCCATGATGTGTGCCAACAGCATTTGGTGTCTTCAGCAGTAGGATCTTACCGCTAACCTTTGGTGGGTCATCAAGTGCTCTGACAGAATTCTGTCTTCTTTTGGGAAACCTTGTAGGTCTCTGATCAAGAGCTCATTGTGGATGATAGCCATATGCTAGTACTGGGAGTTATAGGTTAGCACCCAAGGAACAAAAGAAGAAAAAGATAAGTAATATAAAATAGAGGAGAGAGAGAGAGAGAGAGAGAGAGAGAGAGAGAGAGAGAAACTGAAACAGAAGGAGATTAAGGTCAGATCCTGAACAAAATCCTTGCAAAACTGAATCCAACAACACATCAAAAGCATTATCCACCTTGATCAAGTGGGCTTCATCCCAGGAACACACGGGTGGTTCAACATAAGGAAATCTGTCAATGTAATACACCACATAAACAAGGTTAAACATAAAAACCACATGATCAGTTTGATTTGCTGCAGGAAAGGCCTTTGACAAAATACAACATCACTTCATGACCAAAATACTGTAGAGAGTTGGCATGGTCAATCTCATCATAATAAAGGCTATATATAAAGCTCCTAAAGCCCAAATAATACTTAATAGAGAAGGACTGAAGGAATTCCTATTGAAATCAGGAAGAAGACAGGGATGTCCACTCTCACCACTGCTCTTCAATATAGTACTGGAAGTCCTAGTCCTAGAAATAAAAGGGATGATACAATTTGGAAAGCAAGAAGTTACATTAGCTCTATTGGCAGATGACATGATTCTGTATGTAAGAGACCCGAGCACCTCCTGCCTAAAACTCTTAAATGTTATTAATTCCTTCAGCAAAGTAGCAGCATACAAAATCAGTGCACAAAAATCAGTAGCTTTTCTATCAGCCTTGTGCTTTTGATGAAGTATTTAGTACCAGGTGGACATTTTCTCTGGTTTGTGGGCCTTAAGTCTAATCAGAGAGGTCAAATATATCAATTGGTACAATAGTGTTATGTCTATTATTTGACCTGGTTGACCAACAGTAAAGCCTGCAGGGTTCACTACTGGTTAACACTATTGATTACTTTTCTCTCCCAACAGGTTGCATAGATCTTTCCAGTATGTTGATAGCTAGCCAACTGTGAGGAGGTTTCCAGCTTTGCTACAGCTTGGTATCTCAGTGTCCTTCATCTCATGCATGTGGAGTCTTTAGCAAAAGGGTCTTACCATCTGGTTCCTGATGGATAACCAAGGGTCTTGACAATGCCTCAAGTATTCTATGGCATCAGTGGACTTTATAACTAACACCCAGTGGAAGGCAACTCACTCTGGCAATGAAATTTTTCTAATAGCAATGTATTTCTTCTAGGTGCAACAATATCTATGTCCATAAGGTACTTCTGCTCAAATTATATTTTAAAATATATATCATTAGCCAGCAAAGAAGTAGGTTTTAAAAATGTCATTTATGTGTTAGCAAACCATTATGGGTTTTGTTGTTGTTGTTGTTGTTGTTTGTTTTTCCAGGGAGGGTCTCACTCTAGCACAGGCTGACCTCGAATTCACTAGGTAGTCTCAGGGTAGCCTCGAACACACAGTGATCCTCCTACCTCTGCCTCCCAAGTGCTGGGATTAAAGGCATGCGCCACCACACCCGGCTCCATTATGAGAAGAGAAAAATCCTACTCAATTAGCACAGACATCTGTAATATACATTTGAGCCAAGATGTTTCAGATTGTGTGGGTTCATTGGATTGGAGTTGTATGACATAGTAATAGCATGTACAGTGAAATCTGCTTGCATGGGTTCCCAACATAAGCTACAGTTAATTTTACTGCTGCAACATGATAGATTGGTGCCCAAACGCCTTGAAATCATTTTCTATAATATATTTGATTGTGAATTAATATTTGGTTATTGTGTGTTATAATCCTTTCAGGTTTGTCATATTTATTATGACCCCAATAATTATTATTAAAACTCCACATGAAGTCAAAATACATAACTTAGTAATAGTTCTTATTCTACTACTAGTGTTAGAAATTGAACCCATGGCCTCGCATCTTCTGGGCAGGCAGTGAACCATGTTGTACCACCAGACCTAACATATGCCTTTCCATTCTATTGTATTTTCATTTAAAAAGAAAACTAATCTTATTTTCTTTTTTTAGAAACTTATTTTTTAAATTGTTTTAATTTTTTATTGACAACTTTTATACTTACAGACAATAAACCATGATAATTCCCTCCCCAATTTTCCCCTTCACAACCCCATTCTCCATCGTATTCTCTCTCTTTCATTTTGATGTTATCTTTTTTTCCTATTATGAGGGTCTTCTGAAGGTATTGCTAGGTACTGGAAGGTCATGGATATCAAGGTACCCTTCCTTTTGCTCTTACATTTTTTCTGCCATCTCTTCCACAATGGAGCCTGAGCCGTGGAGGGTGCAATGGAGATGTTTCAATGCTGGACACTCCTCTGTCACTTCTTCTCAGCATTTTGTTGCCTTTTGGGTCATTCCAGTGGTCACTGCCATCTGAAAAGAGAAGCTTCTCTAACCAAGATTGAGAGTAGCATTAATTTATGAATATGAAAATTAAGTGTGGTGTTTTTGGAGTAGTTTGGTGAGAATAATGTATGCATTTAGCCAGATAAGAGCACGCTTCAGCCTTATTTTCTTGAATCACTATTGCAAGATACAGGCAAGATAAAGTCTTGAGTCTTTTCTTTTAAGACACAGCATATAAACTTCCTGCTTATTAAATAAGTCCCTGCCAATATGTAAAAGAAGACCGAAGTCTAATTTGCTAGTCCTTCTTTTGTTGTCTTGGATTGAAGAGAAATATCTCACTATAGGAGTTGGTGTCATTTGAAGACATAGCTGTGGACTTCACCTGGCATGAGTGGCAGTACCTGGATGTTGTTCAGCAAAACCTCTACAGAGATGTCATGCTGGAGAACTACAGCAGCCTGATGTTCTTGGGTGAGTTAAACTCCCCAGAGTCTCTGAGTAGCAATTACTTTCCTTTTAGTGGATAAGTATATTTATTATTACCAATGTTTGGTATTATTTTAATATTGTACTCTTAAACTGACATTGTAATGGAACATTATATAGAACAGAGTGGCTTCAGACTACACACATATGTAATGACCTCCGGTATTACTGGTATGGGAAACACTTAAAATTTCTTGTAGCTATTTTGAAATCTTAATGTAAATGTTATTACTTTTTTTTTTTCTGGTTGTTTATTTAGTGTTGATAGTCTATTTCCATTATCATAGACCAATGTAACTGTTGCAGCATTTTTGATTTCATGACTGCATTGAAAGTCTCTTGTAGGTCAGTAGAGCTGCTTTGATTTAAGATGATGACAGTCCTTTCAAAGCCAGAGGAAATAGTTATATTGCTTCACATAATGACCTACAGTTTTGTTCACTACCACCCTTTTTAATATATTTTCTTTTTATTTGGAGACTGGATCTTATTGTATCTTAATGTTATCCTGGAATGCACTCTGTTGCCAAGGCTGGCCTCAAAATCTTAGTAATTTCCCTACCTCAGGTATCCATGAGTTTGTGGTAAAGAAGTGTGCCAGTACACTTAGCTCCATTTTTCCTTAGAGTCTTTTTCCTCTATAAAGCCATTTGACCTACAAACAAGCACATTTTTCTAATCTCTTATGTGATTTGTATGGACTTTGTATATTGCCCTTATCATATGCCTTAGGCTAATACTTTGTCTTTTCTTCTTCTTCATGCTTTAAATTGAGCTTAGAGCTTAATGCAACATGGAAAGGTGCTCTGCCACTAAGCTATTTTACATTACTAAGACATCAATAGTGTCCTGTTTTTTGAAGGCCTGTGGGAAGCCAAATTGTCACTCGTGTAGTGACTGTCTTTGGTTTTGCAGAGACAGTTTGATGCTGAACTGATATATTTCTGGGTACAATGGTTAGGCAACCAGTAGCCTCTTCTTGTTCAAAACATATTGGAATGCCAATGCCATGACCAGAATAATTAAATTCTGTCTTCTGATCTTGCATCTTTCTAATGGATGGTATATCTAATAAACAAGTATTGTTCACCAAGACTAGTATCGAAACTATCCCTAACTAGAGTCTATAAGCTAAAAATATCCACCGGACCTTACTCAGTCCATGGGCATCATAATAATCGTGAAGTTGGCCCTTACTCTTTGCCAGGTTTTTAAATCTACTGTCCCATCTTTTAAAAAAATTTTTTTTTTGTTATTTTTATTTATTTATTTGAGAGCGACAGACAGAGAGAGAAAGAGGCAGAGAGAGAGAGGGAGAGAGAGAGAGAATGGGCACGCCAGGGCCTCCAGCCACTGCAAACAAACTCCAGACGCGTGTGCCCCCTTGTGCATCTGGCTAACGTGGGTCCTGGGTAGTCAAGCCTCGAACTGGGGTCCTTAGGCTTCACAGGCAAGCGCTTCACCGCTAAGCCATCTCTCCAGCCCAATTGCCCCATCTTTTTCTGGGAACCAAGGACACTACCTTCTCCATAAAATCTAAGGAATCACACAGCTGCTGATGTCATACTTTTGCATCTCAAGCGTGAAGCATATTCTTAAACATATGTAGAAAGAGCAGACGACTATTACCTTGTCCCATTTTTCTCCCAAGAAGTTACTCACCGCTCTCCTCTACCTTCTGTTGAGTTCAGACATCCAGAGGTATCCTTCACTTCTTTCCCCAGTCTCAGGTCCCTGTTCGGGCACCACTTGCCAGAGCCTGCTGGCAGAGTTGTTGAACAGTACCTGAGGAGGGAGTGAGGATTAAGAAAAAGATTGAGACACAAAAGATGAAGCCAGGAGGGCTGTCAGTGAATAGTGAAGCCCCGACTTTATTTAGTTCAGCTGTTTTATACTTCTTCTCAGAGCACAAGAATGAAAGCAGAACAATGCTAACATTTACACAGAATCTCTTTTAAACTTTTTTGTTTATTTTTATTTATTTATTTGAGAGCAACAGAGAGAAGGAGGGAGAGAGAGAGAGAATGTGCGCACCAGGGCTTCCAGCCACTACAAATGAACTACAGATGCGTGTGCGCCCCCTTGTGTATCTGGCTAACATGGGTCCTGGGGAATCGAGCCTCGAATCGGGGTCCTTAGGCTTCACGGGCAAGCGCTTAACCCCTAAGCCATCCCTCCAGCCCCAGAATCTCTTAAGAAAGCCACATCCTCCTACATTGGTCAAAGAACAGTCAAATCTTAGCATCCAGCTCAAAATGTTACTTCTTTCTCAATTCCCAGAACCTCGGGTGATATCTAATCTCATGCTTGGCAAAACATCCTGCTTCCCTCTGGCCCGCTATAGAAGTATACACAGGTCATAAACAAATGCCCAGGCAAATGGCTCGTGATAGCTACATTCATGGAGCACTTACTATGTAGCAAGTTTTGTGTTGGGTACACTACATGAGTTGTTCACTTCCTATGTACAACTACTTTATGCAGAATGCACTCTTACTATGTGCTTCTTACAGATAAGGAAACCAAGGCTCAGGAAACGAGTTACTAGCTCAAGGTCAGGTCATTAGTAGGACTGGCCACCAACTCACAGCCTTTGCTGTTTTTTACAGCATAAACTTATTGAACTGAAATTTGAGGAAATGTAAGTTTTGAAGATTAACATACCATGAGCACATAGATTTTCATTAGATTATCATCCATGTCTGTCTGACATTTTTCTTTTTGGCTAAAGTTCCTGCTCATGATTGCAGAGCTTGCAGGGCTTCAAGGACTTTGGGGTCTCTACAACCCTGCATGATTTGTGGTTTCAGGCCGGTATGGTCTTTCACGGCTATTTTCCATTGGACTAGAAATTTGTGCACTGCCCTTAGCACCACGTGCTTTCAGAGGAACAGTACTTGCCTGTTGAGCCATCATTCCAGTTATAGTTTGTGATATTTT
The DNA here is from genome assembly GCA_036346955.1 of Dipus sagitta. Lineage (NCBI taxonomy): Eukaryota > Metazoa > Chordata > Mammalia > Rodentia > Dipodidae > Dipus > Dipus sagitta. Next base: position 2,188,663 of record CM070791.1, on the reverse strand, counting down.
TATAGGCTGTTCCTCTTTATTTTAATTACATTCAGGAATTTGCACCTATATTCATCGATTGTTACTGAGTCTGTACTTTGGATGTTGTGTCTATGTATTTTCCAAATCACTTTAATACCGATGTATGAGTTTACACCTGAAAATTTGCCAGTTTCTGTAGGTAATGGCTTTTTATGGCTTTTGGCTATTCTCTTGAATTTGTTGTTCAAATGTATTAAGATTCTTGTGTGCTTTGTTAATTTCTTTCACATAAAAGAAAATTATTTTGTGGAAATTATTTGTATGTCATTTGTTTTACTCTGGAGCATGTTTATTATATATATTCACTTACTTAAGAACAATTCTTATAAATCCAAGGGCCATTTCGTCCTTATATCTTTTATGTTTTCTTAACTTGCATGAGGTATTTTTAAATAGTCATTCAATTTTTAGCTGTGCATTATAAATTTAGTTGTGAATCCTCTTTGCTGTTTTACTTTTGTTTATTTCTTTAGCTGAACTTTTTTCCCACAATCGTTCTCTCATTCTTTTTATGACCACTCTGTCTTTGTTCCACCTATTACAAATGTCATTTGTTGTCTTTCTAGTTTCATCATGCTCCCCTTCCGTTATGCTCTATTTATTTAATGTTTTATTGTTGTTCTTGTTTTTTAATCATCGTTTTGAGCTGGGCATTATGGCACACACTTTTTGTCCCTGAATGTGGGAGTCTGAGGTAGAAGGATCTCCATGAGTATGAGGGAAGCCTTGGACTACAGACTCTATTCTTGGTAAAACTGTTCTAGTGTGAATCCATATCTTGTAAAAAAAAAAAAAAAAAAAATCATTGTATTATGTTTCATGCTGTTCAGTGTCACTTGAGGGTATTATTTTCAATGTCACTTCAGATAAATATCCCAGTTAATGAACACCAGGAGTGTAAACTTTCTCTAAGCTAACTTTGCAGTTCATCTTATAGAAATCAGTTGTAGAAATGCAGCTGTTATCTTACAGGAGTCCACCTGATATAACAATATTTCCCAATTGCAGGGAACTGTATGACCAAACCAGATTTGATCTTCAAGTTGGAGCATGGATTTTCACCATGGTGTCTAGTAGAAGACTCAGTCCAGAGGCTTCCAGGCAAGTAAATGGATACTGTGTAACATAGGTCAGTGAGATGAGAACTCATCAGGAATTGTCATGACAAATGGTATTACTGTGAATCACACCTGCTTTGACATGGAGAAAGGTTTGTCCTGTTTCTGATATTGAAGAATGTTTTCTTAAGTGTTTCAAAATTTAATTACCTGTATAGGTGGTCTTGGAAAATATTTTGTGTTAGATATTGTACCTAAATTCTCACTTGATCATTTTCTGTATGTTGCAATAGAACAGTGCCATTAATCATTTTCTCTGCTGTGACAAAATACTTAGAAGAAACACCCTAAGAGAGAAAGTATTTATTCAAGTACACAATTCTACAATGGTGGTTGTGCTTACAATGCTGACACAGAGTATATTACCATAATTATATTTATAGTCACCTGCGAAATTTAGTAATATATGAGAAAAGAGGGCATCAGAGATTCCCTGATAAAGGATAAGAGCTCTCCTGTTCCAATGTCCATGAGAAGAATGTAGGTGACAAAAGTATATTAGATATGTGAAAGATGAGAGAAGTGTGGCAGGGATTTAAAAAAGAGCATTTGGGACTTTGAACGAAAAAAAAATCTGAATGACTGTTCAAAGAAAAGTAGGAAATAGTCTATCCTCATGTTCTAGTTGAAAATACAATTAAAGCCACAGATACAACATAAGCTCAGACAGTACAAAGTTATCCTGTGCCAAAGTAGCGGTGTCTGTAGTATTAGTACAAATATTCATATATATAGCTTTCAAGGGTTAATTCTAGATATTCAGGTTGGTATGGCTATCACTCAGTCTATAACAGCAGAGTCAAATTAGAGAAATGGATGTGGCTAATCCATTGAGTCTAGCCACATTAAATATTAAAGTGTGGGAGATGGACACAAGAAGAACTACTAGATCTGACAGGTTCAAATGTAGAATTGGTGGTCAAGTTTTGCATTAGGGAGCCCAAGGAGGAAAGGGTTTAGTGGTCTGAACCTTAATGGTGAAGAGTTAATATTGGTTATATTGTTTGGACTTTAGACATTCATTACATTTCACATGTTTGCTTGTAATGTAGATCTGAAAACTATGAGCTCAAGTCAATTATATGGATGTACCCTTCCCCTTGTTGATTCTGGCTTCAGTACTTAAATCCATGAATTGAGCTAAGAGTCTTCTTTTCTGATTTTTCACTGTCTGATACACAATGAATATACCTTCTCTTTTTGCCTGTATGTGGAATAAATGTAGGACTCTTCCTCTTATATCAACCTCAAGTTTTTCTAGTGGCTTTTTGTATGAAAATCCATTTTTATTTGAGTGCAGACCTGCCATTGACCTTGCTTGTGGGACCATCCATTAGTGTACAAACACCACCAACTTCAACACTGAGCAAAGAATTATTATCTGTCTACAGATACTACTTCTTTTCTTTATTTTTCAACAACTTTTCTACATTGACAGCTTTATTTTTAGTTTATCCCATGTTATTATGCTTTTAATATTCATAGTTTAGTTTTTGTTTTAATTACTATTGTTTTGCTTTTATACTCTAGTGTGGTTTATTTTTGTTGTGTTGTTCTTTCTCATGCACACTTTTTTCTTTTCCATCCTCCTTTTCCTTTTCTCCTTCATTCAGAATAATAATGATTGAAAACAATGTCCATCTACTATTATCATTAAATGCCACTCATTGAAAAATACAAAACAATCATGTCCACAGTCAGTATGCAACTCTACGTTAGTTGGGGAGATCACTCAGTGGAATAATGTCCTTTTGGATAATTATGAGTTACAATACCTGGAATCAACGAGAAAACCAAGAATTCCTCAAATCTCATATGCCAGAATCATGGCATACACAGTAGTTTATAGCAGGTGGCACTGTCAAACAAGGTTAAAGGCAATGACTGACAACCAAACATGACCTATCGTCAGCAAAAAAGCATTTGATAATACACATTTTCAAACTTGCAAACACACATGTGTATATAAAAATAAGAAACAAAAACCTATCATGAATATGTTACATGGAATAAGGTGGTAATGGAGAGACTAGAAACAACAACAAAAAAGATCTATCTTATTGAAGCAGAATTCTGCAATAATCTTTGTAAATAAACCAAGCTTCTGTAGAGCAAAGCATCCAGACTGCATGTTCTAAGATGGGTAAACATTTTAGCAAGGAACTGAAAGTGGGAAATACAGTTATTTCAGTGAAAATTAAATTCTTGATTTACCCTAATTCAAGGGAGCATTGCTTTCTTCAGAAAAATTAGCCCAGAATTTATTGAGAAGGCAAGAAAAACAAACAACAAACAAAAATTGTTCCACTTAGTGGTCTCTAATAAATTCTGTGAATATAGGCAGGTATTTGCTGAGTTTACACTTTGTTGTGTGAGAAGTCAAGAAAACCTCTATAGAGAATAATAGTAGAGTCAATAGAAAAGTAGTTTAATCTAAGTATTGTCAGCTATCTTTTCTTAAAGTATAATACCTTGGAAAATGCTAGGAAGCCCTTGAAAGTCAAATTTTGCTTTAGTATTAGTAATGTAATAAATGTCTTTGTATTCCTCAGAAGTGAAAAGTGAACAGAAAATGCACTGGACAAAGACTGATGATTTTAAACAATGCCAGAATGCTGTTTGTCACAAGTTACATCACACTTGTCATCAAGGAACAAACACAGGTGAGCTGTGTGAATGTGGGACAACCTTGATCTCCAACTCACAACTCATTGAGCATCAGAGAACTCACAAAGGTGAGAATTCATATGAATGTATTGAATGTGGGAAAGCTGTCATCTCCCAGTCTGATCTTACTGGGAATCAGAGAATTCACACAGGTAATAAGTCATATGAATGTACCAAATGTTGGAAAACTTTCATCTCAAAGTCACAGACCACTGTACATCAGAGAACTCAAGCAGGTGATAAACTATATGAATGTAATGAATTTGGGAAAGGTTTTAATACCAAATCAGATCTTAATAATTATCAGAGAAATCACACAGGTGAGAAGCCACATGAATGCACTGAATGGTGGAAAACCTCCAAGTCACAACTCACTATACATCAGAGAACTCACACATATGAAAAACCATGCGGATGTAATGAATGTGGAGAAACTTACTTCATGAAGTCACATCTCACTGTTCATCAGAGACCTCACACAGGTGGTAAACCATATGAATGTAGTGAATGTGGGAAAGCCTTCATCTCCAAGTCACAACTCACTATACATCAGAGAATTCACACAGGTGAAAAGCCATATGAATGTAGGGAATGTGGAAAAGGTTTCACTACCAAGTCAGGTCTTAATAAACATCACAGAAACCACAGAAGTGAGAAACCATATGGATACACTGAATGTTGGAAAATCTTCCCCAAGTCACAGCAAAATATACATCAGAGAACTCACACAACTGAAAAGCCATATGCATGTAGTGAATGTGGGAAAGGTTTTATTACCAAGTCAGATCTTAATAAGCACCAGAGAATTCACACAGGCGAGAAGCCATATTTGTGCACTGAATGTTGGAAAACCTTCTTCTCCAAGTCACAGCTCAATATACATTGGAGAAGTCACACTGGTGAAAAGCCATATGAATGTTCTGAATGTGGGAAAGCCTCCATTACCAAGTCAGATCTTAATAAGCACCAAAGAACTCACACAGGTGAGAGGCCATATGAATGCACTATATGTTTTAAATGCTTCATCTCCAAGTCGCAGCTCACTATACATCAAAGAACTCACACAGGTGAAAAGCCATATGAATGTACTGAATGTGGGAAAGGCTCTATTACCAAATCAGATCTTAATAAGCATCAGAGAACTCACACAGGAGAGAAACCATATGAATGCTCTGAATGTTGGAAATCCTTTATTTCAAAGTCACAACTCACTCTGCATCAAAGAACTCACACAGGTGAAAAGCCATATGATTGTACTGAATGTGGGAAAGCCTTCATTTCTAAGTCACAGCTCACTATACATCAGAGAACACACACAGGTGAAAAGCCATATGAATGTACTGAATGTGGGAAAGCCTTCATATCCAAGTCACATCTCACTAAGCATCAGAGATCTCATACAGGTGAAAAGCCATATGAATGTACTGTGTGTGGAAAAACAGTCATCTCCAAGTCAAGTCTCACTAGACATCACAGAATTCACACTGGTGTAAAGCCATATGAATGTACTGAATGTGGGAAAGCCTTCATCTCCAAGTCACAGCTCACAATGCATCATAGAACACATACAGGTGAGAAGCCATATCAATGTAATGAATGTGGGAGAGCTTTCCTTGCAAAGTCAGATCTTAAGAAACATCAGCGAATTCATACAGGTGAGAAGCCATATAAATGTACTGAATGTGGGAAAGCTTTCATCTCCAAGTCACAGCTCACTGTGCATCTGAGAACTCATACAGGTGAAAAGCCATTTGATTGTATTATTTGTTGGAAAGCTTTCACTTCCAAGTCACAGCTCATTATGCATCATAGAACTCATACAGGTGAAAAGCCATATGCATGTAACAAATGTGGGAAAACTTTTATTGCTAAGTCAAATCTTAATAAACATCAGAAAAAACATATGTAAGAATCCATATGAATATACTGAGTGTGCGTAAGCTTCATCTTCAAATCACAGCTCAATATGCATCAGAGAATTCACTGGCAAATGAAACCATGTAAATATAATGAATGTAGAAACACATTCATCCTTCAGTGACAGATCACCACTCATGAGAGAACTCACACAGGTTAGAAACCATATAAATGTAATGAATATATAAAAGCTTTTACCTCATTCACAGCTCTCTGTGCATCACAGAATGCATACAGATGAGAAGCCATATGAATGTGAGAAAGCCTTCATCTCCTAGTCACATCCTATTTTGCATCACAGAATTCACATGACTTCAAAATCACATGGATATAATGACTATTGAAAACATTTCCTCTCCAAGTTTTGACAGCCATATATAAGAGAATTCAAACAAATGAGAATCCACATAAATACAGTGATTGTGAGAAAGCATTCCTCCATAATTGAAAACTCATGTAGCAGAGAAGTAATGTAGGGAATACACCTTAACAAGGTAATGTAGGTTGAAATGCTTTCTGCCATAAGTCAAATCCCACCATGGATCTGGAAGACGTACCTCAAAGAACTTATACCAGAAGAAAGCATTGGGAATGTAATGAGTGCATGAATGAAAACTTCTCCATTTCACTTCTCAGTATGCATCAGAGAAATGAATTCAGAAGTCCTATGAAAGTGAACAAGCTAGCAAAGGTCAGAACTTACCTAACTTTGTAGACCTCAAGAAGTATTTATGAATCTAAAGTATATAAAGAATGTGTGGCATTTTCACACAATGCTCATATATAACTACACATGAGAAAATTCATATAACTAAGAAGTTTTACAAAAAAATCAGTTATTTTCTTTCCAATACTGACTTTATATCTTGACAATAAAAGTAAGAAAACCTACAAGTAAATTAATCCTAACTTTGTATCAAAGATTACCTTCCACATAATATTTATGAGCCAGAAAAAAACATACACTTTATTCTTTAAGTTATAGCTTAGTGAAGTACTTTTTTTTTTTACTTTTGCAATTGGGTTATGAGATATATATGGAATGATTTAGAAATTTGCATTTGTGAAGCCATTCAGTGTTGTAACCAAGCCTTGATGGGCAATTGTCTTATGTTTGCAAAAGCTAAAAGCATAATGAAATGTGAAGTATGAGAAATGTTGACAGTTGTATTTTGTGTGATGACCACTTGGTCTCACCAGTTCCTGGGAACTGGAGGAATGTTGTATTTAAAAGGAATCATCTGGTGGTGTCTGCCAGAGGAAAGTTGATTAGTTTGGAATTTAAGGACATAGTAGCATCATTTGCTGCAACTGCAACTCTTTAAGATATTTCCATCTTTGAGTATGTATTAAAAGAGTACCAGTAGTGCTGGCCTGAAAACAGGAGAGGTGTGTAATTACAATACTAAAGGATATTACTGTTCTGGTTTGGTCACTCACATAATTATTGCTTTTGGAAGTAGAACAAAGGCAGGAAAGAGAGATCAGCAAGTGCACAAAGCCTTCAGATTGTCACCTTGCATCAAAAGGAAGTCTTGAAATTCTTGTGTTAATACCCTATGATGTCAAAAACGGAGCTATAAAGATGAAAAATGTTTCAGTGTGGCTGCTCAGATTTTCAGGAATTGCCACCAAGGAATGCTGCTCATGCTGGCATAGTTTGAATTCCTCATAAAGCTAGCATTCAAGTCTGGTGGGGATAATTTGAAGACCAGGTGTTTTTTTTTTTTTTTTTTCTGCTCATGTCTCCAAGGTAAAGCTGCAATATTTGATATATGTCCTATTTGTTTTCCCATTTACATTGCTTCAACATTTCCTTGCTATGCCTTTGTTTGTGGTGGAAATAACAGACGTTGGATTTTCAAGTTTTGAGCCATTATTTTACTAAAGACTATGGAGACTTGTTTTTATTTTTATTTTTATTTTTCAAGCTAACGTCTTACTCTAGCCCATGCTGATCTGGAATTCACTATGCAGTCTCAGGCTGTCCTCAAACTCATGGCAATCCTCTCACTTCTGCCTCCTGAGTGCTGGGAGTAAAGACATGTGCCCAGCTTATGTAGACTTTAATTCAGACTGAAAATGTATATAATTGTACAATGGTAAAGAGTTTATGTGGGACATGGGGCAGGATTTGGATATTTGAATGCAATGTTTCTCCTCTAGCTTCATGTTTTTGTTCAGTTCAGGCTGTCCTGGAATTTACTATGTAGTCTCTGGCTGTCCCTTGATTCACAGTGATCCTTCTACCTCTGCCTTCCAAGTGCTGGAATTAAAGGCATCTGCCATTATGCCCAGTTGTTATTCAATTTTTAATGTATGTAATTGTACATGATGTAATGCATGTAAAAATAATATGTATAAAATGATTATCAAAAAAGGTATGGACTTGGAAGATGGTTAATTGGGTAAAGTACATATCATACAAGCATGGGGGCATGACTTTGGACCCCAGTATCCATGTAAAAATGCTAGTTGTGCCAGTTGTTGTGCACACCGGTAAGAAATTGGTGAATGCTGAAGAGTTGGAGGCAGGAGGATCAGGAGTTTGAGGCCATCCTGGGCTAAACATTTAAATTTAAAAAAATGGTAGTTTTAGGGTTGGCAAAATTGCTCAGCAATTAATGCGCTTATTTACAAAGCACAGTGACCAATGGTCAATTCCCCAGAACATACATAAAGATAGATGCAGGGTGTCACATGCATCTGGAGATTGTTTGCCACAAATAGAGGCCCTGGCATGCCCATTCTCTGTCTCTGTCTGTCTTTTCTCCTTACAGATAAAAGTTAATAAATAAAATATTTTTAAAAAAACTGGTTGTGGTTGTTCATGTGTGTAATTCCAGCCAACGGAAGGAGGGCACAAGGAATCCCAGATCAGAGAAAGACTTATATATATCTAACATCCCAATGTCTTAAACTTGCATTTTGTTAAAAATTTAAACAGGACTATAACAAGCACTGACATTCTAAGCCCATTCTCTTGAACACAGAAGCAGAAATTTTAAATGAAATCTTTGCAAACAGATGTCAAAATATTACTTGTTGCAGTCAGGATAGTTATATTCCAGAGTTACAGAGATGATTCAATGTACACCGAACAATAAACATAACAAATAAACTGAAGGACAGCAATGGTATGATCATCTCAATTTATGCAAAAAGCCTTGGTCAAAACTCAACATTCTATCATAAATTTTGAAGAAACATGTTTATACGGTGTGGAAGTTTGAATCAATGTTCCCCAAATAGGCTCAGCAGTTTTTATTTAAGCTTGTAAATTGATATCACTATTGGTGGATCCTAGGGTCCTGCCCTAAGGTGTGTTTGGGGGTAGCTCTGTTTCCAGGAACAAAGGTATGCAGAGTGCTTGAGCTGTGCCTGGATTACTGTAGTGTGTTCACTCTTGGTGGTTTGTTCTCTCCATTCATGGACCTATAAATGGGTCCAGCTTCTACCCCCATTACGGAACTTCTCTCTTTCCAAGCTTCATATAAATTACATTTCTCGTATTATGCTTGGTTTGGAAGTTCATCCCAGCAGCATAAAGCTACTGTGACAGAAATGGTAGGAGTAGGGTAGACTTGCTGAGATCAGTCTAACAATGTGAATTTTGGTCTTTTGGAGCATTTATTTTGGAATAATGGGCATGGATTTGGTACTTGGAACTGAATATGACTTCAAGTGTGGTAAGCCAAGGTTAATGGACTAATTCGTGGAGACTCTGAAAATTCAAAAAGCAGAGAGAATTTTATTTGAAGGCTTTTCTTACACACTTTCTAAGGGGAAGGACATACTGTAGAAAATTTTATTGTGACTGGTTACTGGCATATGGGCTTATTGCATTCTTCAGCCCATTTCCACCGAATTTGACCAAGGTTAAATTTGTAAGGGGCTGATGTGCTTGGCTAAAGATACAGACTTGAGAAATTTGAGATTTAATGTTAGAAAAACTCAAAGATGTATAAAATTACTGGCAATGAAAGTGGTTTCTAAAGCCACTATGGTCAAATACAGTAACAACCTTAAGGAATATTGCTTTACATTAAAACAGAAAATGCCTGAGGTTATTGCACCCCAGAAAGACTAAGTAGTAGGAATTCAAACTCTTTTGAAAGTAGATGTGAAAAGAAGGAACCTAATCGTCAAGGTCATTATTTATTTCATTCCTGAATTAAGAATAAGGCTGTGTCCTGCATACCTGATATTGGTTTATTAAGCATGAAAAATAGATGGAGTGAGTTTTGATGTTCACATAGTTCCATGCTAAGACGTGGAATATAGACCTGGTGTTATGACCCTAATTAAGAGGGTGGTGAATCCATTGTAAAACGGATCATGTTTTGCTTGGAAGATGTTTTAGATATACTGGGGTTGTGCAAGATATTCCATGGATCATTATGGGTTCAGTATGGAAGTTTTTCTTGGCTATTCAGGACAGCCAGAGGTGTAGAATTGGGAATTTCTGAGACTGTCAGTCATTGGTTATGATATCAGACTTAAACTGAAGATGTTTGATGTTTGTTTGATGATTATTGACTTTGCTCTGGTCCAGATTCTCTTTGCTAGGCTTTACAGCAATTTAAAATATTTACCTTGTGCTTTTATATGTAGACAATATATAACTTGTTTTGATTTTACAGGGCTCATAGCTAAAAAATAATCTTAAAGCTTTCAGATAAGTCAATGGGAGCCTTTAAAGTTGAACCAAATACAATTTACAATGCAGATGGCTATGCGTCTTTTGGAGGCAAGGGACAAATGTGGTAGTTTGAATAGATGTCCCCCAGTAGATTCAGGAGTTTTATTCAAATTTGGAATTTGATGACACTGTGGGTGGGTCCTAGGTGTTCTTGCATATGATGTTAGTGGTGTCTTTTCTTTCTGTCTGCATGGACTTGTGAAAGGAGACCATCTTCTTCTCCCATTATGGAACTTCCTCTCTGTCTGCAAGATTCAAATAAATTATGTTCCTCCTATGAACTATACCTGGCTTGGAAGTTCATCCCAGAAACATAAAGGTGACTGACATATGGAACCTATTTTAACATAATAAATACCATATACAACAAACTGTTATCTGACATTATTCTAAATGGGGACAAAATTAAAATCATTTTCAATAAAATTAGAAAGAAGACAAGGGTTATATTTCCTTTGTTTTTATTAGTTATACTGCTGGGAACCTTAGCTATAGAAAAGACAAATGAAGTAAAAGTAAAGGGATACAAATAAGACAATAAGCCAATGTACCTTTATTTGCAGATGTTATCAGTTTATACATGGGAAACCTAAAAGACTGCACAAGTTTATATTGGTCATGGTACTCTAGAACACCAGAAATGATAGAAGTAATACATACTTTTTGTGGTAGGGTCTCGCTGTAGCCCATGCTGACCTGAAATTTACAGTGTAGGCCCAGAGTGCCCTTGAACTTACGACAGTGCCTCCCAAATGCTATGATTAAAGGTGTGTGCCACTGCACCTGGCTCAGAATTAATACATATTTTGAATGGGATTTGTATGATTCATTACTGGATGTGGGCTGGACAGCCCAACAACAGTTGTCTTCAGACTACAAAGAGAACCTGTTATGTTCTCAGGGTATAGTATTGAATTCCTCAGCCATTCCAGTCTATCTTAGAGATCCACTGGCCTTCTGTACAAACTGATGGACTAACGAAGATGGGTTCCACTGTCCATGAAACATACCAGAAACATATTAAATGTACACACCAGAGAATGAGAAATGTAACTGGTCAAAAGCTACTCATCAGTAGCAAGGAAAGCCTGCAAAAGGTACTAAATATTTTTTGTGCTGTACCAGGTAACATAAGAGAAAACTTTACATAAGAAAACAACAGGGTCCTGGAGAGATGGCTTAGCAGTTAAGCACTTGCCTGTGAAGCCTAAGGACCCTGGTTAAATCCTCAATTCCCCAGGACCCACGTTCGCCAGATGCACAAGGGGGCACATGCATCTGGAGTTCGTTTACAGAGGCTGGAAGCTCTGGCGTGCCCATTCTCTCTCTGTCTGTCTCTCTCTCTCTCTTTGCCTCCTTCTCTCTGTCACTCTCAAACAAACAAAAAAAAAGAAAACAACAGGAAATTTGTAGAAGTTTTCAGATTTCAAAAGCCACACAAGCACTAAGAAAAAGTAATGTAGCTAACATAACTTATCAAAAATGACAGTTTAAATATGGCACACCAATGAACAGTCTTTCCATAGTAGATATTACAGTATTTAATAGGATTGCATGAGTATATTTCTAAGTCACAGATACAATGCTTTAAAAAAACATCCTTAATCCCAGCACTCGGGAGGCAGAGGTAGGAGGATCACCTTGAGTTCGAGGCCACCCTGAGATTACCTAGTGAATTCCAGGTCAGCCTGGGCTAGAGTGAGACCCTACCTTTAAAAATCAAAACAACAACAAAATAAATCCTTTCCCAGGCATGGTGGTGCACACTTTTAATCCTAGCACTCGGGAGGCAGATGTAGGAGGATTTCTGTGAATTCAAGACCACCCAGAGACTACATAGTGAATGCCAGGTCAGTGTGGACTATAGGAAGACCCTACCTTTAAAAAACAAAACAATAACGAAAATAGCCTTTTTGGCTGGATAGATGGCCCAGCAGATAAGGCACTTGCCTGTAAAGCCAAAGGTCCCAGGCTCAACTCCCCAGGGCCCAGGTAAGCCAGAAATACAAGATGGTGCATGTATCTGGAGTTCATTTACGGAGTCCAGAGGCCCTGGCGCCATTCTCTTTCTGCCTCTTTCTGTATCCCTCATAAATAAATAAATAAATGAAAGTATTTTTAAAATGCCATACTTAAGAAAGTAATCCTAATGCCTGGAAGGTTTGGTAATAGTAAATTCTAGTACTTAAAAAGGCTTTTAAGTGTGAATCTTCAGTCTTTTCCCACCATGCATTCTCCAGCCTATCCATTACCCTCCCTTCTCAGACTCACATCCTGGCTGTTTGCCAAACACAGTAGGCACATTCCCATCAGGGACATTTTCTCAGGTTCTTTGACTCACACACCAGACACATTCCTTTGTGGAGCCTGCATACAGGTTCTTTGTCTTGTACACACAAGGCAAATTCCCTCCTGGAGTCCTGGCATTTTTTTTTTTTAACCTCACACTCATTTGGCACATTCCACCTTGAAGTCTTTGCATAGTTCCCTCAATATTGTAAATATATACTCCCAGACTCTTCATAGTAGTAGAAAAATATATTGTTGATCCAGGAGGGCCAACATGTACAAAACAATGTAGGCCATTGCCTTTGTGCATGGTTACCCAGTAGAACTCAATGGTAAGACCCTATCTATACCCTTTTCCTGAATACATCACAGGGTGTGGTCCCAGGAAACTGATAAATAAGGTTGAAAGTGAGATAGAAGCCATCTCCCTGAGACTATTGCCATAGTGATAGAAGGTGCTGTGTGAGCTGCTATAGAAGAAAAGCCATCTGCATTCTATACAAGCAGTGGCACATTCAAAATCAACCATTCAGGAAAGATGTAGCCACCAGTGCATAGTGGCACATACATGATAGGGTAATCAACTTATCTGTCATTGAATAAGAGGCTCTGATCAGTGGGTGAGAATTCATGCTTATGACTGACCATTGAATCAAAACCTATGGCATATGACTATGGGTGTTGGCACACACCTTTATTCCCAGCACTCAGGAGGCTGATATAGAATTGCTGGTAGTTCAAAGTTAGCCTGCAGTTACAGAGTGTGTTTCAGGTCAGCCTGGGCTATAGTAAGATGGCGCCTTGAAAAATTAAGAAACTTTTATGGTATGGATGGTTATAGACACCAAAGGAAAGCTTCCAATGAATGTTCTTTGAATAAAAAGAGAAGTTCAAGCTGTCTTTGATATATATATATATATGTTTAAACTTTTTGTTTAATCCCATTCTCACTTTTGATTAAAAAATATTGTTACTACAAATAAAGACAAATACAGAGCAGATGAAAGACTAATCAAAATGAGAGCATGAAGACATTATGCAGTGCTTACCAGTAGAGTCTTTTTTGTGAACTATCTTAGGTAGAGAAGGAAAGAATATGAGTCTCTTACTGGTAGCCATCTAAGGTTCTCTATGGATATGGCAGTACACACTGAGGAGTCTCAAAACTAATCAAAATAGAAAATGAGAAAATTTTGAGAGCTTAACACTAAAGGAGATGTGTAATATGCCCTCTGTAGCAGACAACCTCACATTGCTAGATGAACCTCCAGATCAGACACAGTTTATGGGAGGAAAAGGATTTATTTGAAGCTTGTGGATCCAGGGGGAGTTCCATAATAACAGAAGAAGTTGGCCTAGTTTCATAGATCCAAGCAGAGGTAACAAAGCCATTACCCAGAAGTAGGCAAACATACTTCAGCATCTTCATCCAAGATCAGGCATGTTGCATATCTTTATCCTAGAACTCCAAATACACCTGCAGACCTTAGTGGTGGACCCTGGATACACCCACAGTGACACCTCATCCCGCTAGTTGGCTGCAGTTGTAAATTAGAAACATTAGTAAAATCTTGAGTATATTGGGGGCCATCCATTCAAACTACCATATTCTGCCAATGGCTCCCAATAGATTCATAACATCTCACATCCTATATTGTCAAATTCAAAGGTCCTCCCAGTCTTTACCACCTTAAGTTAGTTCTAAAGTACCAAGTCTCATCTGAGATTTAAGATAATCTTAGTTGTGAGTCCTACAAAATGAAAACAAGTTATATACCTTCAACATTTAAAGGCACAGATAAACATTTGTAACTGCTGTAGTTGCAAGGAGAGCTTGGAACAATGCAAACTCAATAACCATAAAGCAAATATCAAACTTCTGCATTTAAAGTCAGATATAACCAGTGACCAGTAAGTTGTCTCTGAATTTTCCAATTCCACCCTTCCAGCTGTGCTGAATAACCAGGGAAAACTTCCATCCCTAACCAACAGCCTCCATGGTAGCCCTTGCGCAGTCCTAGTATATGCAAAACATATTTAGGTCCCCATGCAATACACAGTCTATCATCCAATGGCTTTCCCATCCTATCTGAGTCATCATGAAATCTCTCAGCCATTCTGAAACCTATACCAGGTGTGCAGGATACAACCATATTCTTATTTCAGGGACAAAATAAATCATAACCTTGAAAAACAGTTCCTTCTCCAGCAACACTTATCCAGAGGAGTTTGCATGTCTATCATAGCCTTCCTCAGACACCATTTTCATTGTTTCAATGTAAAGTAGTTGGGGCCCTCTTCCTTCCTAATCCCAATGTATTTGACAATTCATCTTTAACATGTAGTCTCTTCCAGTAATTTTATTTTATTTTATTTTATTTTATTTTATTTTATTTTTTGCTTTTGATCTTTTATTTAAGTAAGGAAAAGTTCTTATTCAATGGAGATGTCTTATTATATCAGAGGAATTGGGAAAGAGCCATTCATTCACCTTGTTGAGGCACACTCTTCTAGCTCCTTCTCCAGGCCCAAGTTTACCATCCCTGAGTTCACGCTCCCAGGAACCCCTGGTCTATAGCAGCACTTTGCCAGAGCATCTGCTCTCAGCCCAGACTTGGATTTAAATACTCTGGGTCCCTCCCTGAATCCATGTTTGTAGGGGAACTGGTATGAAATGAAGATCTGCCGGTAATTTTAAACTTGCTTGGGTTTACCAACCTAAAATCTTAAAACTCCTAGTCCCATTATGTTTAGCCAAGCACATCAGCCCATTAAAAATGTAACTTTTTTTTTTCTTCGCAATAAGGCCTTGCTCTAGCTCAGGCTGACCTGGAATTCACTATATATAGTATAATTTCACGGTGGCCTTGAATTCATGGCAATCCACCTACCTCTGCCTCCCAAGTGCTGGAATTAAAGGCTTGTGCCACCATGCCCAGCTACAAATGTATCTTTGATCAAACTCTCTGGACCTGGGCAGCAGAACACAGGCAGCCCTTATGCCAGAAGCCGAGATCCAACAAGGTTTTCTGTAGTCTTTCCTTCCTCTTTAAAAATTCACAGGCCATGTCTCCAAATACAATTCTCTCTGCACTTAGCACTCTCAAATACTCATCAGAATAGTCCTTAAAACTTGGCTTACCACTCCAGAAGGCATCTTCAGTTGCAAGCACTGAGTTTCCCATTGCTCCAGCACACAAGTTCCAAAAGAACAAAATTGACATGGTCAGATTCCTCATATATGAACTCTCTGTCAATCTTTTTTACCAATTCTGTAGCAGATAGTCTCATTTTTCAGGGATGACCCTCCAGATCAGACACAGTTTACGGGAGGAAGTAGGTATTTATTTGAAGATGACAGATCCAGGGAAAGTCCCATAATGTCAAAAGAAGCCAGCCTTCCTTTACAGACCCAAGCAGAGAGAAAAAAGGCCATCATCCACAAGCAAGCAAACACACCTCAGGAACTCCAGAAAAAGCTCAGACACTCTGCATATCTTTAGACTGGACTTCTAAATCCACCCCCACACCATAGGGCTGGACCGTAGGATCAATCTACTGTGATACCTCCACCAAGGTGGCTACAAATCTAACTTACAAGCTTTAATAAATCCCTGGATATCTTGGGGACATTAATTCAAACTAACACACCTTCCAAGTCTCAGAGTACATTTTGGAAGAGGAGTTAGAAAGTAAGACAAAGCATGTGAAGCTGTGTGGTGGAGCCTTATCCTTATATAAACTCATTGGTGCATTTATAACACTGTAATGGTTACCTTACCCTAGAACAACATGGTTATGAGTCCACCAATATTGTTATAACAAAGGATAAAAATAATGAGGCGATAGGCAGAGAAGGGAATACCTTGAAAGAAGAGAGCTCTCAGGGACTGTTGAGTGGGAGGGAGAGAACCAAAAAGGATAAAGGGACAAGAATATGGTCACATTGCTGCATTTTTATATATTTAGGTTCACAACTATAAAAGAAATGATAAAGTTCAATTTACATGAATCTTATCTCTGCAAAGCTGCTTTATTTACATAAACAGTTAAATAGATAAATTAATAAATTAAAATTTTTGTATTAGGAAGGCTTTCTCAAGCCTGAAATGAATTCAGAAATGAACAAATAAAAGTATAAAAATTTTAACAACACCAAATTCTAAACTGAATAGAAAAACATGTCATAAAAAGCCAAGATACAGAAACATAAATTTTCAATAAATGGATAAAAAGGTCATTTGTGTACTATGAAAAAGTTAGAAGCTAATACGAAATGATATTGGGCTGGAGAAGTCATTCATTACATAAAGTACACATATAAAGCCAGATGTACAAAGTTGCATGTGCATCTGGAGTACAGTTGCAGTGGCTTCAGTCCTGGTACCCTTATCTCATATTCTTGCTGTATCTCCTTGTGAAAGAACTAAATTGACTCCATGATAGGCTTCAGCAAAACACCTCCCATGCTAGGCCTACAATTTGAACAAAGGGCTATTAATCAGTGACTGTCCTGGCCAGACAAAAGCTGAGTCACTTCCTGGAAATTCAAGGTCTCTCCATCCCAGCCAATCCAGGATGTATAGATATACTTATAGACAAATCAAATGCAACCCTTGTTCAAATTAGCCACTCAAACTGTAGAGCTATTTGCCCATCAGAACCTTCCTTATTTATGCTTAACGGAGCCTGCAAGCTCCTCTTGGGGTCACCATTTTTATATGAATGGTCGACCCTTGCATGCTGGCTTACGCTGCAGAATAAATGCTCTTTGCCTTTACATACTATTTGAGTCTGGGATCTTTCTTCAGCAATTCTTGGACCGTTAAATTTGGGGGCTCTTCCAGGATTGCTGGGGACCCCCTAGATTCAATAGTGGAGCATTTCCAGGAGAACATTAGGTTCTCTGCCAATCGGTGAGTCAGGGTGCCGCTCTGTACTGTGTATCTTTGGTCTGCTCTGTTCTTTGTTTCATTTTTGGTATATCTGGCATCCGGGTGCAATCTGGAGGCCCAGGGAGGTAAGGCTATGAGCCACTAATTACTTCAGGGCCAGGAGGTTGCGAGGATGCTCCAAACTCCCTTCTGGTGGAGCCGAAAAGCTCCAATTTGGCAGAGCCTGAGAGCTCCACTCTGACTCTGGCCTTGTTAAATGCTGACGGGTCTCGCCCCTTTGACAGAGCCCGTTTACGGGATAGGCCACCATCTGCAGTGTTTTGGTTTCTTTTTTGCTTCTCAGGAAATTTGTTTTTGTGTCTGTATGTTTGTGTCTTGTTCGTCCTTTTCTTCTTTGTTGTGAGACACCATGGGACAAGCGGTGAGTTCCACCCCACTGGACCTAGTCCAGTCACACACCCAGGGCTTCCAATGCCTGGGGGACAATCTGGGTTTAACAGTACAGCCAGAAAAACTAACCATCTTTTGCAGGAATGAATGGCCGGCTTTCAATGTGGTATGGCCACAGAGAGGCACCTTCCACCTTCCCACCATTTACCAAGTTAAAGCTTTTGTAGGTGTTCTTCACATCTGAGGAAAGAGAGCAGGTGCTAGCCACAGCCTGAAAGTTGGTTCTGGAGCCAAATGGCCAGCTCATGGTGGTCCATGCCAACATTGACACGGCTTTTCCCTTGATTCACGCAAACTGGGATCCCAACGACCCTGCAGGTAAGGAGAGAGCTGTTCACTGAGACTCCTCTCGAAATTCTTTTACTTTCATGCACTCACCCACCCTGGCTGCCTGGACATCTTTGGGGGACCGCAGTCAGCCCCCGGAGCAAAAATCAAGCAACCCACAGCTGGCGCCTGAACAAGGACCTTATGAGATAGGGTAAATGAGTGCTCTCTCCCAGAGGGACTGGGAGACATCCGCCCATGCAGCCTTGCCTCCACGTTTTTGAGGGCTGGCAGGTTTCTCTTTTTCCTCCTTTATTTTTTGGTTCACACCATCGTGTGGGACCAGACACCACGAACTGACAACTGAAGTCTCTTAGCTGAGGCCACTCTTTGGTATTGACTGTAGGCTAGCTGTTCTCTGCCTGGACCCTGACAGCCCATTGGGTGTTGACAAAAACCCTCTATCTATTTGTCTCTGGCACAAAAAGCCAGTATAACACATCGACCTCTTGAAAGCTTGTACAGCAGGTCGTCAGCCCCTTAAACTTGTGGACAGGCTCACACCCCAATCTCTGGGGAATCCCCTGTGTGCTAATTAGCCCTCGGGAATGTTGCCCTCTGGTCTTGTCATTTCTAATCTTTCTCTGTCATGGGTAACATTGCCTCCTGCCAAAAGAAATCTCAGATTCATGGAATAAGAGCTCTTCTGAAAGTTAAGGGCATTAAGCTCTCCCAGAGGGAGGCAGGCTCCTTTTGGGAAGATGTCCTCCTGGCTTTCTGGGCATCCACGTGGCCCAGACATGTGGACCCGCATCGTTTATCTGACTAAGAAACCAAAAGTTCTGGAAGGAAATTTCCCCTCACTCCCTTTAAGCAACGAAACTGCAAGCTGGCTTTGCAAGCGCTTCAAAGTGGCTTGAGTCAGAGTCAGGCGAGAGGCTCACATGTGCCCGGACAATGGCGCCTCAGCTCATGCAGGGGCCATGTCTCCGCCCCCTCTTTTTCCACCTGGCCCCCTCCTTCATCAGGCTCCTAGCAGTCCTGGAGGCTCCCTCTTTTCCAAACAGTCCCCGGTCCCCCCTCTTTTTTCCCCTTCACGTTGCCAGCCAGTCTTGGCTCCATGTGTACTAGACCTGACCCCAGGTGAATGCCCAGGAGCTGGGCAGGGCTGATCTAAGATGTATGCAAGCCCTGCCCAGCCGCCATAGCACCAGCATCAAAAAGTGGCAAAAAAAAGAGTAACAGTTAACTATGTAATAGTAAACTAAAGTTTTACATAAACAATGCCATATTTTGTTACATGATATCATAAATATATTTACTGAGTTTATGTTGTAGGTCAACTTCAACTTACATAGAGGACTATTAAAGACAGCAGAATTCTCTCTGAAGTGGTATCTTATAATTTGTCAGGTATTCAAAAAAAAAATGATTGTAATGTCCTGTTACTTAAAAGAAGGAGGCAACTTACCTGACTTCTAGGCCAGCCTGCCTCAAAATAGCAACAAAATTTGCCTTAGTTACGCCTAACAAAATAATTTCCAAGTGTGTTATTGTTATTAATGACATAAAATTGTCTTTAGACTACTTGCTTGTTAGTGAGTAATAGGATTAATCAATTTGGTGTAGTTTTTCTTAATAGCTTTATAAGAAAGATGTTTAATAATGGGGTGAGATGAGTTGATTGAAGGAACAGGGAAGGAAGTTTTCAATTTTGGGACATAGAATGCTCGTTAAAAATGCTTTTTGAGTGGTACATAGATCAAAATGTTAAAGTATGTATATAAGGATGTGCGTTTGTAGAAAAAATTTTCAGGCTAAACCTAAATACCATGCCTAAAGTTAGAGATTTTTTCAACTGTTTACAAAATCTTAAAAAACACAAAACTGTTTCTCAGGCTAAAATATGTTGTGATAGCTTGCTTAATCTTGTCAAAATTAAGTCATGAATAAAACATAAAATTGTTTTATGTTAATAAATTTCTATGGTACATAAAATCAATAGCTATCAAGATTAAACCAAAATCATTGGTTGTCAAATGGTATCTTTTCTTTCAAAAAAGATTTATCAGGGCTTATATTAAAAGTTAGCTAGCTGTTTTGGCTTAGAAAAGACCTGATTCTGCCCTATTGTATATGTAAAGTTACTGTCTCATTTCCAACATTTTAAGTCCAGTGCTTATAACAAAATTAACTCTGAACACATATTCTCTATTTTCAGTACAGCCTCATGCTCAAACAATGGTCCTCATCTGAAAAAAACTAATATTCAAGCTCTGTGGTTCTGTTTCCAATGTTCTCTGAGTAATTGGTACCCACATATCTGAACTAATCAAAGATGTTTTCAACCACAGGTGCTAAGACTTTATACTGTCATACCTGTCCTTTTCTGACAATTTCTAGGTTAAATTAGTTAGTTTGCAAATCAATTGCTACTATTTTCAAGACTGATAACAGGTTCTGCCTATATTTATAAATGTTAGATATTTAAGGTGTGAGATGTGCTTCCTATACCTCATATATATGGCTTATGCTGCCACAATACAACAAAAAATTTAAAGATTGGACAAAATGCTTTAGAAGCCCTTGTGCCATTCTTTGACTTAATCTATTTCAGTAATCAAATGTGCTCTATATGTACATACATCCAGGCTGGTGTAACTTCCTTTCTAAGTGTGTTAATTACCTACATAGAAGCCAAAGCCAATTGAAATAATTGGAGCAAAAGCTGCCAATATTTTGGCCTGTGTTCCCAGGTCATGTGGCCACTGCAGATGATGGGACACTTCTACACTGGCCCCCTGGTAAGTCACCTGTCTTCCTGAACAGGGAGGATACGAAAACCCAAACAAAATTGGTGTACAGTCTAAAACAAGAGAGTCACAATTGAGGAACAATCAGTCGTCCCGACTTCCCAAAGAAGGGAAAACTACTTGGCCAGCCTGGCCCTGACTCATTGTAATAGACAAAAAAGCATCAGTAAGCTATAGGGCTACTCCTGGGACCCTAAAGTCTATTTGGAGAGCCATTAATGACCACCAAAATTAATCTTTAATTAAATCTGCATGGTCTTAAACATTCAGAGAGAAATGTATAACCAAAGATAAAAAATACTTTAAATATATAAATGGCCTATTAAGTAATACAAGAGCTTTCCAAGAGAGGAAATAAACATTAAGACATCTTTTTCCCATAGTTCTAATTCTATAATAAAAAAACCCAAAAACCATAGATGTAAAAAGGATTATTTTAAAATCTAGATTATATACATAAATTCTGAGACCAAAAAATATATTTGTACAGCCTTTAATGACACGCAGTGGCTCTCTATTATCAAGGTTAAATGTTGTGTTTATGTTTCTGATAACTCTGCTAATATCTCATCTGATTTACAAGCCATGTCGAATACTACTGTTCCATTTAATGAACACTTCTGGAAAAAAAAAAAAAAAAGTCTAAGCCAGCTCATCCTCAGATGGTCCTGAGACAATCCAAGCCTGTCTACCCGGATTCCCTCAACCTCAAAAAGGACCAGTTTGCTCTGTGCTGACTTCTCATTAACTACTTACTTTTATTCTTTCTCCTCAATGTTCTCTTCCAAGACTATCTTCCTACACTCTGGGGTCCATTAGAATAGTTAGTTTGCCTCTCTGGGAGAGACTCTCTAACTACAACAAGTCCCCACTTCATGTTGCATTCAGCAGGAAGTAGTAAATGATCTGATATATTCGTCCCAGTCCCCTAAAAGCAGTTAGTGTCTTCTCATGAGAAGGAGAAATAAAGGGGGATAAAATTAGGGTGACTGGATTCCTGAAGGTTAAAAACAAAAAAGAAGAAAACAAAGAAATTTTTCTTATCCTTTGCTCAGTTCCAAAGAACTGTTTTTCCATGTGTACTCTGAGTCTCTGGCTCTGCAAAGGACAGGCATCATCCTCTTTGATGCAGGTCAAGTTATGTCTCTCTGCCTGTCCAGCTCCAAGCTGACCAGAGCTGAATGCCTGCTCAATATTTCCATAATCAGGAACAGTTGTGTCAAGACACCTCTTCTCCTTTGGTACAAAATTAGTAATCACCCCATGCATAAATATTTCCTCTCCCACTTATTGTTCCCCAGTCTTGGTTGATTCATAGGTGTATCTGTACAAGAAAAAAATATACAAACTCTCCCTGCGCCAACTGTCTGCACCAACTGATATCTGCTATGGGTTTGGCCCTTATTGGACCTAACCCTCATGAACACTGCTACAGGGATGATTGTTAATTACATGTCCCACTCAGTCCCTATTGAAACTTTGTCTCTTTGGCTCACTACCTTCCTTTCAGCGGCAACAAGGCCCCTGCTGCTATTGCTACTCACCCACATCTGTGGGCCCTATATCCTTACACTCTCATGAGGTTTGTCAAAAAAATGCCTATCTACTGATTGAGGCTTTTGGGACCCCCACAGTGAATACCAATAACTCCACTGAGGAGAACACTCAGTAGAATGGGAGCAGAAGACAGGGGGTATAACAGTCTAACCTTTATAAAATTAAAATTTAATTTAAACATGTTAAAATACTTAAACACATTAGTTATGAATAGTTTTTGTTAATTAAAGATATAGAAATTAAAGATATAGAAATTCAAAAGTCTGTATTGTAGAGGATATATGTTCTATCATATAAATGATGAACCATTTTAGTAGCTTCTCTGTTCAAAGGTCATCAGTCTACTCAAACCATTATTCTTCATAACTTGTATCAAAGGTAATCCTTGATCTTGAAGAAAAAAGTTAACAAGTTATTACTCCTGCATGGCTCTACATTTAAAGTAATTATGTTTCTTAGATTTTCTTTAGTTTTTATTTTTGTCTTTATGAGACAGGGTCTCGCTATGTCATACTGGCCTCAAACTCATACAAGCCTTCTACTTACCTTCCTCAGAACAGGACTTACAGATATGAACTTCTAAACCTGGGTTATTTCTTAGACGTTTTAAAGAAACCTAAGAGGAAATTAAAGAAATAACTTATTATATAAGATAAAATAACAATAAAATAACTTATTATGTATAGAGGCCAGTGAGAAGAGAAGAAAAAGCTGGAGTAATTTATTCTAGCTTACACATTCGGAAAGACATCCAACATCCATTTGTCTTTAATACAAATAGATGAAAAGGCAGCTATATTATGTAATTGTATTTTCAGAGGTGTTATGTGACTTTCTCTTGGGGATATGTGGAAAACATCTATTCACCCCAGACTGGGCATCTAAAACAGACCAAGGAAATGATAACACCCAAGTCGAGCTTGGTGATCCAGTGAGTTTAATTGGAGTTCTTTACTTAATACAAGTAGGGATGAGAGTTTACTTACAAGATCATAGACAACTTGCCAGCAGCTGCACTGCTGAATAAAATATCTTTGCCTCCTAGCAACAGTTCAGTACTCAGAGATTCTTAAGAAAGGACAGTGTTCTGAGCCCCACTGCATCAACTTAACTGGAAGAATGAAACCTTGTGAACTCTCCTCCAGCAAAGTAAACTGCCTAAAGTTCCTGAGAAAAGGTTTTTCAAAGTTTGTGTTTAAGTAAATATGAATACTTATTTTTTTTCCAAAAAAAATCATTTCTACCATGCTGAGAATAGGTGTTTATATGTTTTGAAATATGTGATACTTCATTTTTGTCCCAATGATATTAGTTCTTATTGATTCCACAGTTTATAGAAGGTTTAGTCTTCAAATAACTTTAGGTGGGCTCTTTTCCTTACTTAAATTTTAGGAAACATGAAATTAGTTCATGATTTTCTCGGTTACATTCTAGGAATCTTTACCTAAGTTAAAATGAGTAAGTGTATAGTTGTATGAAAATGATTTTTGGGAGATAAATGTAGTAAAATTAATCTTAAGTAAAGATTTAAAGGGGATGGGAAGGCGATTCATTGATTAGAGGTGCTTTTTGCAAAGCCTATCAGCCCACAATAGATTCTTCCTAATTCCTATTTTAGTTTCTTCTGAATTCCAACAAGGATGCCTATGCCCTATAAGAAGACAAGTTCAGCCCTAATCTGCCCACCCCCGAACCAGGAGAGTGTGATCCCATCTGAGCCATCATCTCTGAGCCATCCTTGCTGAGTGTGGCACTGTGCCAGGTGACTGAGGCACCTAGCAGTCACTATCAGCTGCTTATGTCCTATAAAATTCTTGCTGAAAACCAACTGGTATCTGACTAAATTTCAGTGTTCTGGTCACCATATTTCACAAGTACAGTGGCCCTAGCCAACCTTGCATAGCATTTGGTCTTTGAATGCATAGTCTAAGAGTTGTTCTGTGAAAATTATAGTCAACATAGGATCAAAGATTTTAAGAGTAATGAACAGTTGTTTTTAAAATGTCAAAGAATTTGAAGAAACAACTATTCCTGTGAAAGTTTATAATATTAAATAATTCAACCAGTTATTCAATCTCAAGTCTCATTTTTCTTTCTCCCCCTGGTCCCCATACTTTGGGTTACATATTCATTTTCAAGGAGAAGAGATATACTTTATTCCAAGCTTATTTTCCCAAAACAATATGACTTCTTTTGCTAATTAAAATAGTTCAATAAATAAATAAATGGATTTGGGTACAAGAAGATGTTTCAGTGGTTGAAGGTGGTTCTGTGCCAAGACTGCCTATCTAGAGTCAATTCCCCAGCACCCACACAAAGTAAGACTCCAAATGTGGTTCAAGCATCTTTACTTGCCTTACAGCAACAACACTCATACACACACACATGCAAGTGAATATATTTCAAAAGTTAAGAATTCCCTGTCTGATTTGACTCCCTGTTTTAAAACCAGCCCTTGGGAGTGTAGGAAGATTAGAAATTCAAGGACTGATTCAGTAACATATTGAGTTAAAACCTTGCCTGGGTTACATGAAACCCTCTCTCAATGAACAGCAATAGAACTTTCTTGTCTACCCTCCAGTGGCCCCTCAGTTCCTTCACACTGTGAGGACTTGGACATATAGCACTCCAATCCTTACACTTTTAGGAACACAAACTTTTGGTGGCCCAGACACAAGCAGTTTCACCAGCATATGAGCAACTGTAATTGGAGATGTAATTGGGCTGAAGATGTTTATATTGTTTTGTTTTTTAACACATTCTAACCAAGGGCCTGCACATGTTTGTGGTGTGCAAAGGTCTATTTCTGATCCCCCCAACTAGAATAATGTTTTGATATACTGTCTTGAAATTTCCTGGTAAACCACTCCCCCAGTCGAAGGGATTAGAGTTTGAAATTTTGCCTAGAATGGATGCTGCAAGTGAGTGCAGTGTGATGACTTATTCCACACTATCTACTCTTTCCTGGTAAGCCACTGCCCCAGTAGAAGGGAGTAGACTTGGAAGAAGGGCCTGGAGGGGAGGATTTGTGTGAGTGCAGTGTGATGACTTAGTACATACATCTACACTTTCCTGGCAAAGTTGTGCCCTCTGGGAAGGGAGTAGGACTGGAAGTGCCTAGAGGGGGAAGCTACAAGTAAACGTAGTATAATGACTTAGGCAAGGGCTGACTGAGTCAAGTTCTGCAAGGAAGAATTTCCCTCAAATAGAGGACGAGGTGTTTGCTTTGGGGAGAGGGAGGCGATATGGACAGCCTGACTGGCTGGGACTGGAGAGTGAGTGTCCTGTTACCAGCCCACAGGCAGCTCATCCCTGGGGATAGACAAAGATTTAACTTGTTTTACATTTGGCCTCATAAGTGTCCAGGGCAGGAAGGGAGTGACTTGATTGTATTGAACTGTTTAGTTATATCTCTGGGAAATTTTCCAGCTTGGGTATATCCCATGGCCTACAAAAACCTTGTGCAGTTCTGTCCAAGTGTTGTGCATTCAAGTATATAGTTAATACTATTTACCCAGCCCTATAGTATTTGTATACATCACTGCACCAAAGCAAGTTCTCATAGGCCCAGTTTATGAGGCCCAGTTTCCAATTGCGGAAACTGAGGCTCTGAAACCTGAAGTCTGCTACTGTCACTGATCTGCAGAAATGGACCTGTTCATCTTTAGCTATGGTTTCTAGTGCCCAAACCAACTTCACATAAGTGGCTATGTGTACAAATCAGCTCATCTGGGCATGGAGCATGCTGATTACTACCTATAACCCCAGCATACAGAAGTAGGAGGCAGAAGCTTTCTAACTTCAATATCAGTCTGAGCTACAGAGTGGACTCTGTCTCAAAAAGAGCATAAGGTAAAAGTTAAATGTGGTGGCACAGTCCTGTGATCTCAATACTAGGAAGGCAGAGTAATGTGGATCAGGATCTCAATGTCATACTCAACTGCATATTGAGTTCAAGAACAGCGTGGGATATGAGTCCTTTCTCAGCAATACAAAAGCAATAATCCCAAAGCAAATCATCTCATCTCTTTTTCACTATATTTTATATACTTATTCCTCCTCATTTTACAGAGGCACAGAGGGGAGGCAAAGGAGGAATTATACCGAGAGATAGCTGGATGGTTAGGAGCACTTCCTGTAGAAGGACGATAGCCTGAGGATGACTGTGAGACTTTCTGATTTCTGTCATCAGGAGCCATGTAAACTGCTGCACCTAGCAAAATGCATCCAAAAACCCAATCTCATAAGAGTACAGAAACATGAGCATTGCCACAGCTTGTGAGAAGGATATTCAAGCTCAGAACAGTAAGAGACTCAAATAAGAATGGGCTAAACAGTGACTGAGTGGGACAGCCAATGTTCTGATCCAGACACTGCAAAGGAACCCATTTAAAAAAAATAAGCAAATAAAAATTAGAAGGAAAGGGCTTGCTTTTTGGACAGAGTAGAACACTCCAGTTATGGAAGAAAGTCCTCTGTCATCAGATATTGAGGATGGCAGCACACTTCCAAGTTTGTAGTATTAATGAAACAAAGTACCACAAAGATGTCAGTGTTTGACATGGTGGAAAGTTTTTGCAGGAAAATGAAGAGTTGGAAGGATAATGAAAAGGTACACCACAGGCAATTTTTAGGGCAGGAAAATTAATTTAACATAACACAGTGATGCTTAACACATGACACATGTGTTAAGCAAAGATTCTGACCACATTTGATGTGGAAGTGATGAAATGGATTTTAGCTGAAGTATCTTACATTTGCACTGGCCATTCACAGCAGGAGAGCAGAGATCATATCATTTAATAGCAAAGGTCACAGGGCAGAGGAAACTTCAACAGATTTTTATGTGGAAAGATCTCTACTCCTTGCTATGCAATAGATGTGACATGGGTTACTAATTGTTAGCCATAAAGAAATCATGCTAAGTGGCCGCCAGGACAGAGAAGACCGGTCAGGAGGCCACCTTTCCCAACATCTACCATCTAGAAGTTAGGCTGCATGCAGGACCCACTTCTGCAGACACCGCTCATCTGGGTCCAATTTCTCCACTGCCATGGCCTCACAGCAGCACAGTAGCTGGACTGGCTTCAGCTCCAGCTTCAATAACTCCATAGCTAGCAGGTAGTGAGTGACCTACCCCGACCACTCGTGCCAACTTGAAAAAAGGTGGAAGTGCCTCCTTGTGGCTTTCTTTTTTTTTTTTTTTTTTGTTCATTTTTATTTATTTATTTTGAGAGTAACAGAGAGAGGAAGAGGCAGATAGAGAGAGAGTGAGAATGGGCGTGCCAGGGCTTCCAGCCACTGCAAACGAACTCCAGACGTGTGCGCCCCCTTGTGCATCTGGCTAACGTGGGTCCTGGAGAATTGAGCCTCGAACTGGGGTCCTTAGGCTTCACAGGCAAGCGCTTAACCGCTAAGCCATCTCTAGAGCCCCAGGCTTTCTTTTGAGAGATGGGCCCCACCCTCATGTATGGGGCCATCTTTGTGGCAGAAGTAACAATGTGGAGGAGTGGTGATATTTTATCCCTTTATATTCAGGCCTAAGTTGTTTTCTCCATGACCATTCTGCTTTGTTGTTGCTATTTATTTTCTCAAAATAGGTTTTCTCTCTAGCCCAGCTTAACCTGGAACACTTGCTGTAGTTCTGTCTGTGCTGGCCTCAAACTCATAATGATCCTACCAGCTTTGCATCCCAAATGCTAGGATTAAAGGCATGGGCCACCATGCCCTGCCAAGTTGATCATGTTTTAAAAATTAACCTTATGGAGGTCAAATGATCCAAGTTCAATTTGGAATTCAGAAGGTTTTGGATTTCGAAATATATGCATACATAGTGAACTGCCTTAGGGATAAAATGCAAGTCTAAATGTAAAGTTCCCGGTTGGCTTATATGCAACTTAAAAAATGAGGGTAGGCCTGGAGAGATAGCTCTGTGGTTAAGGCGTTTGCCTGCAAAGCCTATATGATCCCCGTTCAATTCCCTAGTGTCCACTAAAGCCAGGTGCGCAAAGTGGCACACACATCTTGAGTTCATTTGCAGCAGCTAGAGGCCCTGGCATGCCCATTCTCTTCACCCCCTCTCTGCTGGCAAATAATAATAATAATAAACAATAATAATAAATAATAAATAATAAATAATAAATAATAATAAAAATAAAGCACAATAGTTTATAAGGTCATAAAAAAGCTGCCCTGGATCTGGTCCTGGAGCTCTGTAAGTAGACATAAGTCCTTGTTTTATGACAGGTGTGACTTAAGCTCCTCTGTATTAGGGCTACAGGAAGCACTGGATAGTTTAACATGCTCAGCAATAATGCTGCCTTAGATCTGGGCCAAGGAAACTGATCTTCTCTTCCTGCTCTGTATTCTTACTGTCATTGTTGGGAGCCTAACTCCTTTCTATCTTTTTCTCCCTCACTGTTACTGGGAATTTGTAGAATTGTCTCTGTATCATCAACTTGTGCACTCTCTTAAAACAATGTCAGGCAAGAAAATGCCATGTGCTTTACATTTTAATGTAAAATATTTTGAAGCAGAGTTGGTTTATTAAAGATATTAAGAAGGAGGGTTAAGAGAGAAAGAAAAGTGCTTAGACAGGAGGTAAGATTTAGAAAACAGGCTGAGTACAGTCACCTCCACTTTCACTGAGGGAAGACCAGACAAACCTGCAGTACTGGGCTGAGTACACACAGACACCTAAGATTGAGAAGTGAGAGAAGGCTCTGGGAAGGTCAGGTGCGGTGGCAGTGTTGAATGGAGTACACACCATCAGAGAAGATTGATGAGAAATGAGCAAAGGAAGGTGCAGTGATGAGCTGAGTACACACAGTCACCTAATATTGAGGAGAAGCAGTGAGGTAAGACAATGAGAATGTCAGGCATAGCTGCAGTTTGGGGCTTAGTACACACAGTCATCTAAGCTTGAGGAGAAGTAAGGTAAGGCCAAGCCTAGCTGCAGTGATGAGCTGACTACTATCACCTCAGCTTTAGGAGGAACTCCAGAGGAGAATAGGCATCTGATTGAGGTTTGTCTTGAACCCCTACCTCCACCCATGTGTATTTGATCATACAGCACCATGTGCAGGGTAGCCCATAGCACCTTGTAACTTCAAGCAAGTCACTTTATTTCTCTGAGCCTGGCTTTCCCCTCTGCAAGATGATGTGCCTGTGATTTAATCATTTAAACAACTCAGTGATAGGTGACATCACACCCATACTTGAGGTGAAGAAGCTGGTGGACCTAAGTCACACAGCCTATTAGTCCCAGAGACTGTGCTCAAGCTCATATCTTTAGGACTCCAAAGCAAATGCTCTGCAGATCATAGGTCAGTAGTTGCAGTCCAGTAACACCAGAAGGCTCAGATGGAACAAGCAGAGGCCATCCTGCTTTCTAAACACAAGAGATCTGTGTTTCACTGAGGCATGAAATGTAGTGGTGAGAGATTTAAAATGAGAGACCCATGTTCTGATCCAGGCATTACCCTTATCACCTGCTTTACCACGGGCAGCTGGACCTGCCCCTCTGGTCCCTATGGGAAAAGATGAGGGTCTGGCTGTGAGGTATTCAAGGATGCAGCACAGTAGCCATTCTTGACTCTGGACCCCAATGTGACTTGGTGGGCTCCTTCACTCCTCATGGAGACCTTCCATGGTTCTGGCCACAGGGACAGGTGAGCACCTCCAGAGATTGGCACTGGACTATATTCTCCCAGAGAAAAGTGTTTCCTAAGCTGCTTAAGCAGAGCCCACAGAGTTCCTTGGAGTTCATGACTTCTGACAAAAAAAAAAAAAAAGATGAGGTGGTCACAGATTGTGTGCTTGATATCATGTCCCCTGGCATGCAGTCTGAATTCATTAAGCTTCCCTGTCCCTTGACATCTGAATCCACTTGCTAACTAGTTCCAAAATCACTCAAAGGTTCACAACCAGGACACAAGGTCTGGCAGCAGAGTCTCAGAATCAGGAACTAAGCACCTCTGTGGCCTGTGTTTCCTCCCATGTAAGAATGAATAATCACCCTATATAGATAGTAAAGATGCCACTGGGCAGGAGAGACACAGGGTAGTGACAGGGTCATGGACTCTGTATCCTGACTGAACACGAACAGGTGGCTTTACTCCTCAGACTTCTGTTTACTCATCTGTAGACAGGAATATTCATAGCACCTGTTTCAGAGGATGCTTCAAGCACAGAGCATGTGGGTGGTTGCTGCTGCTTAACCCTTGTTCTGGGGGGAAAATACCTAAACAAAAGCAGCATATGGGAAGAATGTGTGTATTTTGGCATCCAGGTTTGAAGATAAGCTCCATGATGGCAGAGGAAAATGTGACTGGATATCACCTCCTGGCCAATATCAAGTGGATAACAGCATCAGGAGAATGTGCTAACACTGGTGTGATGGTTAAGTTTTGTTTTCAACTTGATCTATTTAGGAATCTACAGACATTCCTCTTGAGTGGGTCTCTGAGGTTGCTTCCAGAAGGATTCCCTCAGAATGAGCTCTTCTCCCAGAATGGATGGCCCCTCTTGGAGAGGGGCTTTATCTAAGGAAGCACTGGAAGAAAATAATCCCTTCCTCCAACCTGGTTGCTGGTGCTGCTTGCTGCCTTATAGCATGGAATTAAGACCAGCATGGAATGAAGAGCAGTGTGAACTGAAGAGCAGCATCTCTCCAGGAAGCCTCCAGGCTTTCAGTGCTGGGTTGGGACTGCTTAGGCATCCAGCCTCATGGAATGAGCAGCTACTGTGTTCCTTGACTCTTGGGCCTGCAAATTGCTATTGTTCGACTGCCGTATGCTAATCCAATAAATTCCCTTATTAATATAATCCATTGTGTGGGTTCTGTTCCTCTAAAGAACCCCAAACAATAGAGATTGTGGTACCAGGAGTGGCTCTAGAGAAACAGAATTATAAGAATGTATTTCTTTAGTGGGCTATGTGCTATCTGGAGTTGGCTCTCCAACTTCAGTGCTACTAAAGGCTTTACTGGTAATAAGTAGTCTTTTTCTGGTAGTAAGGTGGGTGCTGATAAGCCATGATGTGAACTATTCAAAGAACTCCATGAGATAGATGTATTTGGTGATCCTGAGTCTGATTTTGTGAAGAGCAAGGATAATAGTGACTGTGTATCTAAAACTTTTAAATACTTATGGAAAAGTAAGATGAATGATGATCATGGTTGGTTGTTTGTAGCATCTCTGAATAAGCAATTTATGGAAAAGCAGAATCTCTGAAAGGAAAGTGCCCAGATTAAGACCCACATACATGGTCTGTGAGTTTATAAGGGTGCCCTGGAGGACAGTCTTATCTGAAGCCAGAACAGGGCTCAAATTGCAGAAAACCAAACCCAAACTCTCATTGTAAGACTGGCTAACTTACCAGATGAAATCCCAGCCTCAAGACTATCAGAAATTAAAGTGAATGCACTGATTGGAAAAGAGTGGGATCCTATAGTTTGGGATGGGGATGTATGGGAAGACCCAGAAGAATCTAGGGACATTGAACTCTCAGATTCTGACGAAGTTGTGAATGAGAATGTGACCTCCCCTCCCTTAGCAGCAGTTGCATCCCCACCCCCAGCCCCTGAAATATTGCTCTCTCCACTTAATCCTTCCTTAAGGAACCAGCAATGACTATCCCTGCTGAAACTCCTCAGTGTCCACCCATCTTTGCCTCTAGGCCTATACCTGGGCATAAGACTTAGGCATGCCCCTGATGGTGAGATAGAAACCATGACTCATGAGGAGGTGAGGTACACCCCTAAAGAATTTCAAGAGTTTCTTTTAAAAGGAATTGTACAAGTATAAGCTTGGGGAATATGTGTAGGAATGGATTTTAAGGGTATGGAATGATGGAGAAAGAAATATAAGATTAGATCAGGCCAAATTTATTGAAATGGGACTATTGAGCAGAGATTATAGATTAAATACTGCAGCTCATGAAGTTGGAAGAGTCATCAAGACTTTATTTGATTGGTTGGCTGAAGTGTGGATCCAATGATGGCCTAATGTGAATGAGATCTAGCTTCCTGGTATCCCTTGGCTTAGTACTATTGGTGAAGGTATTAAATGGCTCAGAGAATTTGGAATCCTGGAATGGATTTTCCATTTAAACTCATCTTTTCCCCCATAGTGATAGCATCAAGAAGATGTGCACTTCACTACGACTTTAAGAAACATATTTGTGAGGGGCACACAAATGCACTTAAAGTGTCCAATCATTGCTCTTTTTTATTTTTATTTATTTATTTTTTAGGGGGGCATATGAGAAAGAGAAGGAGATATAGAGGGGGCCTCCAGCCACTGCAAACGAACTCCAGACACATGTGCCACCTTGTGCATCTGGCTTATGTGGGTCCTGGAGAATCACACCTGGGTCTTTGGGCTATGCAGGCAAGCTCCTTAACCATTAAGCCATCTCTCCTGCACCAAACATTGCTATTTTATGTAAAGAATACCTTGAAGTGGGTTTTGCAGTTGCTGCATTGCTTGACTTAGATGCAGTGGGTCTAACTGGATCTCAGAGTAACAAGGGCCAAGTGGCAGTGCTGAATCACCAAAGGGGAAGTGAGCATGTTTACCACAATGGACACCATAGGCAAAACAATGCTCATAATGGTAACACTCATGTAGACCTTTTGTACTGGCTAATTAATCACGGTGTTCCCAGAAGTGAAATAGAAAAGAAGCCTACTAAGTTCCTTCTTGATCTGCATAAGCAGAAAAGTTCAAGAACAAATGACCAAAAAGCCATTTTGAATTACAGCAAGAGAGGATTAAGGCCTCTTAACCAACTTCCAGACTTGAGCCAGTTTATAGCTCCTGCGACCCTTGAGTGAGGGGAAGCTGTATCTCCTTGAGAAAAGACACCAGTTTTCTAAATGTGTTCCTTCCAAGTCCTGGACCATCCAGCCAAACCAACAACCCATCAATTAGTGTATAAATGCACACCTGGCCATTTTCCTTCCAAGCAAAATACACAGCCATGTGCACTGCCTGAAGTTCTGCCCATTGTGAAGACTTCCCTTCACCACAGTCCTTCAGTGTTGTCCCAGACAAGGGATGTATTGCTGCAGCTGCCCACTTCTGGGAGGTGGGTGCATAACACACTGCACCATCTGTGAACCATGGCCTAATCCTCTCCTCTTTAATCAGTTGATCATAGGACACACCCCATGATGCCATAGGTGCATGTGTGGGGACAGAAGGCATTGTAACAGGAGTAGCAACCA